>OZ024743.1:20616294-20618794 GCA_964016885.1 Eledone cirrhosa | reverse complement strand
CAGCCAGTAGGTCTGACTGAAGGCTTATCCGGTCATCCACGCCATTGATGACCTTTTGGAGCTTGGAATCATCAGCGAAAATTTTAATGTTGCTGTGTTTGATGATGTCAGTGATGTCATTAATATAGATGATGAAGAGAAGTGGGCCCAACACAGTGCCTTGTGGGACTCCACTACTGACTTTGGCTGGGCTTGATTTGACTCCCTCAACTACAACATGTTGGGTTCTGTTTGACAGGAAGCTCTTGATCCACTGCAGCAGCTTTCCAGTGACACCAATATTGGACAGCTTTCTCAGTAGAATGTTATGATCAACCCTGTCAAAGGCCTTGCTGAAATCAAGGTAGATAACATCAGTGTTGGAACCCTCTCCCAAGGCTCTCAAAATGTCATCAAAGTGATGCAGTAGTTGCGTCAGGCAATCCCTTCCATTACGGAATCCATGCTGGTTGGAGTTCAGCATATTGTTACTCTCAAGGAAGTGGGTCATTCGCGATCTTACCACTCGCTCAAATACCTTAATGATATGAGAGGTGAGTGAGATTGGACGGTAATTCACGGCAAGGGATTTGTTTCCCTTTTTGAAAACTGGGACAACAGACTGGGATAGAAGGTTTTCTGGCACATATCCAGCATCCAGTGAGTTCCGCCACAGATTGGCAAGAGGAGAAGCAAGTTGGTGTTGACACGCCTTCAAGACACAAGCAGGGAACCTATCGGGACCTACTGCTGAATTATGCTTGATTTCCTTTATTGCCGCCAAGACATCAGGGGCGCCAAACGTTATGTCCGATAAGGTGTAATGGGGAGTAACATCGCCGATACAGCCCAGATCGGCCATATCAGGATTGCTGAAAACAGAGCAGTATTGTTTCTGCAGTATCTCACCCATGGTTTTAGCATTGTCTTGAAGAGTGCCATTTTCATCAATTAGAGGGCCAACAGTAGAGCCAGTGATTTTGTGTTTTTTTGCAAATGAAAAGAACACTTTGGGATTGAGTTTGATCTTCTCAATGGCCCAGGCCTCTTCAGCTCTTCTCTGATTGTTGATGAGGGACATTATGTTGTTTTGGAGGTTATGTTTTTTAATCTCTAGTGATGAAATGGCAGTCAAGTTGATGTGTTGCTGCTGACAGTATTTCAGATTGTTGATTTTTTTGTTCGTTCTCTTAATTTTTCTGATGAGCGTTTTTCTATTTCTAGGGATTCTGCTCTTAGATTTGTTTATAGTTCTTAATGGGGTGTGTTTAGCACATATGTTTGTAACAGTGTCCACAAATGTCTGCCAGGACTTTTTGATGTTAGTGGGTGTATGAGTGTGCGTGAAGGACCAGTCGACATGTGCAAGATCATGACTGATCGCTTCCCAGTTTGCATTGTGGAAATCCATAGCGTCAAACGGATGGACAGGAGAAATGACATATATACATATATATATATATATACATATATATATACATATATATATGTATATACATATATATATATATATACATATATATATATATATACATATATATATATACATATATATATATATACATATATATATATATACATATATATATATATATATACATATATACATATCTATATATATATACATATCTATATATACATATCTATATATATACATATCTATATATATATACATATCTATATATATATACATATCTATATATATATACATATCTATATATATATACATATCTATATATATATACATATCTATATATATACATATCTATATATATACATATCTATATATATATATACATATCTATATATATATATACATATCTATATATATATATACATATCTATATATATATATACATATCTATATATATATACATATCTATATATATATATTGTTATATTTGGGGAGGGTCATATTTGCGTAATATTGCCAGAATTAATAACAGAACACACTCACTGTTTGGTTGGTTTTCGCTTCTCGCTGTCTTTTATATATATATATCTGCGATCTAACTTACTCGGTCCTCAATGTTGCCATTGACTGACCGGCGGTCAAAAATAATACAGATACAATATAGACAAACACATATATATATAGTTTACATAAATCTTTCGTTGCACATCTGCAACATCGTCAGTGGTGTTATATTCATTGTTCCTCCTGTTGTGTTGTATGTCTACGCCATTTTTTTTGTTCAGTCTGTCTATATATTTATTTATTTATTTATTTGCTTGTTTGTTTATCTTATTTTATTTTGTCTTCTTTGCGCATGCGTTTGCGTGTGTGTATAGTGTTATGTGTGATGTGTGACTAGTGTGTATAGTGTTGTGTCTGCTGGGTGACTAGTGTGCGTTTATGTGCTTGTGTATGTATTTATTTATCTTATTTTATTTAATTTAATTTACTTATTTATTTATACTTCTCTTAGGTCAGTGTTGTTTGTGTGGGTGTTGTTGTTGTTCCACTCATTCTTTCTGTTTAGCTTTGGTCTTCTAATTTCTATTTCACTGGCCTCTCTGA
>OZ024743.1:20596294-20608794 GCA_964016885.1 Eledone cirrhosa | reverse complement strand
AAATCTTTGTTGGTTTGTTTCAATAAACAAGTATCATTATTTCTGAAGACAGCATATATATATGTGTAGGTATGTATATTCCCTCTGATAGTTTGTAAAAATTTTACATAGATCTATGATATACATACCAACACACACATATATCCTAGAAACGATCGTAAAACGATGAATTTTTTAATATAAGGAACTGTTTCTTTGTTTTTATTCATTCATCATCATCATCAACGTTTAACGTCCGTGTTCCACGCTTGCATGGTTTTGGACGGGGGTAGTCCCACTTGAGGCAAGAGTGATTGTCTTGCTCGCATAGGACTGTCTGGCAGGTTTTCTACAGTTGGATGCCCTTCCTAACACCAACCACATTTACAGTGTGGGTCTGGGAGGTTTTTACGGTGCTGCCTACACGGCCACATTACAGCATGGACTGTGTGTTTTTTTGTCGTGACACCTACACGATCTCATTTGTTTCGGCCTGGATGGCGCGGCACCAACATAACTTTACATAGAACGGGGTGGTGTGGATGGGGTGGGGGTGGTGGGACGGGGTGTATTTTGTTAGAGATGCCTACTGGCTGGAGTAGGTTTTACTATATATTTAGGTAAGGCGGGTCTTCTCTGTTACTGAGTACCGCCAAAGGTCTCGGTCCAGTGACATTGTCTTGGAGAGGTGTAAGTGTGTGATGTCGGAGTTTATCAGCTCGTCCCAGGTTTTTCTAGGTCTGCCTATTCCGTGACTACCGTCTATCTTTATTGCCCTGCACTTTGTTATACAGCTATCGACTTTCATGCGCATCACGTGTCCATACCAACGTAGCCTTCTCTCGAGTAAACAACATCTGATCCCTCTTATCTATAATTTTTTCCTTAGTTCGTTTCTGCTTTGCCATTCACGTATATTACTGTTACACATCCAGCGGAGCATGCAAGCTTCGTTCCTCTCTAGTCTGCGTATATCCTCTGCAAACAATGCCCAGGTCTCACTGCCATGCAACATTGCTGTTCGTATGCAGGCATCGTACAACCTGCCTTTCATTTTTAGGGAGAACCCTTTAGCAGCTAATAGTGGTATAAGCTCTCTGAACTTTTTCCAACCAGTTCTGACTCTAGCTACAGTACTTTCAGAGCACCCTCCCCCACTGCTGATTTTATCGCCCAGGTAACGGAAGCTGTCCATTATTTCTATAGAACCCTCTGCGCAATTGAAAGAGCTAGTATTTTGTGGGCACTTGCTGCTACTTATTGCACCAGAACACCGGCCACATGTAAAATCTATGTTGTTAGTTAGCTTACCTGTGATCCCACTACATCTTTTATGCACCCATACTTTGCATTTAGGACATAAAATGGAGTTTCTACCTACGCCTTTCCTACACACCGAGCACGACCATTTCCCAGAAGGGACCGCCGCCTTGTTTTCTTTCCTACAAACTAGAACTTTGGTCTTAGCCAGGTTAATTTTAAGTCCTTTTGACTCTAGGCCGTGCTTCCATGTTTGGAATTTCTTCTCTAGCTCGGCCATTGATTCCGCTATGAGTGTCAGGTCGTCTGCGTATAGGAGTTCCCATGGGCAGCCTGTCTTGAACTCCTCTGTTATAGCCTGAAGGGCAATAATAAATAGTAGGGGGCTGAGAACAGAGCCCTGATGGACGCCAACTTTTACGCTAAACTCTTCACTATATTCGTTGTTAATTCTAACCTTGCTGACTGTTTCTTTATACATGGCTTGTATAGCCCTCACAAGCCATTCGTCAACGCCTAGTTTTCTAAGAGCCCACCAGATAATGGAGCGGGGGACTCTGTCGAAGGCTTTCTCCAAGTCGACAAAAGCTAAGTAGAGGGGTTTACCTTTAGCTAGGTACTTCTCCTGTAGTTGTCGTACTATGAAAAGAGCGTCTGTGGTACTTTTGCCTGACACAAACCCGAACTGCATTTCATCTAGGTCAATTCTCTCTCTGATTAGTTGCGCTATTACTTTTTCCGTGACCTTCATGACCTGGTCGATTAATTTAATGCCTCTATAGTTACTCCTATCTAGGGCGTCTCCTTTACCCTTATAACAGTTAACGATGATGCTGCTATGCCAGTCCTTCGGAACAACCCCATTCTGTACGACTTGGTTAACTATGCGGGTGACCATGGTGTGTCCCACCGTGCCAGATGCCTTCAGCATCTCAGCAACTATTTCCGAAGGCCCAGCCGCCTTACCCGTCTTCATATCCTTGATTGCCTTACTTATTATACTCCCCTCGACTAACACTGCTGGTCCCTCTATTGGGTCGATATGGGGGAGACTGTCTTTCTCCCATTTATTCTCCTCATTTAGTAGCCTTTCATAGTGACACTTCCAAGCTACCTTCTTATCAGCGTCATTGATGGCAAGTGTGCCATCGTCGTTTTGTACACACTTCTCCTCGACAATATCACGGTTTTCCTTGACGCATTGCCTAGCAATCCTGAACACCTCACGTTTTTGGTCATCGCGTTGTAGAACATGCTTGAACTTTCTTTCCTCAGCTTCCCTTCTTGCTAAGTACACTTCTCTCCTAGCTTCCCTCCTGGCCACTTGATAGTCTACTCTACTTCCCCATCCCGCCATACTTTCCAAGCCTGCTTTTTGGCCTTAATTGACCCCTCCACCTTACTGTTCCACCACCATGTTACTCTCCTCCTGCCTACAGGCCTGCTCCAGCCACAGACTTCGTCTGTCGCCAACAGCAGGTTTGCTTTCAGAAATTCCCACTGTCCCTCTATATTGTCCGACTCTAAATGTTCTTCCTTACTGTCGAAAGCATCAAGTAATATGCTTTGAAATTTATTTCTGGCTGTGTCCTTTAGCTTCCATATTTTTCTCCTGAGGATAGTCCTCTTCTGCTGTTGAGTACGTCTCGTCCTGACTATGAGGTCGCTAATTATCAGTCTATGTTGGGAGGTGCATTCTTCATGGGGGAGGGATTTAGTGTTTACAACAGACACTCTGTCACGTCTTCTGGTAAGGATATAATCTACCTGGCTTGTGTGTTCCCCGGATCTATAGGTGATCAGGTGATTGTCCCGTTTTTTGAAGTTAGTGTTACAGATAGTTAGGTTATTTGCATCACAGAATTCCAGGATTCTGGAGCCTTCCTCATTTCTAGTACCAAACCTATAGCCTCCATGGATTTCGTCGTAGCCGTCACAATGTTGTCCAACGTGACCATTTAGGTCGCCTGCAATAATTATATAGTCACTGTCAGATATTTGGGAGGTAGTTAGCAACAGTGTCTCATAGAATCTGTCTTTTATAGTGCCGGGCAGTCCGGATTGGGGTGCGTACGCAGATATTACTGTCACCGTAGTTCTATTGAGGACAAGTCGTATTTTAATTATTCTGTCGTTCACTCTATTTACGTCTATTATCTTATCTGCCCACTTTTCTGCTACCATGATTCCTACTCCACCCAGCCCATCGTCGTTTCCCACCCAGAAAAGCTTATAACATCGTTTTTTACTCTCAATGAATCTAGCAGACCCACCCCTCCACCTGGTCTCTTGAATACAACAAACATCGACCTCCTTACGTTCAAGCATTTCTACAACCTCGTTAGCGCGACCCTTTAGGGTGCCTACATTTATGGTACCAACACTGAAGTTTTGGATTGCGTTTGGAGGGTGGGGGCGGTGGGGGGCGGGGGGAGATGGGGTTATGTTAGCCATCCGCGGACGAAACAAAGAGGAGTGCTCGCATTGTCGTCCACGAGGTGAATTTGACTTTAACTTTGGCATTATTTTTATTAATTTATATATATATATATATATATATATAATGGAGGCACATGGATTAGTGGTTAGAGGATTGGCCTTGCAATCGAAAGGTTGTGAGTTCAATTCTCAGACCGCGTGATGTGTTGTTTCCTTGATCAAAACACTTTATTTCACATTGCTCCAGTTTACTCAGCTGTAGAAATGAGATGATAGGACTGGGATCCCTATCATTCCACTGCAAAGTGGTCGTGGAGGTGCCATGGCAAAAAAGCAACCAGCCCACACTGTAAAGTGAACGTGTAGGCGCCACAAAAAAAGCACCAACCACTCAATGTAAATGAGGTTGGTGTTAGGAAGGGCATTCAGCTGTAGAAATCAAGCCAGAATCAGTTCCGTCCCACCCTTGCAACCAGGGAAAAGTGGACGTAAAATGATGATGATGATGATATATATATATATATCTGAGCAATCTTGTAGAGTGCAATAATGTATGTAAATGATATTGGGGCCCCTGGTTCGTCTGGGTGATCATAATCTTTGCTATGCCCTGTCAAATTCTTTTTAGAAGGGAAAATGAACGTACGATGATGATGATAATGATTTACATATATAAAGGGTTTTCTTTTGAAGGTCATAATGGGATTTCTGGGAATTTGACTTACATACTCAGCTGCTTTATGTATCAACATATATTCTATGTTGTGAATTTTATTGTTAACATATATAAATTTCAGTTTCTATTGATTCTGTCACAAAAGTAATTGCTATAACTTTTCTAAAATTTAATTGAGAATATCATATTATCAACTTCTCTCCATTGATGTTCATACTGGCAGGTAATAATAAAATTTATTGCCAAATAAAACTTTTAAAATATTTTATTTCATTTGAATTTATCATTATACTTGTGAACAGACAAAAATTAAATTGACAATATAAAATTATATAAAGAAATTAATTCTAATAAATTCTAAACAATGACACAGGTATATTCATGTATGAAACTAAAGAAACTTAAGTTAGAAAAAGTAGGTAAACAATTAGAGGATTTGCAGATGTTACCTTGTATTCTCATTCCTTAATTTCCAATGGCACAGTACAGATGAAATTAGGTACGTACCAAATAAATAAACAAATCTCACATTGAAGCAGAAGGAGTATCATAACATTAACAAGTGTTGTCAGTGCAAATTCAAATCTATTGTTCATATAGATCACTTTGGGGGAATAGGAAGTATTAGGATAAGATATTTTGTCTCTGAAAACGTATCTGCTACAGGAAAACGTACAGGATATGCTAAGTTCTTTGTCCATGGAGATAGCTAGGGAATATATATATATATATATATATATATATATATGTAGGAGGTGAGTTTTATTGTAGTACAATAAAGCAATGCAGATATCGGATAAGAGGCACTCTACAGTTTGTAGGACTGGAGTATACATAATATAAGATCAAAAGATGGTTAAAGGAGTTCCATGTATTTTATTATGCGCATTTCAAAAACAAACATCATCATGCAATAATATTTGTGTTTTCATCAGATAAAACAGGAGAACATGATATGTTGATTTAAAACTGCACTATCCACAAGTGTTTTTTAGCCTTCATATCATGTTCTCCTGTTTTATCTGATGAAAACACAAATATTATTGCATGATGATGTTTGTTTTTGAAATGCGCATAATAAAATACATGGAACTCCTTTAACCATCTTTTGATCTTATATTATATATATATATATATATATATATATATATATATGAATAATTATACACTATACCTATATTTAGAGTAAAGTTTAAGGATGGTTGACACTTTATTGTTGTAGAATGTTATATGGATTCTTGTATAAAGTAACATTATTAATCCATCTTAAAATATGTTGGCTGCATTTTCTGAGAGGATGAAAAATGAATGATAATCAATAGCAGTTTATTTTTGACCAGTCATATGAATTATGTTAGTTGGTGTCCATTTAGATTTGTACATTATATATATATATAGAATAGAGAACGAAAAATCAGTGATGCATCTGAACTCAATTTATTGTGTGTTACAATTGTTTCCCTGGCAGACAGCACAAGACGTGATCATTGTGTGGATGTGTCTGATCTGGACCCGAAGATTCGACGGACACATCTAATAATTTCGAAGCATATTCTCTCACTGGGGTATCTGACCCTCTGGGCTAGTACAGTCAAAAACTTCATCCTCTTCGCGCATCCTGTGATTGGCTGCTGGTTGTCCACGTCATCATAATTCTGACCACAGGTAAGTCCGCTAACCGTCAGGGCGTTAGCTGTCCCATGTCTGCTACACTTCAATAAATTACTGCTGTGTTTGGTTGTTCACACATCCACGCACGCGCACACACACACATAATTACAGTCATACACATAGTCGCTCGCTATACACACACATTTAAGGAGAACATATTAATATATGCATACATGCATCCAGAGAGGCACGCACACACAGACACATACCCACATGCCTATATACATCAACATACTCACACACATACATGTGCACACATGTATATATACCCGTACACACAAACACTTCAGACATATACATAGACCCTCCTCCACCCACGCACACACATATACACGTACCCATATACATATATACACACACAGGTACACACTCGCGCGCAAACACACATATATACACACAAACAAGCCCTTTCCCAACACGGGTGCTTGTACACACACACACTGGCGCATATACATACAACTATGCGCATATTCACATACACACCCACATAACAATATATATATATATGCGTGTATATATATATATATATATATATATACACTGTAAATGTGGTTGGTGTTAGGAAGGGCATCCAGCCGTAGAAAACCCGCCAGACAGCCCTATACGAGCAAGACAACCAATCTTGCCTCAAGTGGGAAAATTCCCGCCCAAACCCATGCTAGCGTGGAAGATGGACGTTAAACGATGATGATGATAAAAAGAATATACACACAAAATCATAAAAAGATACACAATGGGCCATACATGAAAGGATGCATCTTGTTATAAATATATACATATATAAAGAAAATACATATATATATCTATCTATCTAAGGCGGGTAAAATTCCCGAGATCCATGGACGAGTTCTCTCCAGCGGTCTCTGTCCCTCATTATCGCTGCCATATCCTGCATCTCCAACAGACCAGTGTCTGTCCTTAGGCAGTGACACAGAGGAGACTGAGGTTGGCTGGACATGCTCACCGACATCCAGAGTTGACATTGCATTCAGTGCTCCTTTGGGAGCCCCTACATGGACACACTAGAAGAGGAAGACCAAGGTTAATATATATATATATGTGTGTATATATATATATATGTGTCTATATAAGATGGAACTAGCGGTTTTGATCAAGGGGTGGACCATGGCTGATGGGTCTCCACCAAGCAAAAAGATGGCGGAGAACCTGAAGAGCCATGGGTTTCTGAGGACCCTGGCACAGATAGAGAGAAAGAGAAAAGAAATTGAGAAGGCGTATGTCCTCATAGCGCCACATATGGCGATGCTAAGCCGTGTCCTCAGGGAGGAGAAAACCGAAGAGAGGGATGAGGAGAAGGAGAGGGAAAAGGAGAAGGAAAAGGAGGAGAGCACAAGCACGGACCTGAAAGAAAATGATATACCCTCCGCCACAGGCAGTGAGGGCAGGCCGGGCAACCAACAAGCAAAGGGCAAAGGTGAAAAGCGAAATCACCTTCCGAAGGAGAACCAAGCGCAGAGGGACCAGTGGACAACTGTTCAAAGGAAGAACAGAAAGCACCGAGACACTGGGAGCAAAAAAACCCAAGTAATGTGCAAGTTTTTCAAGAACGAGACATGCTGGCATTGAGAGACAGGGATGGGATGCAGATTCGCCCACCCTAGGTCTCAAACGAACTATGCCCATCATACTCGCGCAACATGCCCCAGCCAAAGCCGAAATAAGCCGCTCCAGAAGTATGCTGATGTCGCGCGTGCCGCACCAACAAGGAGAAGGCACGCACATGCCGACGAGATACAGATGGCAGCAGCAGATCAGAAAAATTTTTTAGTGATGGCAGAGAAGATTGTGGGACAGCTGACCTGGCTGCATCGTCTCCAGAGCCAGGGTCATCCACACCAGCACTCGAGACCACCGCAGTTAAGGGACCCAGAGTGGCCGCCGCTGACACCAGACCAGGTGTCATACCGACAGCCATTACTGGCACCCCAAAAGTCACACCAGTGCTGCTGCTGAATGTCAGGGGCCTGGTGAAATTCAACTGAGTAACATGAGTAAAATTTCCTACCTGGGAGACTTAGCCATAAGCAATCAAGCACTATGCATGGCACTAACCGAAACGCACCTGACAAGCAGTATAGCAGATGCAGAAATACATATACCGAAATATACTGTATTTCGTTCGGACAGGAAGGAGAGAACTCATGGTGGGGTTGCTCTGTATATCCGTGAAGATGTCAACACCAATTGTACTGTTGACACATTCAAACTCAATCTGTGACACACTGATAATACATATGAAGCAACTACAGACAGTAATATGTGTCACATATCGGCCGCCCGATGCCCCCAGTCATGAGGGTAAATTTGAGGATAGCCTAAGTAGGATAGAAGAGGTCCTTGACAAACTGGACCAGGGTCTCAACATCCTACTGCTGGGAGACTTCAACCTACCAAAGGTCAAATGGCCTGAGGGCCACCTCCTCCCTGGAATGACGTCAATAGAACAGAGACAGACGGAATCCCTGCTGGCCCTCACACACAGGCTGTTCATGGAGCAAGCAATACTCCTCCCAACAAGAGGCGAAAATGTCCTGGACCTCTGTTTTACAAACAACGAAGTGCTCATCCACAATGTAAAGGTGACACCAACAATTCTCTCGGATCATAACTTAGTAGAGCTAATGATATGTGGTCCAAGAGAACCAACAGAGACAAAACCACCAAGAAGCTCCGGGACGCTATCCAGCCTTAACTTCTACAAGGCTAACTGGAAAAAGATTAAGAGTGAAATCCGGAAGCAAACATGGAGTGAAAACACCGCCACACAAGACACTAACACACAATTTCAACACTTCATGACAACGATACACACCATATGCAAAAAGTGTGTCCCGGAGAAAGAGGCAAACAGACACAAAAATCTTATTCCCAGAGATAGGAAAATCCTTATGAGACGTAGAACTAAACTCTCAAACCAGTTGAATAGTCAACAAAACAAAACCAAGAAGGAATCCTATTTGAAACGTGCACTACTTGACACCAAGATTGCACTCAAACTTTCACATGAGAATGAGAGGGCAAAGAAAGAGAACAGGGCCATAGAAAACATTAAAACAAACCCTAAGGCCTTCTTTAAATTTGCAAAAGAACTGCCTCAGTACACTGCAAGATTGGGCCACTCTTCCACACGGACGGTTCATTAACCGAAAACCCCCAAGAGATATGTGAAATACTGAACGAACAGTACAAAAGTGTCTTCACATGTCCACTGAGGCACATGCAAATAACGAAGCCAGAGGAGTTCTTTGATGCCACAACACTACATCAAGAAATGGCAACCATCAACCACATAGACATAACGGAGGAGGATGTGGTGTACGCCATTGATGAAATTAGAACAGACTCGGCTGCTGGACCTGATGGATTCCCAGCAGTTCTCTTAAAAATATGTAAGCGGGCCTTAGCAACTCCACTGAAGATGCTCTTCAGAAGCTCCTTGGCTAGCGGTGTACTACCCAGGGAGCTGAAGGAAGGCACAATATGCCCTATCCATAAAGGAGGTAGTAGATCGGAGGCCAAGAACTATAGGCCAGTCTCCCTGACGTCGCATATCAGTAAGGTCATGGAGCGAGTCGTCAGAAAGAAACTAATCACTTTCCTCGAAGAAAATGACCGCCTGACTAGCACGCAACATGGCTTCCGCCCAGGAAGAAGCTGCCTTACACAGCTGCTACATCACTACAACTGGGTACTGAGACAACTACTAGACAGCTCACATGTGGACGTGATATATCTTGACTTTGCGAAGGCCTTTGACAAGGTCGACCACGGAATGATATGTCACAAACTACACGGACTCGGCATAACTGGAAAAGTAGGTGAGTGGCTGCATGGCTTCCTAAGGGACAGAAGTAAAGCAGTCGCAGCAAATGGGGCCCTCTCGAGGGAAACACCGATAACAAGTGGGGTGCCCCAGGGGACAGTCCTGGGACCACTACTGTTTTTGGTGGCTCTCTCGGACATGCCCTCTGTGGTGCATGCAACAACATCCCTCACTAACTATGCTGATGACACTAAGGTAGCACAGGCAATCAAAAACCCGGCTGACGCTGCCCTTTTACAGCAGGATCTGGATGCCATATACAGATGGGCGGAAGAAAACAACATGCAGTTTAATGCTGGCAAATTCCAAGCCCTAGAATACAAACCTGCAAACACAAATATAGTGGAACACAGCTAGACAGGACCAGGAGAGACCGATATCCCCGTGTCAAAATCGATACGAGACCTGGGCATAGACATGAGCGATGATGCATCTTTTTCCTCACACATGAAAGTGGCGACAACGTGCAGACAACTCGCTGGCTGGATCTTGAGGACTTTCCGAACAAGAGATCGAGACACCATGTTGACACTGTGGAGGACTTTTGTCCTAAGCCGCCTGGACTACTGCTCCCAGTTGTGGTCACCCCATAGTGTCAAACTAACCACGGAGCTTGAGGCAATCCAGCAAAGCTACACCAAGAGGATTGCCAAGATGAGGGAGACAAGCTACTGGGAGAGGCTAAAGGAACTGAACCTCTACTCCTTGGAGCGAAGACGGGAGAGATACGCAGTGATCTACATGTGGAAAATCCTGGAGGGACTAGCACCAAACTTTGGCATTGGGAGCTGGACCAACCGTCGAACGGGACGTCACTGTGTGGTGCCAAAGGTCCCGTCTTCTACATCTAGAATAAGGAGCAGGTATTGCAATAGCCTGGGATTCAAGGGCCCTCAACTCTTCAACAGGCTGCCGAGGCATCTGAGAGACTTGCATGACGTGGAGGTGGATGTCTTTAAGAAACATCTCGACACCTTGTTATCCAGGATCCCGGTTGAGCCCACAGCAAGACACGAGGGAAACCTAAGGGCAGCAGCAACAAACTCCCTCTTACACCAGTGGCCAACCTATACAGGCTAGAGATAATATGTGTAGCAACAAGGGCGGTGCCCCAGCATGACCTCAGCCAGATGGCTGAAACAGGTAAAAGAGTAAAAGAGATATGTGTATATATATATATATAAAAACATAACGAAACGAAGTTAAATTTTGTTTCGTTTGTAACTCACTTTTGTATGACTGACGCTTAAACTTTGTTTCGTTATTTGTTTTTATCGTGTCCGCTGAACCGGTGCGTACTCACACTCTATGCAAATTAGTCTGCCCACTACTAATTTTCATAGAAAAAGCATATAACGATATGTGCTTTTACAATTCTCCAGAAGGGCCGGTAGATAGGTAAATATTGCTGATGAGTTGTAACAACAACGAAACTAGTTCAATATTCCTTGTCTGGCTTTCTGGAGAATAGAGGGAAGGTGTTCCCCCGAAAACCAGTATGACTCTAAAAACCGGTTTGTCTGTGTGTTTACATACAGAATAGCTGGGTTGCTCACTGTAAAGCAACCAGTGAAAGACTTGTTACACCTACATATGTATACGTGTGTGTATTCATATACACACTAGTATTTCAGTATGCATATGTAGATGTACATTTTTAACTTAATTGTATATATATATATATGTGTGTATATATATATATGTGTATATATATATATATATATGTGTGTATATATATATATACATATATATATATATATATGTGTGTATATATATATATACATATATATATATATATATATATATGTGTATATATATATATATACATATATATATGTGTGTATATATATATATACATATATATATATATATATGTGTGTATATATATATATACATATATATATATATATATATATATGTGTATATATATATATATACATATATATATATATATATGTGTATATATATATATATATACATATATATATATATATATATATATATATGTGTATATATATATATATATACATATATATATATATATATATATATATATATATATATATATATATGTGTATATATATATATATACATATATATATATATATATACATATATATATATATATATATATACATATATATATACATATATATATATATATATATATACATATATATATATATATATATATATATATATATATATACATATATATATATATATATATATATATATATATATACATATATATATATATATATATATATATATACATATATATATATATATATATATATATATACATATATATATATACATATATATATATATACATATATATATATATATATATACATATATATATATATATATATATATATATACATATATATATATATATATATATACATATATATATATATATATATATATATGTGTATATATATATATATACATATATATATATATATATATATACATATATATACATATATAAAATGAAAGGCAGGTTGTATGATGCCTGCATACGAACAGCAATGTTGCATGGCAGTGAGACCTGGGCATTGTGTGCAGAGGATATACGCAGACTAGAGAGGAACGAAGCTTGCATGCTCCGCTGGATGTGTA
>OZ024743.1:20476294-20588794 GCA_964016885.1 Eledone cirrhosa | reverse complement strand
CAGGTGCACTACAACTCATCAAAAGTGTATGTATAGAACATAGGGTAATGTACAAACGTCAGGAAAATGAACAGTGCATGAGTCATGATATACACATGTGTGCACGTGTATGGAAGGGGGACATCAGTTGGAGTTTTGGCGTATTTCGGGAAGCACGAGGGTTTTAAAGGATGCAGTGTCACGGCAGCTAACAACTGGCGCAGGCAGTTTGTTCCATGCTTCAGCAACTCTAAGCGTGAAAAATGTTTCCGAAAGTCATGGGAGCTGTGCTGTTTTCTGACTTTGTAGGGATGTCCACGTGTGTTACACACATGGAGATCAAAAAGGTGCTCAGGGTTGTTGTTGGCGAGATGGTTAATAACTTTGTGGGTGTTTACCAAGTCCATTGCCAGACGTCAGAGCTTCAATGAATCCATGCCCAGGGTTGCAAGGCGTTTAGAGTATGGTAGGTGTCTGATAGAGGCTATGCGCTTGGTTGCACGTCTCCGAACAGTTTCCAGGAGGTCAATGTTCTGAGCAAGATAGGGGTTTGAGACTGATGATGCAAATTCCAAGTGTGGTCGTACCATAGCTGTATACAGCTTTAAATAGATGGCTGGAGAGCAGCTAACAAAGGTCTTGCTGAGTGATGCCAAGATACCCTCGGCCTTCTTGACAATTTTAGAGATGTGCTTTGTCCAACACAAATCGCTGCTGACAGTAATGCCCAGGTCACGTTCACAAGAGGACTTCTTGATATCAGTTTTGTGGAGGGAGTATGTGGACCCTGGATTTTTCCTCCCAAAATGCATGGTGGTACACTTGTCCACAGCCAGCTTCAGTTGCCAATCTGTGATCCATTGCTGCATTGCATCCAGGTCTGATTATAGGAAAGAGTTGTAGATTTCAGGATCAGTCCTTTTGATTTCAAGGTACAGCTTGATTTCATCTGCATATTTCAGTACTGTGGCATTCGGTAAGCTGACATCTATGTCATTAATGTATGCAACAAACAAAAGGGGACCAAGAACAGATCTGTGTGGTACACCGATCTGTTTCTCGTATGGTGAAGAATGCTGTCCTAGAACCTTGACTACCTCTTTTCAGCTGAGAATAAAGGATTTCAACCAGCTAAAAAGATCATCCTTCACACCCATTGCAGAGAGTTTCGCCATAAGTCTTTTGTGTGGCACAGAATTAAAAGCCTTAGCGAAGTCAAGGTAAACAACATCCACCCATGAGCCGCTATCAGTGATCCGGGTAATGTCTTCAAGGAACTCGATAAGCTGATCACAGCAGCTGGAGTTAGGGATAAATCCAAATTGCGAGGGCCTGATGAGGCTGTGAGAGCTCCAGAAGTTCCAAAGTGTTTCTCTGACACAGAATTCCATCAGTTTGGCAATACAGCTAGTAAGACTTACTGGACGATAGTTGACAGGTGATGTGCGGTCGCCCTTTTTGAACAGGGGAATGACACTGGCAGTTTTCCACTGCTCCGGAGTAGCACCATTGTTGAGACAGTATTGAAAGAAGAAAGAAAGCTGGTGCAAAAGGAAGTACCCGCCACATTTGAGAAGCAGGTATGTAACACCATCAAGACCAGGGTAGGCATAGTTGCGCTTATTCTTAAGGTGACGTCGCAGCATTGCAGGTGTAAATTCCATTGTTGTTATGGAATTTGATGTTAGAGATGGTACATTCTGGTTTTCAACATTAAAAATGCTTGCATAGCACTCAGCAATGAGTTCTGCGCATTCTTTGGGATCGTCAGTGATCTGGCTTGTGTGGGGATTGCGAAGCGGACCAACTGGAGAGTGAGGTCTCTACTTTGAATGTACATATTTCCAGAACACCTTACTGTCAGGGTTATTGCTATGCACTGTTCAAATTCAAGCACTGCCTTTTTTGTCACTTGCTTGATATGGTTGGAAGATTTATTCCACTTTTTTCTGTTGGCATCTGATTTATGCAGTTTATATTCCCGTTTATATGTGCATGTGCATGCACATGTATGCGTGTGAGTATGTTGATGTATATAGGCATGTGGGTATGTGTCTGTGTGTGTGTACGTGCCTCTTTGGATGCATGTATACGTATATTTATGTTCTCCTTAAATGTGTGTGTATAGTGAGTACTATGCGTATGACTGTCATTATCTCTGTGCTTGTGTGTGTGTGCACGCGTGGATGTGTGAACAACCAAACACAGCAGTAATTTATTGAAGTGTAGCAGACATGGGACAGCTAACACCCTGATGGTCAGCAGACTGGTACCTGTGGTCAGAATTATGATGACGTCGACAACCAGCAGCCAATCACAGGACGCGTGAAAAGGATGAAGTTTTTGACGGTACTGGCCCAGAGGGTCAGATAACCCAGGGAGAGAATATGCTCTGAAATCATTAGACGTGTCCATCGAACCTGCGGGTCCAGGATCAGACAGATCCACACAATGATCACGTCTCGAGCTGTCTGCCGGGGAAACAATTGCAACTCACAATAAATTGAGTTCAGATGCATCACTGATTTTTCGTTTTCTATTCTATCATACTCTGCTCTGTAAGAGCATAGAGTGCTCAACCGGCATACCGCCTATGGAAGCATCTTAGCTACTATCAGACATATACATATATATATACATATATACTGATATAAATTTTTTATAGAAATTAAAATCTATTTGTTGTTGGACAATTTTCATAATCAAAATATATGTGCATTGAAGCTTCTAACTCTGATAATTTGAATAAAATATACATATCCACTTAACATTTCTAAAACTAGATCATTTGTTTACATTATGGCCGATTGATAAGATTTAATATTACAAAAAATTTTGTCAGTCTAACATTCATGAAACTTGTACACACAGTCATTGGGTATGAGGCAGATATGAGTTCGATTTCCATAGCCATGTTGTCCACTTTTTTCTGTCTCCAAGGGCTTTTATGTTCAATATGTTAGACTATTTTCATAGTAAAAAAAAAATGTGTGTTGGGGCTTCTTACAATAAAAAATACATATCTGCTCAACGTTTCTAAAAAAACATATACGATATAATGAGTTTCTGCCCTATGGCTGAGCACTCACCATTTCAATAGCAATCATTGTTGAAATTGCAAGAGCTCAGTTGTAAGGAAGAAACTCATTATAATATCTACACTCCACTTTCTTAAGTATGGAATACTAAGCTGAACAATGGTCTTACTAGTCTAAACTATATGTGTCCCTATAGATGCGTGTGTGTGTGTGTGTATATTATATATATATAGTAATAATAATAAATTTGAAGACTAAAATCCAAAGAGGGCTCGATAAGGATAAATATATATCAAATATATAAGAACCGTAGAGCAAATATTTATTAAAATAACAGATTAAAGTTTAAGCAAAGAATTGCTGCTTTCACCCTTAGCAGGATCTTCTGAAACTAATGAGTTTCAGAAGATCCCGCTAAGGGTGAAAGCAGCGATTCTTTGCTTAAACTTTAATCTGCTATTTTAATAAATAAATATATATATATAGGAAAAGAATCAGGACCCCAATGGCCGAGCTCCGGCCCCTTTCGACAGCTAGATCTGAACAGTTCGGATCTAGCTGTCGAAACGGCCAGAGCTTGGCGGTCAGGGTCCTGATTCTTTTCCTATTACACACTCTACTACCCTAAGTATCGAGTACTTACGGTCCACCTGGTTTCTTACTACACTTTCTTTGCTATCATCATCATCATCATAATTTTACATCCGCTTTTCCCTGCTTGCAAGGGTGGGACGGGAACTGGTTCTGGCTTGATTTCTACAGCTGGATGCCCTTCCTAACACCAACCTCATTTACAGTGAGTGCTGGGTGTTTTTTTTGCTGTGGCACCTCCATGACCACTTTACAGTGTGGGCTGGGTGCTTTTTTGCCGTGGCACCCCCATGACCACTTTGCAGTGGAATGATAGGAACCTCAGTCCCTATCATCTCATTTCTACAGCTGAGTAAACTGGAGCAATGTGAAATAAAGTGTCTTGCTCAAGGAAACAACACATCACTCGGTCTGAGAATTGAACTCACAACCTTTCGATTGCAAGGCCTATGCTCTAACCACTAAGCCATGTGCCTCCATGATTCATACATATATATACATTATATACATACATATACATCTATATACATACACACATACACACAATATATATATATACATATAAATATATATATGAAAAATTCGGAACACCGATGGCTGAGCTCTTGCCGTTTCAACAGCTAGATTATACACACACACACACACACACACACACACACACATATATATGCACACACACACACACACACACACACACACACACACATATATATCTCCAGGAAGATGGATGTTTTTTGTTCATTCAGCCCTATGTGTTTTGTTCTTACGATGTGCTCTTTCTTTTTTCTACCCTCCCTCTCTCTTTCTTGCCACTCTACTACTATCAAATCATTTTACTTCTCTCCTGTTCACACTCTTTAGCTCTATCTTGATAATATATGTTCACTATTTCGGACACCCACTTCCACCTTCAACTCTAGATCGTATGAAATTCAAGCAGAGATCTTTCTACACATTCCCAGTTATGAACTCACACATAATTTTCAACAAAAAACTGCAGATGATGGATTTGATGACCAAGTGCCAAATATTTTAACCAGTTAGGTGAAATAGTTATAGTATAGTATAATCATATATAATCACTTGCAGAAATCTGGATAATAAATAACATTCATTCCAGTTAAATTGATTCCATTGCATCAGCAGGGTTTCTAGACCATGGTAGGAGCAAGAAACTCAACTATGTTGTTAAAGCCAGATAAATATAGTGTATACACTATATACATGCATAGTGAAGGATGTGACTAAAAGAGCTGGTGCCAGGATGGGTATCTGGTTGTAAAACATTGCCTCAAGAATCCTGCCTAACCTATGCCAGTGTAAATAAGTTGATGATTACATATATCATTATCGTTTTTACATCTGCTTTTCCATGCTTGCATGGGCTAAAACTGACACTGAGATACGATAATAATAGTCTAAGTTCCACATTTGAAGGAAAAGGGAAGTTTTATGTATCGGACATTAGTCCTTCATTAGGAGTAGAGGATACACAAAGATGAGGTTCAGAAAATAGGAGTAGAAGAAACACAAAGACAAGGATCGTCATCATCGTTTAACGTCTATCTTCCATGCTAGCATGGGTTAGACACATAAATAGAAAAGGATAAAAAAAGAGAAATGTGAGTGTGTGTGTCGTATTTAATCCTACCCTGTGTGTATGTATTGTTGAAGTGGTGCATACATTGTTCATGATGGTGTGTATGTATGTATGGATGTATTAACATCATGTATGTGTGTGGTTTGTCTGTGTGTGTAACAAATAGAAATGAAACTGTATGAACAAAAGTAAACACAACTTATCTCCAATAGGTGAAATAACTGGAGGGAAAATAAACCTATATTGTCACAGTAACACAACAATATACAATATTAAGTGGGAATGTGCAAACTTGAGTGTGTGTGAGTATGCATGTGTTTCTACACGTGTTTTTATTGGTAAGTGAATTAGTTTTTTTGTTGTGTGTAATATATCTGTGTGTGTGAGTACTTCTGTGTGGTTCAGAGATGGTGCCTGTGTGTTGTGCACATCCATGGGATGTATGGGATATGGGATGTACGTATTGGGAAGAGAAAATAAGAGGAAAAGAAACATAGCATTCAGGCTACAGAGGATGTTTATAGAAAAAAATAAGCTGCTGATTCCTCAGGCAGCACGAGTCGATGGGTCTCATGCAGATGTGAGGCTGATGACTGTGAGGTGGTGTGTGGAATGGACGGCAGAGCGTAAAAGTCAGGAGACGAGAGACGGATTGTTGACCTAGATGGCCAGCTGATGGCCAGTTTGACCTATGTAGACAGCCCTGCATAGAGTGCAATGGAGCCCAGAGATAAGGCCCGCAGATGTACAGTTGACGTCCCTAACAATAAATGAGTGGCTGCTGGGTCCGATGAGAGTGGTGGTGTGGCTGATATATATGTGAGTGTGTACATATATGAGAGTTCAGTAACTCTGCCTTGAGTACTGTGATGACCCAACTCACCCTTACAAGCAAAAGATAATTGGATGTTAAATGATGATGATATCTAGATGTGTGTCCCTATGTGAAAGCTTAGTGGTTAGTGTGTTCAGCTCACAATTTTATGATTGTACGTTCAATTTCCTGGGGTGTGTTGTATTCTTGAAAAAAAAACTTTATTTCATATTGTTTCAATCCACTCAGTTGACAATAATGAGTTGTACTTATATTTCATAGGGCAAGCCTTGTCACATGCTGTATCATTCTAAAGTCCCTGAGAATTGTGTTATGGGTACATGGATTGTAGAATGCTCAGCCACTTGCACATTAATTTCATGAGCAGGCTATTTAGTTGATCATAAAGCTGGAACCATTGGCAGTCCAACAACAAAATATATATTAGTTTAATGTTTGATATAGTAAGAAAGGAGTCTTTACATTTCAGACACTAGTCCTTCATCAAGAGATAGAATGAGAAATAAAAGATGAAATAGAAAAATAGAGAGTGAGAATAGGAAGGAACAGAAAGGAAATTTCTGTAGAAAAATCACGTGTATTCAGTCTGCCATTTATATGCTACAATAGTTTCAGCTAGCAGGGAAAGCAGATGTTAACAACAAACATGATAATACATGATATATATAAGATTTACCCACTATATCATTTCAGGCTGAGGAATAATAAAAAATTATATATATTAATGAATAACAATGGAAAACAAGTAAGTCTTTATAAGACAAACAGTTTTGGTACATTTGTAGTCGGTACAGAACTAAATAAATTTGGGATCAATTTTAATAGACGATTAAAAATGGCTACAAACAATTAAATTACAGCGATTAAAGGCCATCGCAAACTTTTCAAGTATTTCTAGACATGGCTATATTGTGATCCATTATCTGAAGGGAGCACAGTTTTGATATACTGGCACGGGGTATAAAACTGAATCCTCTCTGTAAGTTTGGAGCTTTACAATACATTTAATAGGTATCCCTGCAGAGCTCTGTGGAAGGGTGATATGCAAATTTTACTTGATCATTTTCATGTCAAGTTTTCCATGGACAATTATATATCATTTGAAAGTTCTGGTTGTGAACTTGCTTCTCATATATTTTTTTATCAAAATCTGACACATATGTCAGGTTGCGAATTCAATACAGCATTTGATGAAGCTTAAAAGTTAAACAATGTGTTAATAATAATCCTGTTACAAAGTGTTAGTAATATTTATTAATAAAATTAATCAATTTTATTTTATTATTAATGAAAATTTCTCAGAATGGCATGTAATCCTAAATTAAAAAAACAAACAAAATGCAAAAAGTAATTCCTGTCAGCAAAAGAGAGAAGAAAAAACGAATCAGCACTACCTAAATTATCCGACAGTATGTAATATCAAAAAAAAAAAAAAAAATCATCATATCGAATTTTGATAGTCTACAAAATAATATTCATTGCACAATAACATTTTTATTGGCGAAATTTGACCAATATTTCTCAAAGAAAATCGAAAATTCTGACCTCGCTCTCAAATATTAAAACAGTGGGAGGGAATAAACACCATTCTCAATACGATGATTCCTTGCTAACTTTGGGCTTTAGAAGACTTATGTAACTCAATTTAGTGCATTGTTTCGTAAAATGTTTACTTAACAATTAATTCATCTATTTCTTGAAATTGTGACTCAAACTTGATATTTGAAGCCTTGGATTCTTGTTCATTGCCCGTGAATACGGCATTTCAACAAGTAGCATCAATATGCATTACAAACATCCATGGTATTACCCTTTTAATTAACTTTGCATCTCGTGGTCAGAATTGGCAATGGTCGTATTGAATTTTCAAGAAAGTTTTCTTCATTGTGGTATAAAAATCTTTGAGAAAATATGTGCTTTTCTAAGTGAAAATTAACAATAACATTTTCACTTTTATATTTCACAATTATCTTCCCTACCCCAATTGATTTTTATATCAAAATAAATAAAAAAAGAATGTCTTCTTTATAACTATTATTTTCAATGGAAATTGAGCTATAGTGCTCCAGCACATTGAACAAGAACCAGCATTATGTTCACCAGTCAAAAACAAAAACAGGACAAACATACGGGGAAATAATAGATGGCACCATATAGTATATTTTTCATTCAATTTGGTATATATTAATACATAATATTTCCTCTCACTGTGAAGTAACACACTAAACAAAGTAACGTAAGAAACTGATTCCATATAATGAAATAGTTCTATTTTTATTCTCAAATTATTTACCAGTCTTTTTACTGAAATAAATTTAGGGTTATAGCTGCAAAATTATACATGTGGGTTAAACAACCAAAATATTATTTGAACCAATTGAATCTCATTGGTTTCATAGCATGCTCTTTCAGGTATAATGTCTACAGATTGTCGATATCTAGGATTAAACAGTTAGTGGTTAGATATGTCAGTTCATGTTTGAGGGAAATTACATAACATACTATAGAGTATACAGGTTAATTATTTTTATATAAGTGTTATGTAAATTTGTATGACTAACAAATGTATAGATTATATATATAACTTGTATTTGAACCCAGGATTCAAAAGCAAAGTTGTTTAGTATAGTATATTTGTTGTATGAGACTGGAATTGGCTCAAGAGATTTTGTAAAGATGGATAATATTTATTTAAGGTGACACCAAATGACCACTAAATTTCAGGAACTTAGGGAACCTTGTGTGGTCTCTCTCTCTCTCTCTCTCTCTCTCTCTCTCTCTCATAGCATAGATAAAGAGAGAGTGGGTAGCTAGTTAGATAGTTTTCCTTAAATTTTATTCTTATAAAATAAATACAACATAAGTATTTTAAGGCCATTTCCTTGCGAAAGCAACCCCCATGGCAAGTCTCTTCATTTTGACCTATCATTTGCACTCCCCCTCAACTCCTGGCTCTCAAATCTGACTCCATGATCTTTAGCCATATTTTGCTTGGTCTTCCCCTTCTACTTTCTTCCACATTCATTTCCATCACTCTTCTTACTCAGTTACTTTCATTCTTCCTCAACACATGCATCAACCATCTCCCTCCATTTCTCTTTACAACATTCATCACTGGCTCTATTCCCATCATCCTCTGCAATTCATGGTTTGTCTTCTGCTAAACTTTACTGAATCATTCTCATCATTCTGTCCCGTCTCTCCTGCTCCTATATGTCCATCACCCATGTCTCACTTCCATAAATCATGGCACTTCTCATACATGCAGCAAAAACATTTCCTTTCAGTGTAAGTGACACAACCCTCCTCACAAGCCCACCACACATTTGCAGGAACTTCTTCCATGCACATTCAGTCTAGACAAAATATAAAATACAATACCATGTGAGAGAAAGGAATTGGATAGAAATAGACATCTTGCAATATAATCTTCATTCTAAGATTTCAGTATGTTATAAATGATTATGAATATTTTTTATTAATTAATTGTATTGTTTTTATAGCAATGTGTTCTGTATCTTAATCAGTCTATATTATTATAACTATCAATAAATATCTTAAATATTATGCATTCATTTTACTAAGCTGGTGGCACAAATCTTATCTATAATGCCTATTATTATCACTGCACATTTTTATGATGAATATTGCTACAATTTAATCTACTTTAAGATTTGTTGTGGATATATTATTTTTTTATGCCCTTAGTTTACATCATTATTATATAAACTACTGAATACATATACCCACACAGGCATACACATCCATGAACGTGTAGCTACATACACACACATGCTCACAAACACACCAACATATATTATAACAGAACACATGAACTTCTCTATGTCAAAAAATAAAATAAAATGCCAAATAGACAATTACAGAAGGAAACAAGGAAAGAAAAGAGAGCAAATGGTATTAAGAAAGAAAGAGAAATGAGAAGAAAAAGGCATTGATTTTACAGTGGATATTTTAGATTTTTGTTAACCAAATTGACTAATAACAGTTGACCTCAGGTTAGAAAATCTGCTGTCAACTATTATACATCTTCAATATTTTTCTGTAGTTGATTTAGAAATGGACAATCTTCAACTATCATATTCATTCACTGGAAGCTTGTACGATCTTGTTTGCAGCTAGGAAATACAAAGTTCCATTGCATTATGAAAAATAAATGCCACCTAAAATATATATAGATGAATGATTTTTAGGATTCTAAAGTAGGTTTTCTTGGAGAACTGCAGTAGGTTAAATGTTCTATTGAAAAATCAAGGAAATAATATAAACAACTCGATAACCACACAAGAATAAAGTACATCCATCCATCATATCTATAAAAACAAATTTTAAATAAACTAGAGGAAAACTGTGCAGCTGGATTTACACACTATTCAACAAGGATTGCATAATTTTCATTCTAAAAGCAAGATTGGAAGTGCAGATAAATGAAAGCTGCACCAGTACCCAGTCCCATGATTATGGAAACTAACAACTGACTATTTGAAAACACTCAATACCACAAAAAACTAAACTAGCAGCAATCCTTGCTTATCATTCTCAATATAAGATCATTTCAGTTTTATATATATATCGGTGCCCCAGCATGGCCTCAGCCGGATGGCTGAAACAGGTAAAAGGGTAAAAGAGTATATATATATATATAGTATATTATGATTTAAGATTTAGTTCAGATCTTTGTGCTGAGAATTAATTACCCTTTCTAATGAATAACCTTTCTATATTACATCATCTCAATAACAAGAACATAATATGCTAATTGGAAGTGGTCTTTCCACTAGACAGTTAATAAAATACGAATTAGAAAGGGGGAGGGGAAACTGCGAAATAGAATCTCATTAAGTTTAAAGATGAGCAAAGATAATTATGAGTACAATACAAAATAGTTAACAAAAAATTAGAAAATAAAGCAAAATAGAGAATAAAGTTAAGATCTCAAGAAGAGAGATCGGAAAAACAAATGTGTTTAGTAATTGAAATAATTATTTCTTTTATATTTATTCTTTATTAAGTGAATTGAAATAAAATAATTGTGATAATTATGTATGTTTATATGTGAAAAATTTATTGAGTGACGGTGACTTAACAAAAAGATGTTCAAAACATCATACATATCATAATTACTAAGAACAAATCATGTTGATATGTTCTAGTATTCAGTGAAAATCATTCCGATTTTCAAGTATAGTAATACTTGGGATTTCAGAAGATAAAAGTGAAGCATTGATGGTGGAAGTTTCAAATTTACAGTGATTTGTGAAAACAGGTGATATCTTAGTTATGAATGTGAATAATTTATAAACATAACTAGTGTGATTACTGTGAATAACACTAGAAAAATGTTCTGAATTACCCTCCGAGATGTTAAATTCATTATTAGATATTGATTCATGATCTGTTATATCTAAACAGAAAAAGGAAAATATGAAGCTCATAATCAAACTTACAAAACAATATCTGGAATGTTTTAAATATATATATATATATATAAACAGTATACTGACTTTATTTTAAGTACCAATTAAGATTACAATATAAATTACATTTCAATTAAATATTAGGTTTCAATAGCAAAGACAATAAGATCTCAGTGTCTGACACATGCATTGTAACAAACATTTTGCCAACTGAATGTAAACATTTTATTTCTGTGTTTATCTGAAAATCAAAAATCAAAGGCAGCGATTAATTGTTGAGTTACACACTAGAATGTTTAACTCACCTTTTTATTATTATATTTCTAACAAACAACACTGCT
The DNA here is from genome assembly GCA_964016885.1 of Eledone cirrhosa. Lineage (NCBI taxonomy): Eukaryota > Metazoa > Mollusca > Cephalopoda > Octopoda > Eledonidae > Eledone > Eledone cirrhosa. The sequence continues at coordinate 20,576,975 of OZ024743.1, read as the reverse complement.
TATGATTTTCAGATTCATTGAAAATAAGGAAGAACTTGGAAGGATTTAGCAATATAACTAACTTTCTCATTATCAAGCTGGTGTTTAGAAAATAACAAAGTTTCATACATAAAATTATGATGGAAAGATTTTAGATAAATATAAACACTTTAAAATAAACAGCTTTGTATCATAAAACCATAAGCGGTTTGGTATCAAAAGGATTAAATTGATTACACTTCAAAGGTTTTAATATTTCTAAGCAAAGTTTAACTATATCGACATCTATGAATAGCATAATGCCATGGAATCCATGATCTGAATCCAAAATTATGCTTTGTATTTGATTAAAGTAAATGTTTAATTGCTATTCAGTTATAAAGACAAACACAACTCTAAAATCTGCACACATAAATATACAGAGGTCAGGAATAAATACAGCTTCTAAAGAGGAATTTTTTTAAAAGGGGCTGGAAGTGGGTAACTCAGTGCTCTGTCACTATTAGGGCCACAATTATGAGTTTGAACATAAAATGTGATGCAAAGAAAATATATTACATAAAAGTAATTCTCTATGGATTTCAAATTGAAGGTATGCTAACAAAATTCTTGATCAATAATAAATATAGAAATTATAAATATGGATAGAAATAACATCTCAGCTAAAGTTATTATTTTATACACTTAAAAAATGGGCTAATACATTATGTGCAGGTGTGATACTATGAAAATCATTGTCATCATCATTATTTTATGTTCGTTTTTTTCCTTGCTTGTATCAGTTGAATGGGTTCAATCGAGCAGTCCTCCTCCTCTGACATTTCCTAGCACTTCTTCACCAAACATTCATCATCCCTAAGGTTCACATGTCCGTACCAGTGCAGTCTTCTCTCTTCTACACAACATCTGCTTCCTCTTCCATCCATCTTTTCCTTCAGTTTATCCATCACCATCGTTAATGCTCACTAACATTACACATTCACTAGATGAGCAGTTAATGCAGAGGATATACAGAGGCTGGAGAGGAATGATGCAGAGGATATACAGAGGCGGGAGAGAAATGATGCAGAGGATATACAGAGGCGGGAGAGAAATGAAGCAACATCACACTTCTTCTGCAGGCATCATACAATCAACCCTGCACTTTGTTGTCAACAACAGTATTAACTCTATGAACTTTTTCCAGACTGTTCTTATTCTGGTTTCAGAGCTGCATCCTCTACTGCTAATTAGGTCATCCAAGTAACAGAGTCTATCAACTACTTCTATGGTGCCTTCCTGAGATTGAAAAATGTTTATTTCACTCCTTGTCTTACTACACACTATTCCTGTGCTCTGCCACATAGAAAGTCTATATTTTCTGTTAGTTTGCCTACAATTCCACAATACTTTTTGTGTATCCATACCTTACATTGTGTACATTGTATAGAGTTCTTACCTACTCCTTTTCTATATATCAAGCACAGCCACTTCATACAAAGTTATATACAGTTCAGGGTTAAGTAAACTATATTACATACCAAAAAAATCTTTTGAATTGTTTTTGAAATTCAAAGCTAACTGAAAACTTTCTCACAGGCACCAGAAATAAGTTATATGTCTTTGAAAATTATTTCTATGAATTCTGCCTATATACATGTTTAGCTGGTACACATTGAAGCTGAAAATGATTTCATCGATATAATGGAAAGTAATTTGTCAAATATGGTACCAAACGGTAGAGAATCTCCAGTGGCTATCTCAGTTGACAATATTGTTATAAATGAACTAATATCAATAAGCTTAAAATATACATGAACACAATTCATCAAATATATTAAGAAGCAATAACAAGACTGTCTGTTCTTTCTAATACATTGAATTTCACTTTTTCATGTTCCTTGGGATGATAAATAATTGATTGATCAACATATTAAATTTGGTTAAAGGTTGGTTATATATTTCTTTAATATATCTCCCAGAATTTTCTTTATCTTATAATAAATAGAGATGTGTAAATTATGATGTTCTTAATAACTGATTAAATCTGCTTTCTGAAGAAAAAATTTACTATTTTGTGCCTTGTAGCATTGAAGTTGAGACATCATTTCTGAATCGAATTTTGAATATTGCATAGAGTAGCAGATATAGTAATATACTAGACTAAATTTGTAGGGATTATCAGATACAGTGCTGTACTAGACTAAATTTGTGGGGATTAGCAGAAAACAGTAGTATACTAGACTAAATTTGTGGGGAGTAGCAGATACAAAGGTGTACCTGACTAATTTTGTGGGGAGTAGCATATACAAATGTGTACCTGACTAAATTTGTGAAGATTAGCAGATACAGTAGTATACTAGACTAAATTTGTGGGGATTAGCAGGTTACAGTGGTGTACAAGACTAAATTTGTGGGGGTTAGCAGATACTGTGGTGTACTAGACTAAATTTGTTGGGATTAGCAGATAGAGCGGTGTACTAGACTAAATGTTTTATAGTGTTAAGCTATATTCTTTCACATTCTGAGTTCAATCCTGCCATGAGTGAGTTACTGTTGCCTATCATTCTTCAAAATTCTATGAAAGAAGCACTAATACTACTTTTACTAAAAATTAATATCTTAATTTAACAAAAGGCTGGCTAAGAAGAACAAAAAACCACCACACATGCTGTTTATTAGAAAACCTGATTATGACATTATCTACTAAATCAATAATTACTAATTTGTTAATTTTCAGATTTTTAATTAAAGAGAAATGTGAAATGTATCAAATGCTATAAACATACAACTAAAAGTGAGACTAATAAAATAATTTTAAAAATATTAATGTTTTCCTATGGAGCATTAATTATCTTCTTTTCTTTTTTGATATTTAAAAAAGAAATTTCATCGATAGAAATGTTTTACTTTTAAATGTTAGCAATGGGCAAGCAAAGAATAACATTTTCCACATAATTTTCTACAATTGTAAAACATACCTCATGACTCTTGATGCTTATTAGATGTTAAATATAGCATTTTTCTACATTTACATAGTTTAAGCTTTAGAGATTATATATATATTTATTTTTCTTGTGAATGACTACTGAATTTGTATAATATGTATGCTAAACATGTCATCATCCAGGTTTTCTAAATAGCATATGCAGTGTTTTTATCTTATTCTTAGTCAGTCTCCCGTGTGAGTTTCTTTTCACAAAAGAAGTTTGATTCAATCACATGAATAATGGGCTGGAGGTGGCTAAAGTACAACAGTACTGATTTCTTTTGCTATTTTACTGACCTCTATCATATAAACTGGACATAATCTCTAGTGATTCATATCTTTATTATATTTGTAGCTTGGAAGTACATCATAGTAAAATTATTGATTACAACCATATAACATATCTGTGATCTCATTACTTTGGCTAAATGAATATGGATATACGATACCTGTACACCACAATAGTTGGCAATGTTTTTCTTTTGTGAAATGTGTGAAATGCTTTTGTAAATGGGAAATAATATTCAATAAACTGTGATATTAATGAGCTGTGATTATTTTGTGTTTGAATAGGTGTTAACAAATACTTGTATAAATATGATCTGTGAAAGTTTGTTCAGCATGCGCAACATTCAGCAGAGCAAACTTAGAATAGAATCTATATATATCATAAGAAGTATCAATTAAATTTGAAATATAATTGCATGTGCAGTAAATTCTATACCGAAAGCAAGGTTAATTAATAAGCATATCAGCTTATTAAAGGATCTAGAGAACATTTTGCAACAAGAGAACAAAATGAATGAAATATGTCTATTTTCCTAAGTAGGTAGACTCATTTAGAACATTGCATTTTTTTTTTATCACTGTATTACCACAACTACAATCTACAATGTTCTGAATTTGACAATTGTAGCAACTATATCGAAATATGGTCTACACTTTCAATAACACCCCAAAATAAGATAGAATGGAAGAGTATGGACATACAACAACATAAATTAGTAATTATACAATGTATAACTAACTTAGTCATGTAGAGTATGATGTTGAGGAAAAGCACACTGAGTTTAAAACTGTATTCACAACACTTAAACTGATGTAGAAAAATAGTAAAGAGGTTGGTAACAAAATTCAGTGAAAAGTGAAGAATGGACCAAGTACAGAAAAACAAAAGGAAAATCCTAGCCAGAGATCAAAGACAAGAACATTCACAGATAATAGTAAAATAACAGTAGTAACTATTGTTAGGATAGACAAAGTAATTCTTCATTTCTGTGGACTCTTAGCTAGCTTTTCTGCAGCTAAACATGTTAGAGAAAATTATTAATGGAATTTGTCATCTTTAAGGCAAGTAAAGCAATATGCCTAGTTAAAGGCACAGAGTAATACTATAGCAATTTTCAACTCATTATTATATGGTTAGTATTTTGTTAGCTTATTAACTCATTAGTGTTTACTTCATATACATCTAAACCAATGCAATCATTAAAATACAAAAAATATATGCAACAGGAATTTAATGTAAGCATTCTGAGAAGCCAGAACTGAAACAGATTTATTACTAATTTAAAATGAAGACAGTTCACTAGCTGTTACTAATGATCTTTAATACAAAATAAAATCAAAACTGATTAATTGATTTTACAGACATGCAGATAAATAGATATGTATTTTATTCCATTCTTGATTCATATTAGAAGTATTTGATCACTTTTGAAGTTTAGAGAATATTTATTAGTGTTAAGCTATTCTGATATATTGATTAATATGTTGCTGAATTTTTAACTGTTGGTCAATCAATGTTTGATTGCCAGCTGAATTAATGATAGAAATGTAAAATATACTGAAGCAAAAACAAACCCTATGTTTTACTATATATTTCTGGCAATATTATAACAACAGACCCTTCCCAAATATAACAATATTTGTTTTAACAAACGATTTCATATCAAAATCGTTGCAAAACAAATTCATTGCCGTCATTGTTCAATTTTATTTTACATATTGTATTTTAATGTCATTTTCACCGAGAAGCTCTGTTGCTTCATCAATATAATGAAATTGTAGCATTAGGCACACAGTCAACATGACTTATATATAAATAAAATACAAAATAAAGGAAAACGAGTCAATTCATACATGATCACCTTAAAAGGAAAAACATTGGCTAATGTAGTCCAAGTAAAACTTCTTAAAAATAAGATACAACACCTTTGATTCTGAGACTACTCAAGAAACATAGGGATTGCTGAAAACTACTTGGGTAACAAAATAAGCATCAATAGTATAACATTGATTATAAATAGCTGTGCTATAATGTTTATGCAAATAAATGAGCAGAAATCATTCAGATGAATGTTCTTAAGTGACAATTTAGAATAGGCCCCTAAAAATATAACCATGTATACAGACACTGTGAATTGATAGATACAGGATACAATGGTATATTATGATTGAGATATCACAGAGAATTCTAATTCAGAAAAGCAGCAATAATGTTATCCAAAATAAACTAGTCAGAGAGATGACAATTGAATAGTGAGTAAAAAAAAATTGAAATAGTTCTGGTAATTTATCTGTTCATAGCAAATAAATCTAAATCTAAAGATAAAGCATTAACAGATTCTCTAATTCATATTTAGCAACAAATTTGTAGAAAATAGAAAATGATAATTTGCAATATTGATTTTTATTAGGTAGATGGTTTTCTTTGGATTTGATCCTGTATATTTCATTGAGAGTTGAAGGTGTACCAAAAGAGCATGGGGAACTGTGTAATAAAGGAGATGATATGAAGTAGTCTTTAACCCTTTAGTATTTACATTCACTATATTTACAATTACATTTTCACTGTAAAGGGTTTATCTCACAAAATATCAAATCTATGAGACTGATATTATTTATTTTGAGAGCAGTGGTGGTTTGGCAGTATCGGTAGAGGGTCGGACAACATGCTTTGCAGCACAGAGTTACGCTCCTTTCTGATCTGAGTTCAAATCCTGCCGAGGTTAACTTTGCCTTTCATTCTTACGGGGTCGATAAAATAAAGTACCAGTAATGCACTGGGATAATTGCTGGCCTTGTGCCAAAAGTAGAAACAATTATTTATTTTGAGAGCAATACCTTAATATCAGTATGATCAGCCAGTTACAGCCGGTTTGAACAGAAAGTGGTGAGAGAATTTTGGTCGGTTAAAATGCTAAAGGTTTAAAATTGATCATTGATATCTGACAACATAAAATAAGTTTGATAACTTCAATGTAGACTTAGTAAAGTACTGAATGTTGGCTTTCAACAGTAATAGTAAATACTCATAGTTCTATGATACATTATCTCATTCCAAATAATATTTTGTTTGAATTTTATATTTTCTATATTTGTCACAGAAACTTATTTATATTTCTTTGTATTCTGAAGCATTGTCTACAGAATAATATGTTTAAAATTGCCAAAACAAGAAATACTACAGGTGTATACACCACCAAATTTCTGTTCTGATTTAGTAAATCTCACTATTGCATAAAGCCGTTAGCATGATCTTCAGTATATTTTTCTAATAGAATTATTTCAGCTGAAGTATTATGTGGTTGATACTACACAGTTTCTTTTAATATAATATATATATTTTGAGAATACTATTCACTTTTCTATGAATATTTCGATTAATATTTGGGGATTAAGCTTCAGTTTTGAGCAGATATTACTGGTAATTCTAGATTTCTCTACAAAGTTTTCAAACTCTCATTAAATCTGAACACTTAATTGCATCTGTGTTTACATATACTTATAGAAACTCTTCATATAGAGTATTTAGTAAAATACAGTGGAAAATTTGAAGCATTTTGAGACTGAAGCACCATTAGTGATCCCTTCATCTTACATTCCCCATGGCAAATAACATGAAATTTCCCATATCATCTTACAAATTGGCTATTTACTTCAAATGTAAATAAAAATAAGATAATGAATGGATCAATGATAGAGGAAAAATATATCCAAACACAGTGCATACATGATTATATATTTTTTACTATTAACCTCATGTTTAGAGATGAAACATCTTTGTTATTTACATGCAATCCTTGTAAGTGTGGAAAAACAGACGTATGATGATGAAGCACGGTATATATGTAAATGGTAAAAAGCTGGTTCATCTCTATAGATGAGCTTAATCGTCAGTCGAAAAAATATAATTCCAGTAACAATAATTCAATTCAGAGAAATAGATATCTCACAATGCATACACATATGCACCATATATTTAATATATACACATACGTACAAATATCAAATGACAGAACTGATGACTAGAAACAAAGGAGCAGAAACAATAAATATCTATATATGTAAATAACATAAAGACTACAATGATTGATATCAAATACATGAGTGATGGGCCATGTATGGCGGACATTCGGGAAATGAGGTGATAAAGTTTATTGTCTGAATGATGTACTTCGCGACAAACAATATCATCATGAAAAGTCATTAATATATATATGACTTTTCATGATATATATACATACACATTTATGCACATATATATATATGCACATACTCATACATAGATGCACATAAACACACACACATATATATATGCACATACATATACATAAACACACACACACACACACATATATATATATATATACATACATACATGTACATATAAATATATGTGTATATATATCATCATCACCATTTAAAAAAACAGATGTTAAACAGTGATGATGACACATATTTATATATCATTTGCTGATCTACTAGCCTAGCAGTTATTGAGAAAAAAAAAAAAAAATAGACATTGGGTAAAACATGCTATTGATGTTGCTGTCACTGATGCTGCCTTAGATGGCTCGTCAAAACAGGAAGTCAAATCACACAGTGCGCAGGTAGGTCTCCCACCTGTTTGAGTCTGATTGGCATAGCATGCTATGTGGTGCAGTGTTAGCCCACCTGCAGAGTGACACATTGGTACAGATACTACATGCAAAATCAAGGTGTATGGGGTACTCAATGGTGTTATTTCCATGAGTATGACGCCTGCTATGGCTAAGTAGTTCAGTTTTTGACACACATATATGTTCACATCCGTCATAGGTAAGGGTCTTGAAGCTATGTTCTAGGAGCGGACTAACATCGACCATAAATTTAGCTGCTCACTTCAGCATAAGCCTTCTACTTTTTTTTCAAATTCCTTAACACCAGTAGCAATAATATTTCACCACTGGGTTCTGTCTGTTGCAAGATTTCCCCATGTTTCTGTGTTGATGTTTACCTTCTTCAGGGTATCTTTCAGGCAGTTTTTAAAGCACTAGATTGGCTACAAGCATTTACCTTGCAACAGTTCTCCATACAATAATTGTTTGGGGATTCTGCTGTCCTCTAGGTGTAATATATAACCTGACCATTCGAGACACTGTTTTGTGATCATGATCTCAGTGCTTGGCAGACAGACTTGCTGTAGCTCAACAATATTTGGTGAATGGATTTTTACAAAATAATGCTTAACAAAAAATAGTTTGTATCTTAAAAAATTAGATTGTGATTTGTGAAAGTAGGTGATTTTTCCTTTCTGAACACATGTGAATAATTTATATGAATAATGAAAGTGACAACGTGAGTATCATTATAAAAATCTTCTGATTTACCCTCTGATGTGTTAAATTCAGTATTAAATACTGTTTTATATAATGCCACACCTAAATTAAATGAAAAAGAAAATACAATATTTATAAAACTTTTTTTAACTTTCAAAATATTCCAAATTTACATTTAAAAGAAAAATTAAATCTAAATTACATGCTCCTTGCTTGTAGTTATTGAAACATGATTTTAGTAAATAAAATTTCTTATTAATCAGGAAGCAAATACTTTATGACATTGATGGATTTCCCAGTTTTTTTAAACACATTAAGATATATCATTCTAGGTAGTCAATAAAACAATAAACTCTAATCTTACTACCAAATTGATATAATTACTTACATAAACTGTAAAACAAGATGTGAAAGTCAAACCTTTCAAAAGGTATGCGTAGTATTGGAATGGTGAAGAAAAAAGAATGATAAAAAAGTGCTTTGTAGAGCTAAAAGCTATATGATAAATAATATGTATAACATATAAATATAAATTATTCATAAACATATAACATACATTTTAATATATACATGTATATATATACAAATATATATATGAAGGGCATTCAGCTGTAGAAACCTAGCCAAATTCAGTTCTGTATGAGCAAGACAGAGTCACCTGACCTAGCATTGCCCACAACAGGACAACTCGTCTAACCCATGCTAATGTGGAAACATGGACATAAAACGGTGATGGTGATAATGATTATATATAATATATATAAGTAGTGTTGAATGATTCTGAAGAAACAGCAATATACAGAGCTGGAATATTATAGAATTAAATGGGCCAGTAATATCACAAACCTACAACCACCTTAAATAACCACACACACCAAGATACATATAGTTGCATACACACTTGTATGTATACTACCTTTCACAAATACACTTTAATATAATAAGAATAAGTTTAATAAGCACAAAATTAGCAAGATTTATTCCCTCTAAATAAGATAACCTCCCACCAATATTAAGGTATAGATTTATTTCCCTAGCAACGAACGAGATCTCATATAAATATCGTCAGCCTTTGTTTTATAGTTTTATATGGGTGTATGTATGTATAGGTGTGCATATGCATGTATAGGTGTGTATAATATATATATATATATATATATATATATATATATATATATATATATATATATATATATATATATCATACCACCAAAGAGAAGTGGATGCAAAATGATTGGATATTGAGCTTGTGTATATTGTAACCCAAGGTTTTGAGCAATACTGGTAGACTTGTCACAGTGGAACATTTCTGTATTGAGTAAAATTATTCATTATATTAGCAAATAAGATTTAGTAATTAACCAGACAATCTGGCTACATGTTCTTTCAACTGTACCATCCACTTTTCCTAGTTTCTATGTTTTGTGTACATAAGCTCCTAAATATATTGTGAAAGATCAATTAAAACACCTGATAGAATCAACATTTGCTAATTCATTTTCTTTCTTTCATGCCTGACTACACGACTCATGGCACTGTTATAGACTACCAGCAACCATACCAGTAAGCATCTTTACGTTAACCTTTCGACATGAAGAAAAAAACCTCATATACTGTGTTATGCTACTTAAAATCTGTTAATATATTACATAAATGAAAAAACAACAATTTTTTTCTCTTCTGAAAATTGTGTGCATTTTGGTTATCATGTGTTTACATTGCTGAGGTATTGCTTTTACAACGATATGCTTCATCTGAGTTCCTTTATTCTGTTTTCTTATATTTTCCAAAAATTGCTGAATATATCACATTTCCTTTACAGTAACTATGTCCTCTATAGAACTAAAAGGGAAAAATAAAACAGTTATACCTCACTTCACGTTTTGTTTAAAAGCGGAACTCCAAGATGCTGGTTGCACTTACAATTTATGATAAATCTCTGCCAATAGGTGTTGCACTCACATTCTTCACATTAGGTTGTACACTACCGAAATTACTTTTTATTCATACTTTACAATGAAATATGAACAGAGTGAATGATCTGTTTTTTTATGTGGCAGCAGAAAGAAAGAATCTAGGCTGCAGGCCAAAGAAGCTTACCACTACTATTAAGGTTAGTCAGTTGTTCTGTGAGAATGTATATTACAGTCACTGAAAATGAATACGCTAAGAACAGTTGTAAAATAAATTTGGTGCCCTCTGAGAAGATGTGTGAAAATGCACTAATAGATGAGATTCAAGCAGACAGTGGACGATGGGACGGCTAGATTTGCAAAACTATGAGGTTTTCATTTTGATTTGTCTCCCTTCTATGGTGATAGTAAATTCCAATAAAACTATATTGTGGGCTCATTGAGAAAGTGGGATATTGGTTACCGATGTGTATCTATGTAAATGATTATCTATTTATGCAAAGGTGTTTCTTTGTAAATGTATGACTATTCATCTCGGCCCAAGTCTTCTTCAGTCTTGGTCTTTCAAAACTACATTCCATCTGAAACTCCTGTATTTTTTCAGCCAGCAATCGGCATCCATATGCATTACATATCTGTACCAAGACAATGTTATCCCTTGCACACAACACCTGATTTCTCATATACCTAGTTTTTCAGGCAACTCACCTGTGCTTCCTAGTTCATGAACACTAACATTACACATGTAATGGAGCATGCTTGATTCATTTCTTTCCATAACTTGTATATTCAAAGGCCACATTTTAATGTTATATAACACTGCACTCTATAACAAAACATCACACAACCTCCCTTTCATTCAGAAGAAAATCTTTTTGTCTTGTATCTCTGAATTGTCTAGATCTCACTTTTATGTTACTACTAACTACTCTATGTTGAGTGGTATATCTTTTCTGGGAAAAGACTGAATTTACAACTATCCATCTATCCCATTTTATGATGAGTATGAAGTCAATTTTGATTCTGTGTTTGTCTGATTGATAGGTGAAGTAATTTGCACAATAAAAACCTTACAAAGCCACCATGAACTCCATAGAAGCTGTCCTAGTGCTACCCAACATGCCCATTACCCTCACCAGCTATGAGTCATTGTTTTGTTTGGAGCTAAGAATTCATTTTATTATTTTACCTATTTCAATTTAACTCTAGCATCTACATTATTCTATATTTTTTATTTTAAATTTCACAGTAAAGGCTTTATCTCACATAATTATCTCACATAATATCAAATCTACGAGATTTTGATGTTATTTATTTTGAGAATAATACCTATTGTAGGTATGAGCGGCCAGTTACAGCCAGTTTGAACAGAAAGAGATGAGAGATCTGGCTGGATACAGACGGTTTAAATGCTAAAGGGTTAAAATGGCACAATTTCCTATTTGGGCTCAAAGACAAAATTATGCGGTGAAGTTTTGTATCACCATATATTCATTTTCGTGACAAGAGTGAGTTTTAGGGTTTTTCTCATAATTCAGGTTCTGCTTTGGGTAAACACTTCATCTAAAATGTGTTTCTGGAGTTATTTACTATAGATAAAATCAAACATAATCAAAAAAATTTTAAATTTACAATTACTAGTCAAGAAATATATTTTGGTCCCAAAATTTATCTTAATTAGCATATAAATTACAAATTACATTGAATTTGAGGCTAACATTGAAGCCATTTCTTTGGTAAAATAAATCTGTTTTTGACATTGCTCTGGTAGTTCTTGTAAAACCTGTGTCACATGAGGTAGAAGAGAAAATAAAGCTAGAAGAGATTGGGATATACAAGTCATTTGGCCTTTACAATGAGAAACACCAAGCAGTTGTAGACAATGTTTGCATTCTCTACACCAAACAGCTACTTGCAGTTATTGCTAAATAATATTTTCATTTAAATATGTACAATTTACCTTGAAAATAATTTCTTAATAGCAAGATACAAAGGGCTTGCTAATTTTACATTCAGAATAACAATGCTTTTTCTTAACTGTTTCAAAAGGGCAAGCCAAGATTTGCTGGTTGATATGCATCCCATCTTCTATACTAACCTTGTTGATAAAAAGAGAAACACTCTTATCAAATATAATACAAAGTGGGCAATTGTGAAAAGGGAGTATAGTGCACCATAAAGTAGTCTTTATATCCTGGGAGAGTTATTTTTTCTGGCTGTAGAAGGAATAAAATTACAATGAGCATTGGATCAGTGAATATTATGCAAATTCAAGGCAAGCTGCTCAATGTTTTCAATTATATATATATATATACACACACACATACATACATACATACATACATACATACATACATACATACATACATACATACATACATACATACATACACACACACACACACACAGATAATATGCTGTGTGTATTTGCATTGTTTCTGTTTAACTTTTGAATCTAATATGCCAGAAAATGGAATTGAAAAGGAAGTTAGCTTGATAATCAAAGTGAGAGAGAAGGTAATAAATATTGCTAGAGAAAGAGAGAGAGAGTTTGAAGAAAAGGTTAATAAAAGTTTCACAGGGAGAGAGGAGTGTGATGAGAAAATTGAAGAGGTATAATGTATGTAAAGATAATTTAAGATGTAAATGGGGATTAGAAGACTGCTTATGACAGTGAGAAAGATAAAAAGAGGAGAATAAAGGTGATAAGCAAATGGAATAGGAATGGAAATGAAAGGATTACAAGGAGGAAGAGTAATTAGAAAGGAGGGAGGGGGAGAATTACAGATACATCTCTCTCTCTCTTTCTGAAATGCTGTGTATCAAAGTAATAGCATGATAAATTGAAAATCTCTCAACCAATTCCAGTACTAACATTCAAACTCAAATTGAAATATAATACCAATTTCTTTTCATGGAGAGATTTGTGTGTATTTATGAATATATGGAAGTATGTATATCCCTGTAATATCAATGTATATATGTGTGCATGCATGTAAATATCTACACGGTGTAGGTATGTATTTAAAGGAAACAGAGTATTTACTTCTGATTATTATCATTACATGTAATAAAGACTACACATTTTGAAGACACTCATGCTCATGTTTCACAACACTTACAAAGCTTCAGCTTAAAACAGGAATTTGCTGAATAATCATGAAAACTGGTTGCAATGTACGTTTGAAGCAGTAAAAGTCAGAATAATTCCCTAACTGGAATTATTTATTTTTTATTATATATGCCCTAAATCGACTGAGTGATCCTCTGCTGCTATTTCAATAAATTGAGAAACACTTTATTCAGGATTTCATAGCAGAGGGAAAAATAAATGAAGCTCACAGTAATGTGCTATGTGATATTCAGCAAACACTTGTTATTCATGATCTATGCAGCCATAAATTTGAATTACTAAATGTCTGCCAATTTTTAATAATGATATTAATGAAGTTCATGTGGAGAATCCTGCAGGTTAAGGTTAAAACAGCGCGTTCAAATAAGTTGCAAAATTATGCATTTTGACAGCGTTATAGAACACTTAGATGATAATGATACAGAACATAGATTCTACTCAGAAGTTTCTCAAAGAATATAATATGCTTCTATGATAATAATAGATTAAGCATCAACACACTCTCTCTCCCTCTCAATGCATTAAGTATAACAAATATTCTGTGAAAAATCATAATTGTTTATACTTTTTGGCACAAGAGGAACAATAAGTACTTTGGAGGAAAGTTTCTTCATCTGAGAAAATAAATTTGTCAAATAGCATTCATAGTACCAAAAGGCTCCAATACAAGAATAATAGATAATTGCTTAAAACAATTTCCATTGTGGAGATATTTGAAGAGTCCCAAACTCTCCACCAACATGAGAACATGGTGAAACAGTATTCAATTAGTGGTTGCTGCAGAAACAAAATGGAACTATAATGAATGATAACAGGTTAGATAGGAACATTTTTGAAATGCATGAAATGATATAAAAAAATGATGCTAATTCTGACAAACAATAATAATTAAATTGAACACTATCACAAGAAAATAATTATAATTCCTAAAACAAAGATGCTCTGCATTTGTTACCAAGGGAAATTACAGATTACAAGCTTGTCCACCATCATCACCATTCTAGGGGGAGACGATGGACAAGCTGTATATTGTCACATAACATTTTTAATTAAATTATATTTTCCAGATTGCCATTTCATGAGCTAAAGCTAAACATTAGTTCAATGATAATAATCATGCATAACTACAATTCTAGAAGAGGCCAACTGAATGACACAAGATTTATAATCAGAGCTTAGCAAATCACTGCATCAATGCATAAATTAAAACTGGCTACAGTTGTATTCAAAACAACATAAAACAGATGAGGTGGCACTCTGGCTTGTCTCTATTACTCTCTGTTCACAGATAAAAGCAATTCCTATAATTTCTCATAATCTAAGGATCAACAATTTATAAACATATTAAGAAGACGATTTAGAGACGTATGACATAGATAATAACTAAGAAGACGATTTAGAGACGTATGACATAGATAATAACTAGAATTTCTTACGTAACAACTTGCTGCAGGCTACTGATGAATCTTGTGGCTGGAGCAGAGCTCCAACCAGACAGAGAGTGACCTGGTGGTGGAACAGCACAGTAGATAAGGCCATTAGAGACAAAAGACTAGCATAGAAGGCTTGGAAAAAGGGTGGGAGTAGGGAAGAATATACAGCCATTAAGAGAGAAGCTAGACGTCAGGTGTACTTAGCACGCAGGGAGGCGGAGAGTAGGAGGTTTGCCAATCTTCTGCGACGGGAAGATCAGAGGCGTGCGGTGTTCCACATTGCAAGGCAGTGCGTCAATGCAAATCAGGATGTTGTTGGAGATAAATGTGTCCGGGATGATGCTGGTGTACTTAGTGTCACGAATGATCAGAAAAAGGAGGCCTGGAAATGTCATTATGAGAGACTGATGAATGTGGAGAACAGATGGGAGAGAGAGAAATTACCCTTGGTAGATCCGACAGAGGGACCAGCTATTGAGATTGACGAATATAGGGTCCAAGAGGCGATTACGGAAATGAAAAATGGTAAGGCTGCCGGACCATTGGGAATAGTTGCTGAGATGCTGAAGGCATCAGGGGACGTAGGCACTAAACTGGTTGCACGCATCATCAATCAGGCTATATATGGTGGTGTCATACCCAAAGACTGGTGCAGCAGTATTCTCATAAATTGCTACAAAGGTAAAGGGGATGGTCTGGAGAGGAGCAATTATAGGGGTATAAAACTGATAGATCAGGTTATGAAAGGGGCAGAAAGGATATTAGCACAACTAATTAGAGAAAGGGTCAAACTAGATGAGATGCAGCTTGGTTTTGTGCCTGGGAAGAGTACAACAGATGCCCTCTTCTTGGTGAGACAATTGCAAGAGAGGTTCTTAGAGAAGAATAAGCCACTATACTTAGCCTTTGTTGACCTAGAGAAGGCCTTTGATAGGGTACCCCAATCTGTCATCTGGTCGTCCCTAAGGAAGCTAGGTGTTGAGGAATGGCTTGTGAGGACAGTGCAAACTTTGTACAGAGGTACTCTCAGTAAAGTCAGGGTAGGAATGGAGTTTAGTGAGGAATTCCAGATACAAGTAGGAGTACATCAGGGTTCGGTCCTCAGCCCGCTCTTGTTCATTATAGTCCTCCAAGCCATAACAGAGGAGTTTAAGACTGGCTGTCCATGGGAACTTCTCTATGCTGATGATCTGGTTCTTATAGCAGAATCAGTAGAGGAGTTAGAGAATAAATTCTGGCTATGGAAACAGCAGTTGGAAGCAAGAGGACTGAGAGTGAACCTAGCTAAGACAAAAGTGTTGATGAGTAGAAAAGAGGACAAAACCCTGATTCCGTCAGGGAAATGGCCATGTTCGATATGCAGAAAAGGAACTGGCATAAATTCTATAAAATGCACACAATGCAGATCCTGGGTACACAAGAGATGTAGCGGGATAGCAGGCAAAGTAACAGGTAGGGAGAAATATGTAGGCAGTAGATGTACAGGGAAATTAGACAGTAGAAGTCGCATTGATAGACACATTTTTCAAATGCAGGAGGGCGCTATAGAAGTGGTGGATAGCTTCCAGTACCTAGGAGATCAGATTAGCATGGGAGGGGGGTGTTCCGAGGCCATAGTATCTAGAATAAGGACGGGCTGGAAGAAGTTTAGGGAGCTGCTTCCTCTGTTGACGAAGAAGGGTTTCTCCCTGCGTACGAAAGGCCGGTTGTATGATGCCTGTGAGAGGAGCGCGATGCTGCATGGTAGTGAGACATGGGCAGCAACTGCAGAGGATATGCGACGGCTGGAGAGAAATGAGGCAAGCATGCTCCATTGAATGTGCAGTGTAAATGTGCGTGAACGACCCAGCATAAATGTGTTGTTAGAGAAACTGTGTCTGAGAGGGATAGAATGTAGTGTACGGGAGAGGAGACTGAGGTGGTATGGACATGTGATGCGCATGGAGGATGACCGATGGGTGAAGAAGTGCCAGGAAATGCCAGTTGAAGGAAGACGTGGTAGAGGTAGACCACGAAAAACATAGGCGGAGGTGGTGAGAACAGACCTCAGATCATTGAAGCTCACAGTGGAGATGACGAAGGACCATGACGAGTGGAGAGATGCTGTGCTGAATAAGACCCGTCCCACCCTGAGTGAGAAAAGTCAAGGCTTTTGAGAAGTGCGCAAAAATTAAAACTGCCTGAAAAGTTTTAGCCCCGATTTCCACAATTATTTTTCTAGCTGTTAAGAGAGTAAGACCAATTTTCCCTGAATAGTTTCAGTTTCTGTGGAAAACCATTTCAATGTCTGGCTATATAGAGTGCAACAACAATTTGTTTTAGATTTTTGCTGCTGTAATATTTAGCCACACATATTATTATTATTCTTTGCCCACTTATTCTTGAGAGGGCCGTGGGAGCAGAGTCTTAAAAACATTTCTTGCTGATACTTTACAGAGTGGGATGGATGCATTTTATCATGGCACCAGCACTAATGCTTTACAGGCAGGCTGTGTATTTATATACACACATATTTAGTGGGATTACAGACAATTTAACCAAGAAGATAGACTTTTTATGTGGCAGATGCATAGAAGTAATTACTAAGAGCACACAAAACATAATCCATTATTTGCCGGGGTCGATAAAATAAAGTACCAGTAATGCACTGGGTAATTGCTGGACTTGTGCCTAAAGTAGAAACAATTATTTGCCAGGGAAGCTCCCTAGAAGTTGTTGGCAGCTTTTGTCACCCAGGTAACCTAAAGAACAGATAAGAGGCAGTTTGACCTATATGTCAGAGAGAAGCACTAACAAGGCAATCTTTATATTTATATTATCATCATCATTATTTAACATCCATTTTCCCTGCTTGCAAGTCAGGTCAAAAAATCACATGATGCTCATATGGATCTGTATTTTGGCTTGGTTTCTATGGCTATTCCTAACAACAACCACAGTATAATGTGGACTGGATGATTCTTATTGTGGCACTGAAAGAACCACCTTACAGGGTGAGCTGAGAACTTTTTGTTGTGCCATCAGCACAACCACCTTACAGGTTGGACTGGACACGTTTATATACATATATATATATATACTTCTGGCTTCTTTTCGATATGATGGATGGACTAAGGAATTTCTGGAGAGTCTGAAGAATCTGGACACTCGATGACAATGCCAAAGATAACGACAAATTCACCTCATGCTGCCGGACGAAAGGGCAAGGCCCCCCCCCCCTCTTTGTTTCGGCCGTGGATGGCCAACATAACCCCAAACTCATCCCCCTCACCCATCCCTGCACCCCAAAACTTCAGAGTTGGTACCATGAATGTAGGCACCTTAAAAGGCCGCTCTAACGAGGTTGTAGAGTTGCTTGAATGTAAGGAGGTTGATGTTTGCTGTATCCAAGAGACCAGGTGGAGGGGCAGGTCTGCTAGATTCATTGTGGGTAAAAAACGTTGCTATAAGCTTTTCTGGGTCGGAAATGACAATGGCATAGGTGGGGTAGGAATCATGTTAGCAGAAAAATGGTTGGATAAGATAATAGATGTAAATAGATTGAATGACGGAATAATTAAAATAAGACTTGTTCTAAACAGAACTACTGTGACAGTAATATCTGCATACGCGCCCCAATCCGGACTGCCTGGCGCTATAAAAGACAGATTCTATGAGACACTGATGCTCACTACCTCCCAAATAACCAACAGTGACTATATAATTATTGCTGGCGACCTAAATGGCCACGTTGGACAACATTGTGACGGCTATGACGGAATCCACGGAGGCTATGGGTTTGGTACTAGAAACGAGGAAGGCTCCAGAATCCTGGAATTCTGTGATGCAAATAACCTAACTATCTGTAACACTAACTTCAAAAAACGAGACAATCACTTGATCACCTACAGATCAGGAGAACATACCAGCCAGGTAGATTATATCCTTACCAGAAGACGTGACAGAGTGTCTGTTGTAAACACTAAATCCCTCCCCCATGAAGAATGCACCTCCCAACCTAGACTGATAATTAGCGACCTCATAGTCAGGACGAGACGTACTAGACAGCAGAAGAGGACTATCCCCAGGAGAAAAATATGGAAGCTAAAGGAACCCACAGCCAGAAATAAATTTCAAAGCATATTACTTGATGCTTTCGACAGTAAGGAAGAGCAATTAGAGTCGTACAATGTAGAGGAACAGTGGGAATTCCTGAAAGCAAACCTGCTGATGGTGGCAGACAAAGTCTGTGGCTGGAGCAGGCCTGTAGGCAGGAGGAGAGTAACATGGTGGTGGAACAGTAAGGTGGGGGGGTCAATCAAGGTCAAAAAGCAGGCTTGGAAAGCATGGCGGGATGGGAGAAGTAGAGAAGACTATCAAGTGGCCAGGAGGGAAGCTAGGAGACAAGTGTACTTCGCAAGAAGGGAAGCAGAGGAAAGAAAGTTCAAGCATTTTCTACAACGCGAGGACCAAAAACGTGAGGTGTTCAGGATTGCTAGGCAATGTGTCAAGGAAAACCGTGATATTGTCGGGGAGAAGTGTGTACTTAACGATGATGGCGTACTTGCCATCACTGACGCTGATAAGAAGGTAGCTTGGAAGTGTCACTACGAAAGGCTACTAAATGAGGAGAATAAATGGGAGAAAGACAGTCTCCCACACATCGACCCAATAGAGGGACCAGCAGTGTTAGTCAAAGGTAGTATAATAAGTAAGGCAATCAAAGATATGAAGACGGGTAAGGCGGGTGGGCCTTCGGAAATAATTGCTGAGATGCTGAAAGCCTCTGGAACGGTGGGACACACCATGGTCACCCGGATAGTAAACCAAGTCATACAGAATGGGGTTGTTCCGAAGGACTGGCATAGCAGCATCATCGTTAACTGTTACAAGGGTAAAGGAGACGCCCTAGATAGGAGTAACTATAGAGGCATTAAATTCATCAACCAGGTCATGAAGGTCACGGAAAAAGTAATAGCGCAACTAATCAGAGAGAGAATTGACCTAGATGAAATGCAGTTCGGGTTTGTGTCAGGCAAAAGTACCACAGACGCTCTTTTCATTGTACGACAACTACAGGAGAAGTACCTAGCTAAAAGTAAACCCCTCTACTTAGCTTTTGTCGACTTGGAGAAAGTCTTCGAAAGAGTCCCCCGTTCCATTATCTGGTGGGCTCTTAGAAAACTGGGTGTTGACGAATGGCTTGTGAGAGCTATACAAGCCATGTATAAAGAAACAGTCAGTAAGGTTAGAATGAACAACGAATATAGTGAAGAGTTTAGCGTAAAAATTGGTGTTCATCAGGGCTCTGTTCTTAGCCCCCTACTATTTATTATTGCCCTTCAGGCTATAACAGTGGAGTTCAAGACTGGCTGCCCATAGGAACTCCTATACGCAGATGGAGAAATAAGTAGCAGCAAGTGCCCACAAAATACTAGCTCTTTCAACTGCGCAGAGGGTTCTATAGAAATAGTGGACAGCTTCCGTTACCTGGGTGACAACATCAGCAGTGGGCGAGGGTGCTCTGAAAGTACAGTAGCTAGAGTCAGAACTGGATGGAAAAAGTTCAGAGAGGTTATACCAGTATTAGCCGCTAAAGGGTTCTCCCTAAAAATGAAAGGCAGGTTGTATGATGCCTGCATACGAACAGCAATGTTGCATGGCAGTGAGACCTGGACATTGTGTGCAGAAGATATACGCAGACTAGAGAGGAATGAAGCTTGCATGCTCCGCTGGATGTGTAATAGTAATATACGTGAACGGCAAAGCATAAACGAACTAAGGAAAAAATTAGAAATAAGAGGGATCAGATGTTGTTTACTCGAGAGAAGGCTACGTTGGTATAGTCACGTGATGCGCATGAAAGACGACAGCTGTATAACAAAATGCAGGGCAATAAAGATAGACGGTAACCACGGAGTAGGCAGACCCAGAAAAACCTGGGACGAGGTGATAAATTCCGACCTCACACACTTACACCTCTCCAAGACAATGTCACTGGACCGAGACCTTTGGCGGTACTCAGTAATAGAGAAGACCCGCCTTACCTAAATACAAAGTAAAACCTACTACAGTCAGTAGGCATCTCTAACAAAATACACCCCCGTCCCACCACCCCCACCCATCCACACCGCCCCTTTCAATGTAAAGTTATGTTGGTGCCACAACATCCAGGCCGAAACAAATGAGATTGTGTAGGTGTCACGACAAAAAACACACAGTCCACGCTGTAATGTTGCTGTGTAGGCAACACGGTAAAAACCTCCCAGCCCCACACTGTAAATGTGGTTGGTGTTAGGAAGGGCATCCAGCCGTAGAAAACCCGCCAGACAGTCCTATGCGAGCAATGACAACCACTCTTGCCTCAAGTGGGAAAACTCCCGTCCAAACCCATGCAAGCGTGGAACATGGACGTTAAACGATGATGATGATGATGATGATGATGATGATGATGATGATGATGATGATATATATTATAAGTTATATATTTCAAAAAGTTTGTTTATGAGTATGTGTCTTTGCAATTTCATTTCTTTAGTTTCTCTGTAACTTAAAAATGCTTATTTAAATAATATTACCATGAGAAAGATGCACCACACTTACAATGACCTCTACTGCCAATGAAAGTGAGCTGTGTGGGCAGTAGAAACACATGAAGTGATTCCTGCTTTGCTGATGGTCAATTTTATGTAGGATGCTTAAGAGTTGGAAGTCTGCCAAATCTTTATCTATATGTCTATTGGTAAAACTTACAAGTCTTCACTGCTTCAAGTATTGTTCCTGGCCAGTTCCAATATTTGAATGCATGGGTAGCCTCTAGCTTTAACATATTATAAGAATGATTATATTTCCATTAGTAGTTTACCTCCAGAAAATTGGTAACTACTAATTTTTAAAATTATGTTTTAAAATGTTCAATAATAATTTCAAATTGATTACAATTGTTTTCACTTTTATTTAATCCTGTATTCTTATTTAATATATGATTTAGCTATCTGACATTTAAATAATTGAATCATAAAATATATTATTCATATTGGGTATATATTTGAAGCACAATCCTTTAGACACTCGGATGCTATAAATGTTTTCTTATTTTATGGTTATAGATTAATGAAGGGTATTATCTACATAAGAGTGTGTGTTGTTGGACAATATTAGTATGCCATCAGTTTAGAGAATGAAAAGTGTTTGAGGCAAAATTGAACGTTTGAGCACATCAGAGTTGAGAGTAATCAGAGAGATCCCCACCAGCATATGCCACAATAATGTGTTCTGATAGGAAGTTCATTATTACGAGTTGACAAATGAATAAAGCCCATAGATGAGGTTGTTTTGAGAGAAGTATTGCATACCAAGCACAGTTTAAAGCTTTGTTGATGTTAAGGGCAACAACATTGTTTTCAACAACTGACCTTTTGTTGAATGTGGGATGTGGAAGGACATGCCTAAAAATACTTTTTTAGTCACACTGCTGTTTCTGATGTGTCAAGAGTAAAACAGATGCTCTGCAAGGGATAATTGACATAAAACTGGTGAAGCCAGACCAAGCTGACTTGAAGTGATATAGGGTCTTATTGGCATTGTAACATATGGGTATGTTCTGAGTAATGTCTCTATCGACCTGATAGAGGCAGAAATAATTATGGTTTAATTAGGGTGAGAAAGTGATTGAAAGTATTTGAGGGTGTCTGTGTGTCAGTCAGGGATGTGTGCAGGTGGATAAAATGTTTGTGTAATGATTTCAGGACTAAAGAATTTGATTTCTTTTTTCCAGTCTTTTACATTCACTTTAAACTTTCGGACCTGGTGTATATATGTGTATATAAGGTAATGAAATAGGCTACATCCACAGAAAGACGATAAAACAGGTCGAATTTGTTAAATAAATATCCATGTATCTGCAGCAGTTTAGGTAAATCTATCTTTTTATTTACAACTCATCACAATACATATCTGTTTCTTTAACCATCCAGTGCTCTTTCTCTGTTCCTCTCTTTTTGTTCTCTCTCTCTCTTTTCCTTAATATTTTACACTTAACTCTGTTTCTGACTCATGCTCCCTTACTCTCCTTTGCTGTCCTGCTTTATCTCTTTTTTATTCTAGTCACCTCCCTCTCTGCCTTACACACACACACTCGTTTATATATCATTGACTGTTTAAGTTGAAACTATCTAGAAAAATTGAACTATTCCAGAAAATATTAAACTTTTCTCACCCTTCCATTTCTGAGCAGATAACTTTTTACAAAGAAAAATGTTGTTGTCTAAGAACCCTATCACTTTTACTTGATAAAAATCTGAACTATCAAACAGTTTGCACAAATTTTTTCTAAAGTGTTCATTGAAAGTAAAATACTTTATCTAGTTCATTGAAAATTATTCATTGCATCTCTCCTACTTGAACTTTGCTATTCCTTTCTCTATCATAAAGCTAAAACAAGGATGAGTTAATGCTTAAGTCAAAAAAGAATATGGAGAGAGAAATTTGAAAAGAAGTTGTAGTGGGAGAAAACAAAAACAGAGAAAGTTGAAAAAAGAGTGTTAGTGGGAGGTAGAGAAACTTTCTAAAATATGTTTCCACTTGATCTGCTAGAAATAGCAGATGTGATTAAGTGTGACGTCAAACTCCATTTGGTCTTTGCTTCTTCTTCACCTTCTCATTAACTACTCTTTCTTTCTCATTCTCTTTTCTAATCTTTCACATTCATGAATTTCTATCTTCTGTATGACTCATTCTTTCTTAAGTATCACTCTCTCTCTATCTCCAACTTTCACACTCCTCTCTCCCTATCTTCCAGTTTGCAACATTATGACTTACTCTCTCATTTATTTTCCATGTCCTCTACATGACTATCACTGCCACCCTTCCTATCCTACACACACATTTATATGGAGAATATTCAATGTTTAAGCTGAAACTATATATATAGAAACTACTAAAACATTCCCACCTTTCTAATACTTAGCAGATGACATTTTATAGAAGAAAACTAATTTGTTTAGATCCATATTACTTCAGATTGGTAACAATCACAATAACTGTACACTTGGTAAAGAAGTTGTCTAAAGTGTACATTGAAGATAAAGTATGGCCGTCCCTCTCCATCTTCAACTCCACCACACCTTGAATAAGTATGCCATTATCATCAGCTCTTCTTCATTTATGAGTATATTTTCCTTTCATCTGCATTTTCTCGTCTTTCCTGTGCCTCTGGTGGCTGGCAAGGCTGATTTCTGTATGCAGGTCACAGCTGATGGTCAGCAGAAGTATTGATGGAAGGTGGCAATTTTTTCTTGGCAACCTTTTATTTTCCTCAGTTCTCAAGCAATTTACTCCAAGTTGTTCTTCACTGATATTGAATAAGATGACTCCACATTGTTCTGTTTCTGTGTGTTCTTCCCAGGACTTAGTATCAATATAGGTGTTCTTTATTATCTATTTCAATTGGGTTTTGTATCATTGCATGGGATGGCTACTGAATTTGCTTTTGAGGATTTGACAAAGCACTCTGATGCTATTCATGTGACAAACATGCATTGTCCATCTAAAGTAATGGTTGATGATGAGAGCCTCAATATGTTGGTGTTGGCTCTCCTCCTTCAACTCCACAAAATCGTAAATTACTATGCAGATGCACCACAAAACATGAGAGACACATATCTGAGGACAAGTTAGACATGGATAAAGAACTGTATGATTGATATTTGGAGATTGAATCCAGTAATGATAATGGCCTGCCCTTTAGACATCCTGTTTCCTGGTGCACTCCAGTTAACCTTTCCAATGCTTCTGAGGACCACAATTTTGAAGAGAGCTCCCTTCATATGAATTACATGCTTTTCCAGTGGAGAATGGGCTTTATGGTCATTGCACAAATCCAAGAATTTCAGCCTGAAGAATTTTCTTCTTCCGAGTGATTTCACATTGCAGATAGTGAAAGTGTAAGGCTTTAAATGTTCTGATTTGCTTCCTGTAGAGAACCCATACTTTACACTCAAACAAAATAGTTGAAAGACGGACAGCTTAGTAAACAGTGAAATTTGCAAAGTGGCAAGCATCTGATAAGATAGCTCTTTGAAAAGTTAAGTACCTTATCACATTGAAAATATTCAAAATAAATTAACTTATCTATTAATCAGATGTCATTTAAAAGCAATAATGTCAATGGTAATTGTTTGTTTAAAGTCTTATCACGCTTTTCTGGTGACATTATCCAAACAACACTGTATGATTTGCAATGTCGCGATGCTATACAGACATGACTGCAGCCATTTTCCTTTTTTGTTCATGTATTCTTAGCAGTAAAACGTAGGTATGTCAAACATGTATGCATAAAAATGGAAAATATGGAAGCGATTTTGAATTGGTTGCCGTTAATGTAGTATATAATGCAGCAATTCAGGTTCATCACAAAAATGGCAATGAATTTATTGTTCCTCTGTTAACCATAAGCAGTCATATAACTTTGGAAGGGAACATACCTGTATTATATAGTGATAAAACTAACAAAGACAATTATCATATTCTCTTTCCTATAAACAATCACAAACACGGGGTAAATGCAAGTGAAATAGAAACATTACATGACAGTAACAAAAAAAGGAAAAGAATGAAACTTCCAAAATGAAGGATGCAATAGTAAGAAAATATTAGAACAAAGTAAAAAAGATAGCAAATAAAACAGCAACAAATAAGTGAGTATGAAAGGGAACAGAAGATAGAGAAATATGATTACAGCAAATAAAGAAAAATTATAGAAATAAAAAAAGATATAAGATTGCAAAAATGAGAGAGATAGAAAAAATAGCACAGGAGAATGGAAAAGACTGCAAAAAAAATGATTAAAGAAATAATACAATCTTGCAGAGAAAATCTGCAGAAAAATTATAGGCAAATGCAATGGTGGAGTACTCCAATTCTAATCACAATTAATGCATCTGAAAAAGTTGAGTCCATTGGGTTTATGTGTAAAATATACAAGTGTTATGTTAATATGTGGGGCAAAAAACCATGCGCCATGTGGTGTTTTCATATTAAGGTCTGTTTAGAGACCACTTGAGAATCAAAACCCTTTGCCCAAAATATGTAAGCATACAATAGTGCTTTTAAAATGACATTATTTAGAACAAAAGTTGTCAAGGAAAGTGGTCTTATGTCAACTTTTAATGAGCAAAGAATAATGCGTTACAAAAAAAAGGAGCCATGATTTTTACAAATATATTTTCTTTGTGACATTCAATACGATACACAATATCACAATAAAAATTGTCCAAACCCAAGATTAGGATTTATTTTAAAGCTACAAGAAATACTTCATCAAAACAACTCTTAAATCATATGCTTTTAGTATGCTTTAGGATTTTTCAATATGCTTTAGGATTTTCAAGTTGTCATTGAGATCAGCTGGAGGAGGTATTTGTTGATTTAAGGTTCTTGGATGTATTGAAGTGTCAATTATTACGAAAGGAGAAGATTGTGGCAAATGAGATTTTATTTCTAAGTGCCATGATAGTGATATCAATATTCATAAAGGAAACTCGTCTTTCACATGATGCTTTACAATATCGTTTGCATTTTATCAATGGTATACCACAAGTTGTAGAGATCACTTTTCAAAATCTGTACCCTGTAAGAATTATAATGGTTATCAGTTAAGGATTCAAAGAAATTTGCTTGAATGTCTTCATCACTAGCATGTTGATGATATATATATATACCAAATTATATGAGAGGTTTTACTACCTAAAAACGCACTAAAAAGAACCACACTGTGTGTTGATCTGGTATCACAGCAACAAAAGCACCCAATCCACACTGCAATGTGGTTGACATTAGGAAGATATTTTAATCTGGCTTTTGAACAAAATCCACTTGAATGAAATTGGTTCTACTTTATCAGTAGAAATTTCAAACCCCTCAAAAGATAACAAACTTTAATAAATTATCAAAGCCAACATGGTTCACAGTCCATGTGGTTAACTCAAACACATCACATCTTAATAAAAGACAACATGTGTATAAAATGTTATCTTAAGAATTACATTAAAGATGAACAAACAGGTGAGAATGGATATTCTTTATACAAATGAATGGCACCACAGGATGTAGTTTTTGAAAAGGACATTGACCAACATGTGATAGGCAATCAAGGGATAGTACATTATTGCTCTCTTTTAGCTAAGTTATCCAATGTCCACATAAATGTGAAGAACTGTAATTCTATAAAGTGTATCATGTACTTATGTTAATAAGGATGCTGAGACTCTTCAACAACACTTCAAGATGAAATTACACAATTCAAGATGGAGTAGTATATTAGTCTTAATGAGGCTTTGGGAAAAGAATTTTCCTTACTTATTTATGAAGAATATCTCTCAGTTCAAGTGACCTTTCACTTAAAAAATGGACAAAGAATCTAAATTATTGCTGTAATGGTTGCTTAGCTTCAAGAAACAGCATTAACAGGTTACATCAAAATTTGCCAGAAAGAATCTTTTCTTGTATGATCAATTATTGTCCTCTAATGGCAGAATAAAAAAAATAAAAGTACTGAGATTTAAGGTTAGCCAGCTGTATGATTTTCAAGTTTTTGAGGAAGAGTTTATACTGTGCATCCAACTCAACAAGAATGTCTTTACTTAAGCTTATTTTCTTAAGAAATCTGAATCCTTACATTTTTTCTTGATATTTGAACTGTTCATGGTCATATTTATTCTACTTGGAAATACATATTTTATGTTAGGACAGAAGTTAACTGTCAGTGGTAATGAAGAGATTGAATGAGTATGTAATCCTTCTTACTAATATTTCTGAAATCTATGGTATAACAAAAGAACTCATAAAAGAAACTTCCTATGACCCAGAAAACCTGCCAAGAGATATTAGTGAAAATAACCCAAATTACTGTCAGAGCAAAACTCATTATACAAAGCTATACTTGACAGGATATTTTTACCAAAGAAAAGAAATATTTTTTTAAGCACTTGCAGGATCTGGCAAAATATTTGACACTAATTTGTTACTTGCCAATGTGCAAATCAGGGGGGAAAAATAGTTTTTGTTGCTGCTACTTCAGATATTGCTGCTCCTTTTCTTCTGGGAAGAACAGTCCATTCTACATTTAAATTGCCTTTGAATTGAGCCAACAATGATCCAGATTGATTCCTAACTAATGTCAGTTTTATTAGTCAATGAACTAATAGCAAGAGTTTTACCCAATTTTCCTCACCACCAATAAAATTGCTAAGACTAATGTAAAAAGGTTATTTTTGTACCCCAAAATATTACTGTTCATAGTATAAGCATCACATTTAAGACCATTCACAAATTTATAAATCTATAGATTCCGTTGCTGACCCAGCAGAAACTATCAACTAATCAATTCCATTCTTTGGAACCTCCTGGACATCTTTCACAGAAACAGCTGTAAAATAAAGGAATCACTACTTTGCAGCAGTGAAATGGCAGAGTTGTTAGGACATTAGATAGTATGTTTTGCAGTATTCATTCCAGCTCTTTGCACTCTCTAAGTTTATATTCCACTATTCATTCTTTCAAGGTCAATAAAAAAGTACTAGTCCAGTAGTGGGGATTGATTCTACCTCTCTACCACTTTCTTTCCTTCTCTTCTCTAGAAGAATTAGTTATTGTTTTCAGATCTGGAGAGGGGATGGGTTACATTATACTTAACATATCCAATATACACCATATGCTACTAGAGTGCCCCTACAATTCTTGGCAACTATGACATAGTTCAACCTTGGGTATATACTGGCTGTAGACAGCAGGTTAAGAAATTCATGCCTGATATGAGACTAATAATCAGGTAGCAGAAGAGATGCTTTTATACCATGAATAACATTATTATTATCTGGCTCAACATTTCTGTTTTTTCTGAATCAAAGTAAAACTCAAAGTAAAACTCAAAGTAAAACTCAAATTTAATAAGTCCATAAGAAATCACGGAGATAAACTTTATATGTTACTTGGCAACAACACTGACTATGTCAAGAAAACACTTTATATTCTGCATACAAGATTTAGAAATTCACATAATAAAGTTTATAAAGAAACTCTGGATTTACAAAGTAATGGGAACTAATAAACCAATTAAGTGATGATACAGTTGCAAAAACATATGAAGCCTATAAATAATAAGTGAATTTGTATATAAGATGAGAAAACATGTTTTATATAAATCTCCATCTGAATAACATCGAATAACTATATTATATATATAGGTGTGTGTGTGTGTGTGTGTGTGTGTGTGTGAGTTTTAATTATAATACTTGTAAAGAATGGCAGCCTGCAGAGTAAAAAATATATTCTAATAATTCCTGAATTACAATATTCTGTTAAGGTACTTGAACCCACTGAGTTTTCTTTAACCCTCCCAATTTTCAAATTGGTGCTGCCACCACATCATCATCATCACCACTATCCCCATCATTAGCATTATCATTAGCTTTAATTGGGCGGTGGATTAGCAGTATCGATAGAGGGTTGCAGCAAAGAGTTACGACCCTTTATGGTCTGAGTTCAAATCCTGCTGAGGTTAACTTTGCCATTCATCCTTACAGGGTTGATAAAATAAAGTACCAGTAATGTACTGGGTAATTGCTGGCCTTGTGCCAAAAGTAGAAACAATTATTATTGGCTTTAATTCTGAATGTTCTAAGTTCATATCCTGTTCAATTTAACTTTGTTCTTCATCATTCCAGGCTTGATAAATTAAAGTAATAGTCATGTACTGAGGATAATTTAATCAACTAACAAAAAACATGGATGCTATCTGTAGCAAATTTGCACATGTATGTGTGTCTGTTGGGGGGCTACAGAGTTTGTTGTGCAAACATAGTCTTGGGTTCATCCCTGTTGCACTGCATCTTGAGCAAGTGTCTTCTACTTATGACTTGCCACTGGAGTTTCGTAGATGGAAATTGCATATATATATATATATCCAGGGAGTGTAACACAAAGTTAGTGAAGGTTCACCCAGGTGAACACTCAATGTTTAGGCTCACGTCAGTATCGAGGTATAGAGCTAGACAGAACGTAATATAATAATACAAGGACGAATGATTACGCCTTCATTATGTTTATTGGTTGGTAACGCGAGTTTCGCTACTGATCTGCTCACGGTTCGATCTGTATCGATTTGGCCCGACTCTAGAATCAAAAGCTCGTTGGATCTCTGTAGTAGTAATGACAATATGTCATTATATATATATATATATATATAAAATGAAGGAAGTGTGGTAAGGAACTAGATGGACCATAACGCCACAGAGTACTCAATACTTAGGGTAGTAGAGTGGGTAATAGGAAAAAGTTTAACCCCAACGGCAGAGTTCAAGCCGTTTCGATGGGGTTAAACCTTTTCCTATATATGTATATATATATATATATATGCATATCATATATTTATTTGTGTATCCGTGCCTGCATCTATTATATTTTCTGTAATTTAGAGATTTGACAAAACAAAGAGATCAATGAAATAAGCACTGTAGATGCTAGTGTCAATATGATCAACTAATGCAAGCAGATGTCCCAGTACGACCACAATATAAAGATTGAAACCATTAAAAGAATCAAAGAATATATATTCTGAAGAATATGGTAGCAATGAGTTTGAATCATCACCAAATGGTTCTTGAGACTCTCCCTACATACAAGCAGGGAAAAGCGGACGTAAAATGATAATGATGATGATGATATATATATATATATATATATAAGAGTTATACAAGGAAAGCAGACGTTTAAATGATGATTATATATATATATATAATTATTTATCGAAGTGAAGTAGTGCAGTGTAAATCCAAAGAAAGTAGTAAACCAATGCTATAAAAACTGTAAGACTGAAAGTAGAGTAGAATGTTGTAATGTCCAAGCAGGTAGAGGAGAATAGATCCAACTGTATACATTATTGTAATATCAAATATTGTGGTGGTGCAAAATTACAACAAAAATGAAACTAAACCTGAATGACAAGTTAAGCAAACATAGTTCTTAGTTTGACAGACTGGAAATGGAAATAGAAAGTTCCTTGACATTTCCAGCTTAAGCTATGTTTTGGAATAAGAGAATCTAAACTGATTAACAATGAGCACTGAAGTTAAGCAAAAATGACAATAGTGAATAGGATATAGCAGTTATGGTACATTTCCCTGGCCTTATTGATGCCTCTCAGGCTTCCAGAATTAATAAAATAAATACCAACTATATACTGGTGATTATAATTTTCTGACAGTAAATTTCTGAACCTATGTAAGAAATCATTATTGATGGGAACATCATTAATATAAACAAAATTTTTTAACTGAAAAGAAATTAAAAGGAGTATGATTTTAAATAGAAATGCAATTGCAATGTAAAGAGAGGACACAAATGACTTACAAGTACTACATGTCTATTTAGAGCTACATAAGGTGTTGAAATGTAAAGGAAAGGTAGAGATGACAAATAAGGAAAACTGAAAGAATAAGAGACAGAGAGAGTAAGAGAGAGGGAGAGCAAGAGAAAAAAGAAAACAAACACAAGAGCACAGTAGAGGCTAGTGAGTGGCATATTACAATTGTTTCAATATCGATCAGCTCAGGGTACAATCAAAATGATGGGCCTAACTCTTCTTCAACATCTTGTCAAATAAAAAATAAGGAAATAAATGAGTAAAGAGTAAAAGATAAATAATGATTTCTACTATAGGCACAAGGCCAGCAATTTAGGGGGGATGGGAAAGTCGATTAAATTGACCCCAGTGCATTACTGGTGCTTTATTTTATCGACCCCGTAAGGCAAAGCTAACCTCAGTGGGATTTGAACTCAGAACGTAAAAGGCTGTAACTCTAATAATAATTGTTTCTACTTTAGGCACAAGGCCAGCAATTATCCAGTGCATTACTGGTACTTTATTTTATCGACCCCGTAAGGATGAAAGGCAAAGTCAACCTCGGCGGGATTTGAACTCAGAATAATAATAATGGAAAAAATTAAGTAGTGGATAAATATAAAATGGACAGAAAGCAAGAGGGATAGAAGGTATAATAATTGTTTCTACTTTTGGCACAAGGCCAGCAATTACCCAGTGCATTACTGGTACTTCATTTTATCGACCCCGTAAGGATGAAAGGCAAAGTCAACCTCGGCGGGATTTGAACTCAGATTGTAAAGGGACATAACTATGCTGGAAAGCATGGCGTCCGACCCTCTACCGATACTGCCAATCCACTGAAGATAAACTCCAAGAGGTGTGTATTAGTAATAGAAAAGTATAGTGAAGATAGCACCAGTAACAACAACAATTGTTACTAAGGATGGCACTAATGAAATTTACAATGGCAGAGGCATTGTCACCTGCTGTGCGGTTAAAAAATGGGTGCCTTTAGGCTAGCTGTTTGGACATGGAGGGGGAGAGGGTCCGGTGAGTTTCTTTGTGTGGATGAGATGGAGTCTTTATGGCTGGGTTGGTATTAGTGTCTACAACTTTAGCAGCCTTATTATCAACAACTACAGTACTGGGGCAATACCCAGTATCATATTGACACCCCATTGCACTTCAACAGCAATTTATAACAGAAAACTAAACAATGACATTTTTCAACTACAAGAAATATGTTTTCCACATTGATGAGAACTAAATGCTGTTCTTGGAGCTAACATGTTATTTTGATTCAGTTTTAAGTCATTGAGAGATCAATCACAATGTTTATCATTTAATTCAAATTGTGCAACTCTTGCTGCCAGGGGAAATGGACATTAAAAGATGCTGCTGATAATATATGAAGAGTTTAAGTGGACTTGCATCAGCAAGTTATGTATCAGTTTAATCCTCAGAGTTTATCTCTGATGTGAAGCACCACTTTTGCACAATGTTGTCAAGTATTATGGCTAAGGGCAAGTTTAAGCATTCTATCTTCAAAGAATAGTTATCTTCAAGATGGTTTGTTGGTTCTCACCAGATGAGAGGCATGCCAAAAGTCATTCTCTTTTGTAACTTTTATGTATAACATTAATTTGGCAGTATAATATTAATTTATGTATAATATTAATTTGGCAGACAAAATGTGATGTGCATAGTTATCTTGATCCTGTAATTTCTCTCTGAAAATATAGAAAATTTGCTCTTCTCAAAAAATATGTAACACATAGTTGCTGATTTTCTAATGCAAAGGATCCACAAATATAACAGAACATAGCTTAATGTGCTTGCTGCTCCTTCACCCATTAGTACTCATAATAATAGATTACAAGCTTAACTTAGTAGTGATAGATAACTAAGAGATACAATAATGCAATTAACTTTCATATAAAACAAATAACGTAGTGCATGCCTGAAGTCTCTAGACTAGTAATATATACAGACCAGCCTTGGAAATCCCTCTAACATACATTTCAAACACTGCTTATAATACAAAAACCTTTGAAAGTTCATGTTTATTTGCTTTAAAATCTTTCTCAGCTCAAAAAATTAACAGATGTCTACTTTATGAATCTTTATCAGACAACATAGTAATATAGCAGCAAGGTAGTTATGGCATATAACCTTTATTAGAAATTAACTTGGCATTCATTCTTAAAAGATGCTTTAGAGGTACAACTTCAAATATAAATTGGAAACAAGTACAAAATACCATTGATAATTATCTGAA
This sequence comes from Eledone cirrhosa, assembly GCA_964016885.1. Taxonomy (NCBI): domain Eukaryota; kingdom Metazoa; phylum Mollusca; class Cephalopoda; order Octopoda; family Eledonidae; genus Eledone; species Eledone cirrhosa. Next base: position 20,543,308 of record OZ024743.1, on the reverse strand, counting down.
AATACCAAAACTAAGTAAGGTACATTCCTGGACTATAGTGCTTAGTCTCCCATGGACGATTTATCCAAGAATTGGACAGAGGGATAGTTTTAAAGGTCTTACATGCAGCTTCTAAATTGAATATGTAGACTTCAGGTTGTAACTTATAATATTATGGAATTTTTGTTGTGTTTGTTTGTCTTTTATAAGATTGTTCACTTCTTTCACAATTTTCTCCAAATACCTTTGTTGACAAAAACACTTTCAGGTTACAATCATACATTGGTCCAATTTCTGGTTTTAGGAGGTAAAACTGAGAGGTATGATCATAACACTGTATTTTATCATCACTAGGATTTTTTCAACATGCTGATGCGTATGTGTATATGTGTGTGCATGGGTGCATATGCATACATTTATATGTATGAGTATATAAATATAAATGTGCAAACACAGACACACAAAATACACGCTCACAGACATACATTCATACTAATATACATTCACATAAGCACATACATACAAGCATTTACACAAACACATACATACACTCACACACAGCATAGCAAATGCAATGCCAGCCACTGTTTTGCTATAGTTTTTTCACCATCCCCCTCCTTCCTTTTACATACACATACATTTACACAAACATACACACACACACACACACACACACACACACACACACACACACACACACACACACACACACACACACACACACATACACACACACATTGTGTGGTGGATAGATGGATGAAAATCGCTCAAATTTATATATAGATTACTCTCAATGTGAGCAGATGCATTGCTCCAAATTAGAAGCATATTTGCCTCATCAGCAAACAGGTTTTGGAAATATTCCTGATGTTTATGCACTGCAGGAATAAAACACAAATAAAAACCAGTCATTAAATATATATATATGTTGAAACACGATTTTTTGGAATAGAAATTATGCACTGATAAATAGTATATTATGCCATTTGATATTTGCTTATGCTTATACCACTACTACCTTTGAAAAGCACATACTATCTCCATTCATGAACACAATGCTACAAATGTTCCAGAACTTAAGAGGCTTCATTCTTAAATGCTTGGATATTTTGGTATATTGAAAAGCAATTTCATCACAATTATACACATGAGAAATTTGGAGCCCTTCAACACATGTCATTTAACCTTGATGATTTGATTTCCATGGTTAGTAATTTTCTTATTCATCACACTATCATGCACTTCTTAGCATTAAGAGATAATTGTTTCTACTTTTTGGCACAAGGCCAGCAATTACCCAGTACATTACTGGTACTTTATTTTATCGACCCCGTAAGGATGAAAGGCAAAGTTAACCCCGGCGGGATTTGAACTCATATCATAAAGGGACATAACTATGCTAGAAAGCATGGCGTCTGACCCTCTACCGATACTGCCAATTCACCACCCTTGGTGGTGAATTGGCAGTAAGTGAATTAGCATTAAGAGATAATGATTTAGAATATGCATCAACATTTTATTTCTAAGAGAATGCAGTATCTTTGTCCTCCAACTTGCCTATATCTGAAATGCTTTGCTTTTTAACATACTAAACAAGTCATTAGTCATACAAGGCTATAGCAGCAGATACTTGCCAAGAAATGCCTCACAATGAGATAGAAATGCAGTACAACTGAAACCCAAAGTATCTGAAATGAAAGGTAACATCTTAACTACATACTTATACCTGCACCTGAAATATATACATTATACATAAGTAGAAACAATTATACATGTACATATCATGTGTGTGTGTGTGTGTGTGTGTGTGTGTGTGTGTGTGTGTGTGTGTGTGTGTGTGTGTGTGTGTGTGTGTGTGTGTGTGTTATATAACATGTATAATATATATATTATATAATATGCATAGTATTCCTAAACACGTGATGGTGTCTGAAGTGTGGTGTCATGATATATTGTATGTATCGTGCATTTTAAACCTGGAAGAACGCATCGTTTTCCAGGTCGGAAGACAGCTGATTTCTTCCAGAGAGAGAAAGAGATAAATAGAGGAGAGAATGTGAGGAAGGCAAAAAAATATATATTCAGTATTGGACTTTATCTATTGATCTCAGAAGAATGATTGTCAATGCTGATCTCCAAGAAACCAAAGAACATTGAGTGCCAGAAAGAATTTCCACAAGGCATGTTGACTGGCATTGCAATAACTTTCACAATTTCAGCCTTATTCAAGAGAGAGATAGAGAGAGAGGGAAAGAAAGAGTGTGTGTGTGTATGTATATGTGTGTATGTATATGTGTGTATGTATTATATAATGCATCATCATTTCATGTCCACTTTTCCATACAGGCATGGATTAACCCTTTAGCAATTACATTACTCTATATTATAATTATATTTTCACAGTTTAAGACTTTACCTCACATAATTATTTCACATAATATCAAATCTATGAGATTTTGATGGTATTTATTTTGAGAACAATACCTCAACATCAGTATGAGTGGTCAGTTATGGCTGGTTTGAACAGAAAGAACTGGGAGAATTCTGGCCGAATATGGCTGATTTAAATGCTAAAGTGTTAAATGGATTGTCCACAGACAAGGTCAGTACTTAATCAGAGCTAGACATCTCAAAATCACTTACATTCCAGCACTTACAGAATATACTGAATATGATTTCCTGTGGCACAAGTAATGGGGAAGCTGTCATATCCTTGATACAGTTGATGAGTTCTCTCTACTCTTTGATTTGTAGGCTTACTAAAGCTAGACACTATTCCTTATTTTACAGGGTGTACTAGTTGCATTTTATTGTAGGACTGGCACAAGAGAGATTGACACAATTGAAAAGTCAATTCAACTCCTTCTTTGGCAAGTTTTCTACATTTGGATGCTCTACTTAATGCCAAATGCTTTACATAGTGTACTGAGTGCAATGTTTTACTCATGCAGGTGGAACTGTTCATTTTCTGTCACCAGCACATATCTTAGGAAATGATTGACAGGATCCCAAATCTCATTCACTTACTGGGTGGGTGGGGGAGCTCGTAAAATTGGACCATAGAAACAATGTTTCCATTAGTCATTCCATTGGTGATATTATCTACAAGCCGCATCACTCAGTCCAGGAATTGAACTCGTAACTTCACAAATGTGAATCCAATTCTCAAACCACTAAACCACATATATATGATGCATACATACATACATATACATATATATATATATATATATATGTGTGTGTGTACGAGGGTACTGATGTTTTATTTAAATGTATATTAGATGTGCATGAAATTGCAAGTTCACTCCTTCAGAATACAACTGTTGGGAACTTACAGTGGTTCTAATGTTTTATCCATTGATTGTAGCAATACTGGAAGTCAATTTCTGTGAGCATCCTTAGCTAGTTGGTTACACTTTTTTGTGTGTTTTCCTCAGTCCCAAAATGATGACCCTTCAACTTCGATTTCAACTTAGGGAAAAGGTAGAAATCACATGGAGCTAGGTCTGAGCTTTAGGGAGGATGTGGAAGAATGGGAATTTCTTTTTTCACCAGGAATTCTCTAATTGAAAGTGCTGTATGGACAAGAGTGTTATCGTGGTGTAGTACCCAATCTCCAGCAATGTCCTTTTGAACTTGCTGGACCCATTTCTGAAGTGATTCCAAGACATCTTTGTTGAAGGTGCGATTAACCGTCTATCCTGGAGGTAAAAATGTTTTATGAACAATACCATGGCTGTCAAAAACAGTGATAATTATAGTTTTCACCCTTGATCTGCTTATGTGAAAATTTTTCAGGTGCCACACATCAGTTTGCTGTTTTGTCTCTTACTCAAGCACCCATGATTCATCTCCTGTTATTATTTTAGCCAAATTTCTAACCGGCTTGCTTTTTTCTCCACAGACAAGTGTTTGGGCACTAGTTTTGCACAAATTTTTCACATGTGCAAATGCTCTGTTAAAATTCTGATCTTGTTTCTTCTGCAATCATTTTCACTGAATCAGTGAACATTCGCTATTACCACTTGCACCACTTCCACATTTTGTTCATTTGTTGACGAGGTTGGCCTTCCAAAATGAGGTTCGTCTTTAGCATTTTCTCAACACTCCTTGAAAGCTTTGTGCCACTTAAAAACCCTAATTCTCAATGGAGTGGCATCTCCATAAGCTTGTGTTAAAAAATTAAATGTTTCAGTGACAGATTTGTCGTTTCACATAAAATTTGATCGTGACTGGTGTTCGATATTTTCCTACATCACAAACCTAACAGGTTATCAACATGTCTGTACATAAACACCAATAACTCACGACCAACTCAATTGATCATGCTGAAACAAGTATGTACTTGCAGTCAAGGTCATTACCAACACACCTATATACATCAAAGTTGTTTGTTACAATGTTGTATATAAGAAAGTCAGTATTCTTTCTTTTGGGACAAATCTCATATGTATACAGTATATATATAGCGGCACTGTCAATCATAAAGCGCTCTGGATAATTCTCAAAAAGCTCAGAATATTTGTGCTTCAGTAGGATGTTATACATCCCATACATGGAGCAGAAAACAACCAGCTTTGTGAAGAAGCAAGTTATCAAATATGTTGCCAGACAGGAACCACTCCTGGTGATGGTGAAAAGATAGATGGTTGCCTGGTACAGTCAAGGAAGGGTAACAAGAGGCAGACAAAGAAAATGCTGGTCCGACATCAAAGACTGGACTGGTCACAACACCGAGACCCTCTACACACGACAGAGAATAGAGACCAGTGGCGACAGCTAACTAGGAAAGCATCTAAAGTAGCACCCCAACAACTGGCTGCACCCGTTGTGGAAACATGATGATGATGACCTGACAATATGCTGCATGTCATCATGTCTTTTCATGAGGGTATGAAAGAATCATTTATGTCAAATGATGAATGCTCTGACCCTTTTGGTGTTACAAATGGTATGAAGCAGGGTTGTGTCATGTCTCCTATTCTCTTTGCTTTGTTCTTTTCTGTAATACTCCAGTATGCATCTGGCAACTTAGATACTGGTGTAAGATTTGAATTCCATATATCAGGCAGGTTATTCAACCATCAACACAAGTGTCGTTTATGATTTCCTATTTGCTGATGATGCTGCACTTGTTGCAACATCCCTCAAAGAGGCACAAGTATTGATGAACTGCTTCCTGTTTGCCTGTAAGGCATTTGGTTTAACAATCAGCATTAAGAAGATTGAGGTGGTACATCAAATCAAAGCCCACCCCACCCAAGACAAATAGAATAAGTTAAGGACAGTTAGGGTATGGGCATCACCATATTCCCATCACTGTTGATGGTAAGGATCTGAAGTATGTGAACTCTTTCACTTATCTTGGTAGCAATGTGAACCCCCTCTGCATCCCTGGATGATGAGATCATCAATTCTGTCTCCAAAGTAACTGACACTTTTGGTAAACTATGTCATCATCTATAGGGTGTCAAAGGTATATTTCTGTACATAAAAGTTGCAGTTTATTGTGCAGTGGTACCAAGAACACTTTTATATGGCTCAGAGTCGATCACTTTAATGTACCCATATTTATAAACTTGATGTTTTCCACTAATATTGTCTTTGCTCTATCTGAGGTTATGCACTTTCTGACAGTTTCCAATGCTGATCTGTTCACGAGGTGCAACATTAGTGGGATTGAATCATTTCTGATACAATTTTAACTTAGATGGGCTGGATCTATCTTATGGATGACTAAGGACCGCACACTCAATGTACTGTTATACAGTGAACTTCATAATGGTGCACACAATGTAAGCAGACCATTACTCATTACACAGATATAAAGACAATCTGGAAACATACCTCTTACATCTTTTGAAGCCCTAGTTGCTGACCATGGGAAATGGAGAAATGTCCACCAGGAAAGTATGAAGACATTTAAAAAATCTCGTCCAGTCCATCTTTAGGATCTAAGACCTAAAATGATGATATGATCAAGCCTTCCATCCGTCTCCACTCAAATTTCTGTCATTTGCATTAAATAAGGCCTGATGTGTAAATCAGCAGCTTCACTGAAGCTCCATTTAAGGCATAACCATAAAAAATTGATCCGAGAAAACTTTGAACCCCCATACATTAAAATACAATGAGGAGACTCTATTATATATGTGTTATTTCCGATAGTATTTATGGAATGATATTCTCCTTGTGGCTTCAACATTATGTCTTCGAATACAGTTCCAATGCATTGAAAATCCATAACACAAAGATATATTTTGTACATCATAGAGCGTTCAATAGGCTACCTCTAGTTAATCAATGTGTTGCTTTCTACATCAACAACATATGAATAAATTCCAGTATATATACACATACATAGATACTTATATACAAGAGAAACCATTCATTCATGTCAATTACATGATATGTTCCCTAGTGTTGGTAATCTACAGGATAGCTGCACCTAGTACATGCTATAAAGTGGTTGGTGATGCGAATAGCATCCAGCAAAAGAGTTGGGGTGACCCTTCAGCTGTATCAAATATATGATAGCTTATCTTGTGTATTTGGTAGAACATGAGATCATACTTGAACAAGATGCAGATCCCTGGCCTATTTGGCAGGTCAGTAGCCCTGCTTCAGTACTGACTTAATCTGTGTAAGCCTGTCCAACCCAAAGCAGACATTAAATGATGATGATGGTGAATGATACACTCACATATATATATATATATATATATATTCATATATATAGATAGAGAGTTATCAGTTGAGACTAGTAAGACCATTGTTTCATTATATACTCAATACTTAGGTAAGTAGAGTGAAGGTATTGTACAGAATTACTGACTCACGGCTGAACTCTTTTATATATATATATATAGATATCATCATCATTTTTACATGTTTTTCCATGCTTGCATGGGTGGGATGGGTGGTTTACAGCATCTCTCTATTCATTGTGTTCCATTGTCATCTCCACTTTCAGTTCCAGGGATTTGAGATCAATTCTCACCACCTCTGCCCAGATCCTCCTTGGTTTACCTCTATTGTGGCTTCCTCCCACTGGGATTAACAGGTACATCTTCACCCAGCGATCAACGTTTAAGACCCCAAATTGAAGCAGATATCGAAGCTAACAGTGGATTCATTGAGTGGATGTGTCAAGAAGAGTCTCAAGATTATTCATACCATTTTTTTCTCAAGTAAAGCTCTTCATGACTTAATGTGTTTTTTTACTAAATTCATGCAAATGTCCTCAAAGAACTGAGCAACACCATATATATGACTATATATATATATATATATTTATATATGTGTGTGTGTACATATATATAAATATATACACACACATCTATCCAAACATGCATTCATATAAGTTTCCTTTCTCCATTATATCTCTAGTACTGTTCAAAGTAAACACATTGGAACCATCACTGCTTTGTGACAATTGTAAACAAGTGTTTTCTTTTTTCCATTTCTCTGTGGACAATAAACAAATGGATCTAGCTGACCGGTTTCAAATCTCATTTGATTCTCATCAGAGATAGAATACCATTTGATCTGCCTAAGGAGAGAAATATAGCAAATAGCTATATATACTCGTTAAATAACATGAATTTGCTCAACCAATTCATTTGATTTGCAAAAATAGTGCTTCATTTTTTATTTATTCAAGGTAATTGTGCACTGAAAACAGCATTCTTTCTTAACTGCATCTGTAGTGTGCTGTAAGGAAAACCTTTTTCTGCAACACAGCAGATATTGCTGTTTCATAACAATTGTAAACAAAAGTCTTTTTCTTTCTCTCCCTTGACAGAAAAAATGGATCTACCTGACCAGCTTCAAATAAATGTATATATGTATATGTATCTCCTTATGTATATATGTGGGTGTATACCTCAGTATATCTTTTTATTTATAGCATATGCATGTGTAATAGCCCACACACACTAACCCTACACATATTTTAACACAAACATGCATTTGTATGTGTGTGTGTGTACTTGCATCAGTTTACAGCTACATTGGTGCATCTACCTCTTTACTACAGTTATGGTTATATATATATTTCCTAATGTTTTTATTTGAGCATATATGACAACATTTAGCATTACATATCTCTCTATATATATTTATATCGCTATAAAATAATTTATATGATTGCACCATATGTATGTATGTAAGTATATCCTTGTATGTGCATTAACAATTCCCCATCCTGTGCTACTTAAAGCTTATATCTACCAGTTAAACATTAATTATTACCTGTATACATTTGGTCATTATATGACCCTGAAATAAACTCTATATATCTCAGTAATTCCTACTCTCATTTTCCATTTAGCTAACCGAAAGCTAACATAATCTCGTTAACAAAGGGCAGTCCTTCAAGTTGAATTACCCAACATTGCTTCCAGCATGCTGAATTGCTATTCAAATATGGCATCTTTATAGTTAGTTAAGTAGCAATGACTTGAGTTGCTCTGAGAACCTTCCAATTATGTTTAATACAACCCATACTTACCTCATAATTCTAATTTTACAAATTACTTAATTTTTTTTATACATTCAACTTCAAGGAGTTTCCATACTTATTACCCAAATTGTCCACACTGCACACCTCAATTATAATCTAATTTATCACCTTTCTACATAATGCAACCCCATATCTACCCAGAGCATAATGTTATCCTTATGTAACTAACTTCCAGAATTCTTCCCATCAGAATGTACCATACTTCATTCAACTCTGGTATTTTTTTAATGAAAAATCATTTAACCGCATGTGTGTCTTTTCATCTTTGTACCAATGCTTGTGTAGTGAGGGTTTTCAACATATGTGTTCGTAACCATCACTCTTCCATATTACAACACTCCATTACACCCTACCATCACACTCTCTCCTCCATTACTTACTTCCCTCACAATCCCTCCTCCTTAACACCCTACCATCACTGTGTCTCTTCCATTACTCCCTACCATCACTGTCTCTCCTCCATTACTTCCTACCATCACTGTCTCTCCTCCATTACTCCCTGCCATTAATGTCTCTCCTCCATTACACCCTCCTCTACAATATCAACTCAATCATACATTCACCTTTATCTTCCATTCCAGTTTGTCTTCTTTCATCGATCCTGAACACTTTTCATCAAGAAAACACTCAAGAGTAAAAGCTCTTTAGTCTTGCAGGTAAAAAGCAGTTTCCTTAGTCATGGTGCCATGATAAATTGAACCCACTACATAATGTAAAGTGGTTCAACAGAAATCATTCCAGAAAAAATAATGAAGTCATTCATGTTCCCCTAGATTCTTCTTGAAGACAAATAACTACAGATAAGTTCACAAACCATGACGATCCAACCAGCCAATCCCAGCATAGCAATATATACATATGATACATATAACCATATATAAATGTATGTGAGTGTATGTATGTGTGCTTGTGCAATTTCATGTGAGTGTTTGTGTATGTCAAACATAAGCACAGAGTTCACAATGAAATACATTGAGCAATGAGAGTTAAAGAAACACAACCATTCCAATCAATCTGATGGAGGGTCAATACAATGTAGGTAGATAGAATAGTACTGCTCTTCTTGGTGTAGAAGTATCTATCAGTAAAGAGCCAATTGCAGTGGGACTAGATAACTAAAATGACAGAGAAATAGTGACTAAAAAAGCATATACCAGTAGCAGGACTACAGAATGCTGCTAAAGATGCATATATATATTCCACTACTATGATAGGCTTTCTGATGAAATGCAATAAATAATTAAGTATTGCATATGATTGAACAATATATATTGTAGTCAGCATATGTAGATAATTTATAATAGACACAGAAACATATGTCAAAGCAAATAAATTCATAATCTCTTCACGCTGACGTTTTACTTATCTTGGTGCAGTACTCGCGCGCGTGTGTGTGCATGTGTGTGTTTGCATATATTAGAAGGATAGCCAGCATTACACAGGAAATAAAGAACTAAGTTGATGAACAACATGCTGAATGAGAATCATGAATTAGTTATTTGAAACACAGTATTTGTATGATTTTTTTACAGATATAACAGGATTTTCCTTACTATAATTTTACTAACATTTCAATTATGCACACACAAATACACACACTGAGCCTGCATGGTTCAATTTAATTTTAGAAACATTAAAGTAAAATGTGAAGGCATTGACAATAAAACCATGCGTGTGTATGTGAAAGGTTGCTTATGAGCACTACAGGTTACATGTAAACCAGTGCAACATATTGTATGGTCAAGTCATCGATACCTAAACTGGTGACCTCAATGAACCAGTCAGGTCATTTCTAGACCCTGCAGTGTAAAGCAGTAAACAAATCGTGAAGAGACAGATAAATTCATGATCTTCGATGGTCATCCAATCATCAGTATCACTAGTTTGTCAGCTTTTCTATACTTGCATAGGTTGGGTGGGTCTTTTCCTGCATTACCTTCCTTTGTCATCTCCATTGTGAGCTCTCAACACCTTTGTTTTATATAGTCTCTGTCCCATGAATGAATATATTTATTCTAGAGCCCTACCTTCAATTGTTTGATGTAGAAAGGTACTTTGAAATTTAGAAATACCATTTAAATGATATTTTGAAATGTTTTTCTGGTTGGGCTGCATGACTTTTTGTGTTTTGCTATAAAACTTGAAGCTGTGAGGAATAAATAGGGGAGAGTTCTGCATATTAAATAAAATAGGAAGGTAGTAATAGCAGTTCTCATTGTAGTCTGCTGCTGCTATTGGATATCTAATGCTATGTCAGAACTTAATTTAATATTGGCCTGGTGTTGTTGTGTAGCCCCAAGTCAACTCTGATCAAGAATGTTGATGCATTTAACTACTATTTGAAATGGAATCAGATGGTACATTGCACTCATTGGCCAATACAATTTCTAATTCCTCCATTTTTTTTTTACATGCCAACTGATATGACCAAATAATTTTGTTGATTATAATTTAAATTTGTTATGCTCATCTAGTGATGCAAATTTTGCTATGGTCGTGTTGCAGATCTAGCAATTAATTACACTTAGTACCAGATTCAGATGTCATATTTGCCATATTTAGCAGACAGGGAATACTCATAGTGAATGTGTGTATTTAATTAGCCTACTAATTAATTATTTTCTGTCTTTTTCTTTGGTTGGACATACTTTTATATGGTGGTTATTCTAGCTATTGTTTGTTGCTACACATACTGAAGTATTAGTTGTTTCTAACAACTCTCATTCAAACGTGGGAAGTTTAGACATTCACCATTTTTCTTTGTTTGTATTTTTGCTTGTTTACTTATTTATTGGAAAAATCTGAGAGCAGTATTTTTCAGCTATGCATTGGCTATAGAATTGAAACTTAATGTTTAATACAAAACACATTTTAGTAGAATGAAATATCAATTTGCTGCATCTCTATTCCACCAGGTTACTAAACATTGAAGCTGATTTCCCATCCTTTATCTGAGCAATATTTCATATTCATGTTACATGTGTGACCCAAATGAACTTGTTCTTCACAAACATATGAATTACATGGCTGACTTTCCAAACATTCATATGCACAATACTATGTCTAAAATGTGTGTTCACTCAAATCTTGTGTTATGAATGGTGTTGAAATTGAAAATTGTTACTTTATGTAAATTACTGTCTCAAGCAAACCTACACTTTATGAACATTTAGAAGAAATTGTACATTGTTAAACCACATTGAATTAAAGTACCATTTAAGGAAGTATTGTCTTTCATGTGGGGGTGCATAGAAAATAAAAGAGAATGTGTGTGTGTGCGCGCACGAGCATGCGTGTATTTATGTGTGTACATATGTATGTATGCACAGATCACCATCAGTGTTTTATGTCAGTGCTCCATGCTGGCATGGGCCAGATAGGTTGTCACATTTTAAGACTAGGTAGGTTAAATGATCACATCACATCTTGCTAATATACTTCTATTTGACATGGTCTCTATAGCTGAATGCCCCTCCTAAAAGCAATCCCTTTGCAGTGTGAACTGAGGTGTACACAACTACCTTACAGGCTGGGTAGAGTATATTTTATTATAATATCAGTGCTAGAACTTGCAGAGTGCATTGGGTGCAATATATATAGATTGGTGCAGTAGCATCATTGTCAACTGCTACAAAGGTAAAGGCGATGCACTAGATAGAGGAAACTATAGAGGTATGAAGTTGATGGACCAGGTCATGAAAGTAACAGAAAGAGTTATAGCACAGCTGATTAGGGACCGGGTGAATATAGACGAGATGCAATTTGGGTTTGTACCAGGGAAAGGCACCACTGATGCCCTCTTCCTTGTGAGGCAATTACAGGAAAAGTACCTAGCTAAAAGTAAGCCACTCTACTTGGCATTTGTCGACCTTGAGAAAGCCTTTGACAGAGTTCCACGTGCAGTAATCTGGTGGGCTCTTAGAAAATTAGGAGTAGATGAATGGCTTGTGAAAGCGGTACAAGCCATGTATAGGGGAGCAGTCAGCAAAGTTAGGATTAGCAATGAGTATAGCGAGGAATTTAGCGTACAGGTTGGGGTCCACCAGGGCTCTGTTCTTAGCCCTCTCCTGTTCATCATAGTCCTGCAGGCAATAACGGAGGAGTTTAAGACCGGATGCCCATGGGAACTCCTGTATGCTGATGACCTCGCACTCATAGCTGAATCTATGGTAGAACTAGAGAATAAATTCCAAACCTGGAAGCAGGGACTAGAGAGAAAGGGCCTCAAAGTCAACATGACAAAGACTAAGGTCCTTATAAGTAGACGAGAAAACAGAACCCAGATCCCCTCAGGGAAATGGCCTTGCTCAGTATGTAGGAAAGGTGTAGGTAGGAACTCCATTCTCTGCCCCAAATGCAAACAATGGGTACACAAGAGATGTAGCGGGATCTCAGGAAGCTTAATTAAGAATGTAGGATTCACATGCAGCAGCTGTGCTGAAACAGCAAGCAAACAGCCACAGGAAACAAGTACCACCAATCTCTGGGAGGGCCCTGTAGAAACAGTAGACAGCTTCTGCTACCTAGGTGACCGAATTAGCAACGGAAGTGGGTGCTCAGAAAGTACAATAACTAGGGTAAGAACGGGATGGAAGAAGTTTAGGGAACTACTACCACTGCTAGCTGCAAAAGGCTTCTCCCTCAGAATGAAAGGCAGACTGTATGATGCGTGTATCCGAACAGCGATGTTGCATGGTAGTGAGACCTGGGCGCTGAAGGTGGAAGACTTACGTAGATTAGAAAGAAACGAAGCCTGCATGCTCCGATGGATGTGTAACAGTAATATACGTGAACGACAAAGCATAAAGGAATTGAGAGAGAGACTGAGCATAAGAGGAATCAAATGCTGCGTGCAGGAGAGGCGGTTACGCTGGTATGGACATGTGATGCGTATGAAGGATGACAGCTGCATAAAAAGGTGCAGAGCACTAGAAGTTGATGGAAACCGCGGAGTGGGGAGACCCAAGATGACCTGTGATGAGGTGATAAAAGCCGACCTTACCCAACTACACCTCTCAAAGTCAATGACACACGACCGTGACTTCTGGCGTCACGCAGTAATACAGGGTACCCGACCTCCCATGGGTACATGCTGAAGCATATAAACAATATGCCCCCACTCCCCCCACCGCAAGGTGGTCGTGGAGGTGCCACGGCAAAAAAGCACCCAGCCCACACTGTAAAGTGGACGTGTAGGCGCCACGAAAAAGCACCCAGCACTCACTGTAAATGAGGTTGGTGTTAGGAAGGGCATCCAGCTGTAGAAATCAAGCCAGATCAGTTCCTGTATGAGCAAGGCATGGTCAGCCGACCAGACACTGCCCACAACAGGACAACCCGTCTAACCCATGCTAGCGTGGAACGGACGTAAAACGGTGATGATGATGATGATGATGATATATATATATATATATATATATATATATATATATATATATATGAGACAAACAACAACGTTTATATATATATATATATATATATATATATATAAACGTTGTTGTCTGTCTCATCTATATTTTGTGTATATTAATTATGGATTGGGAAATAATTAACAGATTAAGTAATTATTTGGCATTGTTCATTTATTTTTCAGCTGTTTATTATTTCAAACACAGGTTGTTATGAGTATTGATGGGACAGACAGAAGTACGTGAACAGTTAATAACAGGTTAAGCACTGATAATAGCAAGATAAATAGGATTACAACATTTAAGATTAAAGTAGCTGGAAGAGAAAAAAATATGTATATAAATGTGGGTGTGTGTGTATACATATATATATATATATATATAAATATATATATATATATATATAAGTAAATACAAATATATGTATATTTTACAAAGATACACACACACTCTATCTCACTGTGTGTATGTATATTATATATATATATATATATATATATATATATATATATATATATATAAACGTTTGTATATGTATAATAAAGCCAAAACAATGCAGGTATGGACATAGAATAAAGAATGCAAATGCAAAAGATATTGTTGACAATTAGTCTTTTACCTTAGATTTATTTAAATGTCCTAAATTTTCGAGATAATATCTCTTCTTCGGAGGGAAGTAAAGCGGTTAAATCAGTGTTCTAAATAGCTTGCCAAGTCAATATATATATATATATATATATATAGGGAATGTAAATTTCGGTTACTGTACGTTCACCAGAGTGAGCACTCAATGTGTAATTTCCAGTAAGTATAGAGGTGTAGAACAAAGTAGAGTGTAATATTGATAAAAAGGACGATATGTTATGTCTTAATTACATTTATTGAGTAGTGATGCACGTTTCGCTATTGATCAGCTCAAGGTCTGATTCTGGAATCCAAAGACCTCCGTTGTGGTTATGACTATTTATAGAGAGAGAGAGAGAGAGAGAGAGAGAGAGAGAGAGAGAGAGAGAGAGAGAGAGAGAGAGAGAGAGAGAGAGAGAGAGAGAGAGAGAGAGAGAGAGAGAGTGAGAGAGAGTGGGGGGGGGGTAGGATCATTTATTGTCCTTTTCCCTGCTAGCTAGTTTTTGATGGTACTAGCTCGGTTTATAACAAACCACACAATGCTTACTAGCAAGGTAAATAACATTAATTGGTGAATGTTTGTAGATATATATATAAATATAGATATATACGTGTGTGTATATATATATATATATACACACACACATATATATATACATACATACAAACAAACAAACACAAAATAATACCCAAACCTATAATTTTAAGCAAAAAAGAAAGCAACATCTTATAAAAAAAAATACAATTTCAAACTCACTTCCTGTGGAAGTTGATTAATCTATACATCTTTAATTGCTTCAACTAAAGCTTTTACACTGTATAATTGTTAGTCTACAACCTTTCTCTGTGTATTTCCATATATTTTCAATAGAATTGAATTGAAGGCTATTTTTAGGCAATTCCAATTATATGACCATGACCTTAAGGTATTACAGCACACAATCTTTGTTATGTGGCATGAAGTACTATTGTGTATGTTTTATCCATGTATGTGCATATCCAATTTTCTTTTCAACATTTTCAGGTACTTCTGGCCATTATAGTCATCCCAAAGTCATTGGTTTCAGACTTTGAAATGTCATGCTGGATTATCTGACTGGATAGTTGTTCCATTTGCTGTGTGGTATACTTTTTATCATTTTTTTCCAAGTTGCCATCTGTCATGTCACAGGCATACTACAAACTGCTGCAATGTTGATTTATGAGAAAACATATCTTGGCCTCATTGCTCTTCTTTCTATTCTTCATGGCCTTTTTTTTTTTTTTTTAAACATATATCGGGCACTTCCTTTTCATAACCAATGTAAATCCTGGCTTATGGGCAGATTTAGCTCAAATTCTGGAATCAGCTGGTGTGATACAGTCCTACAATTCATCTTGGGACCCATTAGAAACATTGCAAGATCAATTGTTTTTCATGAACTTGTAGGAGAACATGGGGTAATGTTTGTTTTATGATATGATAATTTCTATGACTATTTTTTTTATTTAGGAGGAGGGGGGGGGGGCACTTTTCTTCTAGTCAGAACATGAACCACAGCTTTGGTATTTGTTAATAACATTATGTTCTACTATCTTGCAACAATTCATTATGACAAAACTCTCATATTCTAAGTAACTCCGGTCATATAAAGCTTTCAGTAAACTGTTTCTTATGGGCTCTTTGAACATCAGAAAAGGATTGTTTAGTTCAAAAATATACAACTAACTTGATAATAATAATCCTTTAAAATAAATGCACAGCATTTCAAGTAGCAGTAAAAAAGACAAATGATGTTCAATAAATATTTAAATAATGTGGATGATGCAATAAATTGAAACCATTGTAAGTATTTTGCAAAACACAAAGTTAATAATGCAATACTTTGCTATCACTGAGAAATTAAACATTTTTGTCATATGGCTTTAAATGTTTGGCATGACTGTGTGTGTATAAACATCTATCTATATATGCATGTGTGTGCATGCATATATATATATATATATATATATATAAATATATATATATATAAATATATATATATATTTATATATATATATATATAAATATATATATATATAAATATATATATATATATATATATATATAAATATATATAAATATAAATATATATATATATATATATAAATATAAATATATATATATATATATAAATATAAATATATATATATATATATAAATATAAATATATATATATATATATATATATAAATATAAATATATATATATATAAATATAAATATATATATATATAAATAAATATAAATATATATATATATAAATATATATATATATATATAAATATAAGTATGTATGTATACGTACATACATATATGTATACAGACGTACAGTAGTATGCATATATATATATATATATATATATATATATATATATACATATATACATATAAATACAGGTACACATATATATATGCACGCATCAGTTTAGCGGACGCTTATTATAACGCCGCTTTGTTCGTTTGTCAACAAACTGAACAGCCTGAATTTATGCCATACGGTGTTAAGGCAACCACGTCACCTTTTTGTTCAACACTGACACAGGAACGATGTACTAGTTTCAAGCTTGTTAGCTATCATCAGCACCGTTTACCCATCTGCCAGATAGTTTGAACGTTCGAAAGTATATACTTTCCTTATGAAAATTAACGGCTGAGCAGCCTAATTTGCATATTGAGTGAGTTAAATCGGTCAGGCATACCGAAAAAGGAAAGTTGAAAAAAAAAAAAATGAAAACGAAATTTCATTTCTCACTCTTAGGATGGCACTTACTTAAATGTAAGTATGTATGTATACGTACATACATATATGTATACTGACGTACAGTAGCATGCATATATATATATATATATATATATACATATATACATATACATACAGGTACACATATATATATGCACGCATCAGTTTAGCGGACGCTTATTATAACGCCGCTTTGTTCGTTTGTCAACAAACTGAACAGCCTGAATTTATGCCATACGGTGTTAAGGCAACCACGTCACCTTTTTGTTCGACACTGACACAGGAACGATGTACTAGTTTCAAGCTTGTTAGCTATCATCAGCACCGTTTACCCATCTGCCAGATAGTTGAACGTTCGAAAGTATATACTTTCCTTATGAAAATTAACGGCTGAGCAGCCTAATTTGCATATGTATACAGACGTACAGTAGCATGCATATATATATATATACATATATACATACAGGTACACATATATATATATGCACGCATCAGTTTAGCGGACGCTTATTATAACGCCGCTTTGTTCGTTTGTCAACAAACTGAACAGCCTGAATTTATGCCATACGGTGTTAAGGCAACCACGTCACCTTTTTGTTCAACACTGACACAGGAACGATGTACTAGTTTCAAGCTTGTTAGCTATCATCAGCACCGTTTACCCATCTGCCAGATAGTTGAACGTTCGAAAGTATATACTTTCCTTATGAAAATTAACGGCTGAGCAGCCTAATTTGCATATTGAGTGAGTTAAATCGTTCAGGCATACCGAAAACGATAAGTTGAAAAATAAAAATGAAAACGAAATTTCATTTCTCACTCTTAGTATGGCACTTACTTAAATGTAAGTATGTATGTATACGTACATACATATATGTATACAGACGTACAGTAGCATGCATATATATATATATATATATATATATATATATATATATATATATATATATATATATATATACATATACATACAGGTACACATATATATATGCACGCATCAGTTTAGCGGATGCTTATTATAACGCCGCTTTGTTCGTTTGTCAACAAACTGAACAGCCTGAATTTATGCCATACGGTGTTAAGGCAACCACGTCACCTTTTTGTTCAACACTGACACAGGAACGATGTACTAGTTTCAAGCTTGTTAGCTATCATCAGCACCGTTTACCCATCTGCCAGATAGTGAACGTTCGAAAGTATATACTTTCCTTATGAAAATTAACGGCTGAGCAGCCTAATTTGCATATTGAGTGAGTTAAATCGGTCAGGCATACCGAAAACGATAAGTTGAAAAAAAAAATGAAAACGAAATTTTCTATCTGGCAGATGGGTAAACGGTGCTGATGATAGCTAACAAGCTTGAAACTAGTACATCGTTCCTGTGTCAGTGTTGAACAAAAAGGTGACGTGGTTGCCTTAACACCGTATGGCATAAATTCAGGCTGTTCAGTTTGTTGACAAACGAACAAAGCGGCGTTATAATAAGCGTCCGCTAAACTGATGCGTGCATATATATATGTGTACCTGTATGTATATGTATATATATATATATATATATATACATATGCATGCTACTGTACGTCTGTATACATATATGTATGTACGTATACATACATACTTATATTTAAGTAAGTGCCATCCTAAGAGTGAGAAATGAAATTTCGTTTTCATTTTTTTTTTTCAACTTATCGTTTTCGGTATGCCTGACCGATTTAACTCACTCAATATGCAAATTAGGCTGCTCAGCCGTTAATTTTCATAAGGAAAGTATATACTTTCGAACGTTCAACTATCTGGCAGATGGGTAAACGGTGCTGATGATAGCTAACAAGCTTGAAACTAGTACATCATTCCTGTGTCAGTGTTGAACAAAAAGGTGACGTGGTTGCCTTAACACCGTATGGTATAAATTCAGGCTGTTCAGTTTGTTGACAAATGAACAAAGCGGCGTTATAATAAGCGTCCGCTAAACTGATGCGTGCATATATATATGTGTACCTGTATGTATATGTATATATGTATATATATATATATATGCATGCTACTGTACGTCTGTATACATATATGTATGTACGTATACATACATACTTACATTTAAGTAAGTGCCATACTAAGAGTGAGAAATGAAATTTCGTTTTCATTTTTTTTTTCAACTTATATATATATAAATATATATATATAATATATAATATATATATATATATATAATATATATATAAATATATATAAATATATATATATATAATATATAATATATATATATATATAATATATATATAAATATATATAAATATATATAATATATATATATATATAAATATATATATATAAATATATAAATATATATATATAAATATATAAATATATATATATAAATATATATATATATATATATATAAATACATATATATATATATAAATACATATATATAAATATAAATATATAAATATATATAAATATATATATATAAATATATATATATATATATATATAGATATATAGATATATATATATATATAAGTAAAGAAATTCAAACACACACACAACACACACACACACACACACACACACACGCACACACATAAACATACATATCTTTACTGTCTTTATTCAATAGAAAATCTGAATTCTGACACCCCAGCGAACTAACAATATTCACTGAACCAGAACAATTCTCCCATCCCTTTCTCTTGACCATTATCATAAAATTCTCTAAAAAGGCTACAGAATGGATTTCCAAATAAGGGCACGGAAATTTAATGAAAACTTGTTCACGAGACAGCCATAATTTCATTTATAACCAACCAAAAAAAGCCTTCGTGAGCCCCTTTTTTTCAAGTAAAAAGAAATTCAAACACCCATATATGAAAATACAACCTGTGACAACCTCCCCCCCCCCTCTTATTTTAAGAACTATTGTAACGCGAACTGGCGCGAAATCTATTATAATTATTGACAAACCAATCAAATTACTTCTCAAAAAACCTGGCATTTCGAGCCACTTTTTTCATATAAAACAAGTAACATTCAGAGACCAACCAGATGAGAGAAAAACCACAGACCCTCCATCTCAACTCACCTTTTATAAAGCAGAAGAACTGCGAAACCGGTAAATGAACCAAATAAATATATATATTTTTTAAAAACATAAGACTCCAGTTGCATTTTCGATTTCATCTCTTTTTCTTTATACTTTCACTCGTGTAGGACACCTCGGTTATTTTTCAATTTGTAAAAAAAACCTCTCTTTCTAATAAATATATATATATATATATATATGAGATATATATATATATATATATATATATATATATATATGTATATATTTGTGATATTTTGCATTCTCGCAATAATACACAACTGAATCATTCGCTTAATAGAGGTGTTACCTCCCTTGCTGAATCCCACGAGGGGTCAGTAATAGCCACACTATTTATAGCATCTTGGAGCAAAACCCGTTGATAACACGACTTCCTTGTTCATCATCTCACCAGAAGCGCAACATTCTTTATGTAGGCGGACAGTACCTGATTTTGGAGTCGCAGAAACCAATACTGGATTTTACCATCAGTCCAGAGTCCGGGAAAGTATCAACACATATTTTTATTGTTTGACCCGAATTACTTGGTCGTTTTGTTTTGGCTGTGCGGATGATATGTTTAACCATCATCTCAGTGTGTTTGGCCCTTAACGTATGTTGTAGCTCTGATTCATCGAGCGCTTGCCACACATATCGGACATTGATTTTCGTTAATTCCTGAGCAGAAAACGATTCCCGCTAATATATATATATGGAGCCACATGGCTTAGTGGTTAGAGCATTTGGCCATGCAATCGAAAGTTTGTGAGTTCAATTCTCAGACCGGGTGATGTGTTGTTTCCTTGAGCAAGACACTTTATTTCACATTGCTCCAGTTTACTCAGCTGTAGAAATGAGATGATAGGGACTGGGGTCCCTATCATTTCACTGCAAAGTGGACGTGTAGGCGCCACGGAAAAAAGCACCCAGCACTCACTATAAATGAGGTTAGTGTTAGGATGGGCATCCAGCTGTAGAAATCAAGCCAGAATCAGTTCCCGTCCCACCCTTGCAAGCAGGGAAAAGCGGACGTAAAATGAAATGATGAAAATGATATATATCATCATCATCACCATTTTACGTCCGTTCCACGCTAGCATGGGTTAGACGGGTTGTCCTGTTGTGTGCAGTGTCTGGTCGGCTGACCATGCCTTGCTCATACAGGAACTGATTTGGCTTGATTTCTACAGCTGGATGCCCTTCCTAACATCAACCTCATTTACAGTGAGTGCTGGGTGCTTTTTTGTGGCGCCTACACGTCCACCTTACAGTGTGGGCTGGGTGCTTTTTTGCCGTGGCACCTCCACGACCACCTTGCGGTGGGAGGTGTGGGGGGGGGCATATTGTCTATATGCTTCAGCTTGTACCCATGGGAGGTCGGGAACTCTGTATTACTGTGTGACGCCAGAGGTCACGGTTGTGTGTCATTGCCTTTGAGAGGTGTAATTGGGTAAGGTCGGCTTTTATCACCTCATCCCACTTTTATCACTCCGCGGTTTCCATCGACTTCTAGTGCTCTGCACCTTTTTATGCAGCTGTCATCCTTCATACGCATCACATGTCCATACCAGCGCAACCGCCTCTTCTGCACACAGCATTTGATTCCTCTTATGCTCAGTCTCTCTCTAAATTCATTTATGCTTTGTCGTTCACGTATATTACTGTTACACATCCATCGGAGCATGCAGGCTTCGTTTCTCTCTAATCTACGTAAGACTTCCACCTTCAGCGCCCAGGTCTCACTACCATGCAACATTGCTGTTCGGATACACGCATCATACAGTCTGCCTTTCATTCTGAGGGAGAAGCCTTTTGCAGCTAGCAGTGGTAGTAGTTCCCTGAACTTCTTCCATCCCGTTCTTACCCTAGTTATTGTACTTTCTGAACACCCACCTCCGCTGCTAATTCAGTCACCTAGGTAGCAGAAGCTGTCTACTGTTTCTACAGAGCCCTCCCAGAGATTGGTGGTACTTGTTTCCTGAGGCTGTCTGCTGCTTGCTGTCCCAGCACAACTGCTGCATGTGAAGCCTACATTCTTAATTAAGCTTCCTGAGATCCCGCTACATCTCTTGTGTACCCATTGTTTGCATTTGGGGCAGAGAATGGAGTTCCTACCTACACCTTTCCTACATACTGAGCAAGGCCATTTCCCTGAGGGGATCTGGGTTCTGTTTTCTCATCTACTTATAAGGACCTTAGTCTTTGTCATGTTGACTTTGAGACACTTTCTTTCTAGTCCCTGCTTCCAAGTTTGGAATTTATTCTCTAGTTCTACCATAGATTCAGCTATGAGTGCGAGGTCATCAGCATACAGGAGTTCCCATGGGCATCCGGTCTTAAACTCCTCCGTTATTGCCTGCAGGACTATGATGAACAGGAGGGGCTAAGAACAGAGCCCTGGTGGACCCCAACCTGTATGCTAAATTCCTCGCATTACTCATTGCTAATCCTAACTTTGCTGACTGCTCCCCTATACATGGCTTGTACCGCTTTCACATGTGTATGTTTACGAAGGATTTTTTCAAGGTGATATAAGGTAAGAATATATTGTATTGTGTAATAATTGTTTCTATGTTAGGCACAGTGAGAAAAGGTACAGATTAGGGGTTAGAAATTAAAAGAAAAAGAAAAGAAAAGGAAAAGGAAGAAAGGGAAGTGATAAATAGGACTGATATAGAATGAGTAACAAGTATTATATAATGTATAATAAATAACTTTGAAATAAGGTAGAAAGATGGGTATATTTTTAAAGAAGTATATATTTATATATGTGCCTTTGAGAAAAGGATTCTAAATTGATAAAGTATTGGATATTAGCTGTATACTTTATGGAATGTTCTGTGGAATTTATGCAAGCAGAGAGAAAACAAGTCAGTGCGTCTATTTATTATAGAATCTAAATTAGATATAATGGTAAATTTTTCATTTAGACAGAGATTGCAAGTCTTGGATAGAGAACTGTTCAAGTATGGAGAAGCAGAAGAAACTTTTTTCCAAGAGATGTTATATTTAATATTTTTGTCTTTCAAGGACCATATGAGTTCTGAGAGAGCCGTGTTGGTTCTTTTAAGTTGGTATTTAAAAGACGAATGATGATTATAAAGACGAGCTTTAAAGGAGGTGGAAGTGGAGCCAAAATAGGTGAAGGAATTGGTGTCAGTTATAACTTTACATTCGTAGATTAAGTTTTTATCAAGACAATGGTTGTTGAGAGGACATTTATTTTTAACAGGGCAATTGCAATTGCGATTAGAGGGATTATTAACGAGTGACCTAGTGTTATCTATAGAAGGAATTGGATTTGGAGAAGTTATTTGCGATAGGAATAATAGTTTCTTGATTTAGAATGGGATTAAGAACATTTAGCAAAGTTGTGTTTGACGTTGTATTTGGGTTTGCAGAAATTAGCCTGGCGTTTACAATGACGTCGGGATTTGCCTTTCATCCTTACGGGGTCGATAAAATAAAGTACCAGTAATGCACTGGATAATTGCTGGCCTTGTGCCTAAAGTAGAAACAATTACTATTATTATGATATTCAGTGTTGGAAGGAAGAGATTTAGTATTTAGTATTTTATTGTTGTGTTTAGAGATAATGTTGGAAATGTTGGAGGATGTCGAATAGGAAAATGTTATAGTGTGTTTGTTAAATATTTTACTATAGATATGTGAGGGAGGGAAGCATTTATTTAAGGCACTAAAGAATAATTTAGGAATATTATTATTAATAGAGATGGAGAAAGGAGCATTATACTAGATTATGTTTTTGTATCTAGGTCTTTTATTAAAGTTATTGGAATGATCATGATTAATTATTCTACTGTAAGATCTTCTAGAATTTGTTTCTTTACTATATTTGATTTTATCAGAATAATCGGCTTTAGAAAGCGCGTTATTATAGTAATTGGCGTTAGCATCAAAGATATTTTTATTAGAAGATAGATTAGATATTCTTTTTCCAATATTACTAACTATAGCATTCTTAATATTAGTGGGGTGGTTAGATCTAAAATTAACATAATTTAGGTTCTCATTGTTTTTATGGTAAGGGTAAGAGATACATCAAGATTAAGAGATACATCAAAGAAATTAGCTAGTTAAACCATCTTTTGATCTTATATATAAATAAATATATATATATATAAATATATATATATAAAGAGAGAGAATTCACAAGAATCAAAGCTATGTTCAAAGCATTTATTCACTTACAATTGTTCATCCAAACCTAGGCTTGGAGTCTTCGGAGCATTTTTCAATGTTTGCACATATAATTGACCTCCTTTCCGACGCAAGAGACATACAGATACATATATATATATTGATGTACAGTGGAGTGACATATATTACACTATACTATTTTTGTACAGCAATTCAAATTCAAGAACAAAATAAAAATCAAAATTAAAATAAAAATCGAAATTAAAATACATTCGGCAGATAACACAGATAATGCAGGAGGATAGTTTGATAGTCAGATCTAGTAGGTAGTGTATGCGTTAGTTACACATGGAGCATGCAAGTGTGTCTCATTTTTATATGATTATTGTGTGGCAAGGTGTTACATGTAATGCAAGCACTTTAAGCGGGTAAGCAAGAGTATTATGGTAGGGTATTTTTAGTATTTTTAAAAATACCCTATCACTACAACCACCATAATATTCTTGCTTACCCGCTTAAAGTGCTTGCATTACATTTAACACCCTGCCACACAATAATCGTATAAAAATGAGACACACTTGCATGCTCCATGTGTAACTAATGCATACACTACCTACTAGATCTGACTATCAAACTATCCTCCTGCATTATCTGTGTTATCTGCCGAATGTATTTTAATTTTAATTTTGATTTTGTTCTTGAATTTGAATTGCTGTATAAAAATAGTATAGTGTAATATATGTCACTCCACTGTACATCAATATATATATATATATATATATATATATATGTATCTGTATGTCTCTTGAGTCGGAAAGGAGGTCAATTATATGTGCAAACATTGAAAAATGCTCCGAAGACTCCAAGCCTAGGTTTGGATGAAACAATTGCAAGTGAATAAATGCTTTGAACATAGCTTTGATTCTTGTGAATTCTATATAACTGCTCTGTAGAACAACTGATGTTGAGCTATTTATCTTACTGGTAATAAGGTAGTAATAAATTACTGACCTTCACTGTTTAAGGTTTAAAATGTACATAACTATAAAAAAGTTTAATATATACATAACCATAAATAGTATCCTTAATATTATATATATATATATATATATATATATATATATATATATATATATATATATGAGGGCGACTGGCTGAGGTAGAAGCTGCCAAATAGTCGGTCGTCCTCTTATCTCTGATTTTCAGCCCCATGGATTTTATGTTATATTCCTTTGTTATATTTCGAATACCTGATGATATCACCGGATTCATACTGAACCCGGTTATTGAAGTGATCATAGTATAATAAACCTTCCAAGGATGTACACCAGTCCAGCCTCCTGTTATTTTATAATATATATATATGTATATATATATATAAACACACACACACACACACGCACGCGCACACACACACACACACACACACACACACACACACACACACACACACACACACAAAGTTGAAAAAAAAAATGATATGTGTGGTAAGAATGAACAAAAGCATTCTTGCCTTTTGCCAGCTATTCACAGGCAATAGAATCCTATACAAATGCATGAGATTGCAAAATATTGAGCTTAGATTGAATGATAACTTAAACAAGCCACTGGATAGGTGCTTATGAAATAACATAGCAAAATAGAAACAGAGGGGTACAATGGAATGGCTTTCAACTGCAGCAGTAAATTAAGTATGTAAACAAATAATAAAAAGTCTTATGACTGGAAACAGGCGAGTTGTCACACAGGTAAATATACAGTTAGTTAACCAAAGAAGGAATGAGTAATGTTGCATTAGTAATACGTAGTAAAGTTGCAAATCAGAAAAAAACGAAACGTGGAATGAACAAACATAAGCATTTCTCCTCCTTGCCAGCTACCCACTGGGCAACAAAATGCACAAGTATGTGTGTGAGCATGCTTTTGTGTGAGTGTAATATCTCTCTCTCATATATATATATATATATATATATACATTCAGAGGTGGTGTGAGCTGATCTTTAATTGCTGAGACTTACAGAGGAGAAGACGAAAGAACGCAGCGACTTGAAAGATGCTGTGCTCAAAAGGACCCATCCAAACCATGTGAGAGAGGAAAAATTCATGTGATGATGATGATGATTTATATATATAAATATATATTACACTATATTACTTAATATGATATTATGGAACATCAGTATAGATGTTTCTAACACGAAGGAGGTGGTAAAATAAAAGTAATGTTATAGGATTTGTTAGTTCTAATAGAATTTGATTGATCCATGTTTAGCTACTGAAACTGTTTACACACATCTCTAACATTCACATGAATATCAAAATTAATCATTATAAGGATTCATGAATTTTAAATAAAATACATAAGCTCTGAACAGGTGCTGACTTTCTACAAAAACATGACCAATCAACATTGAAGTATTAGTTATATATTTCTCACAACTACAACAAAGTAGGTACTAGACAAAGCAACAAAAGTAAAAAATAAAATAATGGTAAAACACATCCAGAAAAGCCAGCCAAAAAAGCCATTGAATTGATAGTAAATTAATAATTCACAAATAATGGGACAAACATTAGCCTGCCTATCTTTTCTCTGTCTTTCCTCCAACTACTACAATAGTTCCTGTTTCTCTTGCAAGCCGTGTACAATCTGCATAGACAAGCTAATTCATTTTCTCATTTTTACAAAATCTCAACTATCCCTACCCATTTATTAAACACTTATCATCATTCGAACTACAACACTCTGAAACTCACCATTCCTTATCTACGTTTTCCTTACTAACAATGATCTATAAAAATTCAAGTTAACACTTTCATTACCATATTTCTAATGAAAGACACTGCCTAGTTTCAAATCATTTGAAAATGACGAAGACTTTGGAGAGATTTAGTAATATAACTTTCTCAATATTAAGCAAGAGTTTGGAACTTAATATCAGTTCTTATATAAAATTATGTTAGAAGGTTTTTGAATAAATATATATAGTTTAAAGCAAACAGTTTTGTATCATAGAACTAAGGACAGTTTCAAGCAGTTTGGTGTCAAAGAAGTTAAACATATACTGCATCAGTTTCACCAGTCTATGTAAATCTACAATTTGTATTTGGATTATCCTTCTTAGTAACAACTTTGGGGAGGGGAAAGTCGACTAAATTTACCCTAGTGCATTACTGGTGCTTGAACATATAAGGCTGAAAGGCAAAGCTAACCTCAGCAGGATTTGAACTCAGAATGTAAAAAGTCATAACCCTATGCTGCAAAGCATGTTGTCTGATGCACTACTGGCACTACCTATGCACCGCCCTTCTTACTAATGATAAAAATAAATCCTTCGATAAATTGTAATATTAATAGAAGTCAAGAGTTAACCAGATATTGAGAAATATATAGAGATATGCAAGATAGCTTTGAAAGATTTATCAGAGGATATTGATATCAATTTTTATTTCATTTAGCTTTAAGAATTCAATACAAATTGTGACCTTAATGAGTTTTGACCTTTATGAGCATTTCAAGTATTATGATAATATCCTAGCATGGTCACAGTCAAATTGCTAAAACCAATAAGTAAATACTGTTACTGAGCATTTCATTTTGAAAAGCAAAATGAATATCAGAAAGGTTACTTGTGTTTAAATGCATGGCGAGCAGATTGAAAACTACACATGAAAATAACATAGTACCTATGCAGCAATATATATCACAAAGCAGAAACAACAGATTTTTGGCATGTTCTATACTTCAATGAATTATAAATATTATCTTCTCTGATATATATTTTTTCTTTTCAACAACAATGAAACCATTCTAAACATTTCAAAGCAAAACTAGTAATTCTACAGAAACATCCAATAGAATATCATTGACAACAATATAAAAATCAGAAAAGATTAATCAATATAACAAAATTACTCTGTTGTCAATAACAACAGTTGAATTATTCATGAATTTCAAGAAAGGTTTCAGAGCTGTGATGCATTTTAAATGAAATTACTTATCAACATGCAGATCTTTAAACCTAACATTTATTTAGTTGTATTTAATTGCTCATTCAGAAAATTTACAGATTAGATAAAGTTGTGTAGTAGAGAAAATTCTAATGGCCAAAGACAGATAGTTTGTGAACATGTTGCACCATTTCTCATTAATGCAGATAATGAATAATAGAGATAATGTTTCAAAATCAATGTTGATATAACCTTTAACATTAAATAAACATCAAATGAACGAAGGGAACCTTACAATCAGCCGATTTACTCCAAATAGCTAAACCCTCCTCCTATTACACCCTACTGCTTTGTTTTTTTCTTTACCATTTAAACCAGCCGTATCTGGCCAGAATTCTCTCACCTTTTCCTGTTCAAACCAGCCTTAACAGGCTGCTTGTACTTTTGTTAAGGTTTTGTTTTCAACATAAATAGCATCAAAATCTTGTAGATTCGATATTATATGAGATAATTATATAACATAAAGCCTTCACCACAAAAATGCAATCATATATATAGAGTATTGTAAATGCAAAATGCTTGAAAAATGATGAAGTGATGATATCAGGAATGCCTCTGATCATAGCTCCACATGGCCTTGTGCTAAACAGAATCAAAGCATAGTGTATAAGATGAAATGGCAAATTTAAAATTATCAATTGAAGAATGGTTCATGATTTAATGTTTGGCATCATAATCATGGTATGTTAATTGTCTTCATTCCATAATACTATCAAACTAAAGACCTTCTTTGATTAGTTCTTCTAAATTTATTAATTCATTAATAGTTTTGGTTTCTAAATCCCATCTGATAGGACTGAATACCGATCTATTGAATAAATTAAGTAAATCTTGATTTGAACTAATAAGGCCATGACTTATTCATAGTTAGACCATGTGAACTCCACTCCAGAAAAATGAATCAAGAGACGAATAGAAAACCATTAAAATCACTGAAGGGAACAAGTGACATGCTAAAATATTACACTAGAGCAACAAAAAGAGTAGACATTCTTTTTGATATTTAGTTTTCAGCTTAGAAATAAAGTCTAATTTCAAAACTTTCTCAGTTAAACAATACAAAGTTCCTTATGTAATTCACAAGAGGAATCATAACAATTTCAAAGTTCCATGTCAAAATAATTGTACTGTACTCACTTAATAACTTGATATATGAAACACAACCTTCAAATATATTGTTTTCAAATTCTAAAATAAACTATATTGAAATTTATTTATTTAGAACAGTCTTATTTGCAATCTTATAGAACCAGTTTACCACAAAAATAAATATATTGAAATATTTAGATGTTAACTTAATACTTTTAAATCTAATCAGTTTCAAGAAACTGAATAAAGAAAGCTTTACCATATTCCAATAATTGCAGCACCAGTGATTAAATCTACACAAACTTCTTAAGCTCCTTAAATAATTTACAGTTATTGCAGTTCTTTTGAGAATACTGGCATAACCTGCACAAGCATGGTATTTTTACAGATTTTCATTAGTGAAAATAATGCTTGTTGATAAATGCAGATAACATAACCCCACACTATTTTCGATCTGCTACATACTAACTTTGGGACTATATAATTTGCCAATATAATTCCACATGGAAAAAAGACCAAGTTATATTAGAATGATCAATTGATATCTAAATATTCTTCCAGAGTATCAAAACACAAAATTATAAATACCATTAAATTTTACCTTAGATTATATGTTTAAAGGTTGCTAAGAAATTGTAAACATACTAGATAAATAGTAGCATTCAAAAAAGTCAAATTTGTATTCTTCAATTCTTGAAAGGGAAAAGAAAGCATTGGGTATATTACTCATGAAATTATACACTATTAGAAAGCTTAAAGCATATGTGCACCAAAAAATATGGATTAATATAAAAAAGAAATACAAATTAGGAGATAAAATGTATTTTGAATATAATTTAAGACTAATAGTATTAAAAGCAATGTTTTTTATTTGTGAAGGCGACGGCAACATTTCAGACAGCAGGTATTTGATTGTTTTTATAAATAAAGTACTTAATTCTACTTATAAATGTTTTCCTAATTATAAAATAGATACTTAAAAACTTAAATTGGATTAATTAGCCTTCTTTCCAAAGGAATATTTATTTCTGACCTGATTAATGCTAAAACAACTAAAGTTGAGTATGATCCAATGAACAATTTAAGTTGACTAGGTGCTACTACAGCATACAGACTATTGGGTGATGTGTGGTCTACCTGCAGTATTTAAACTAGCATAAATATACTAATTTTGTTATTTTTTATCATCTTTTTATAAGATTAGGTCGTTAGGTTGTGTTTTCATTTAGTAATCAGGTCAGATGGTTGTTTAGTAGACTGTACATTACAATAATGTAGACTACACTGTTCAAATGCACATAATAATATCCTTGTTGACTTGCATTTTAAAACTCAATTCAAAATTTTGTGCCAGCATTAGTTAAAATATAACCTCTCTAAAGATAAGATAAGCATTAGTTACTTTTTTATTTTCCTTTTCATTGTTGTTGCAATTTTAAATCTAATATATTTGTATGTATGAACCCATAACTCCTCATGGAATTGTAGGGGCACAGCAGTGACATACCATTTCTTGGACATTTTAAATCTGGCAGAACCCATATTTTTTCAGCTCTGAACAAAGCTGATTTCTTTCAGAGGAGAGAAAGGGATGATAGAGTAGAAGTGAGAAAAGGATATAGAGGAAGAATCGACTCCTCTACTGGAATAGCACATTTTTTATCAACCTCAAAGGGATGAAAGCCAAAGTTGACCTTGGTGGGATTTGAACTCAGAGCACAGAGCCATAATGAATACCACAAATCATTCTATCCAACATTCCAATGACTGACAATTGGCTACCTAAATGTAATATAATAATTCTAATATGCATGATAAAAAATATAGATTAGAAAGTATTGGGAAATTTAAGACTAGTTATATAAACTTTGTACATATTCAACAATGTTTCATTCATCAATTTCTCTCAATGATATTTTCTTTTTAAGGCTATATATATTAAACATTATGCACAAAACTTCCTTTATAACCTTTCCAAAGTATGTTGAATTTATCAAAAGCAACAGGAGCTAAATAAAGCTCAAGAGTATACATTTCATTAAATTCAAGAAGACTCCACCCCAAAATAGAATATAAACATATACAAAATAAAAATATAATAAATATCCAACGAGGAAGTTTTGAGCAGAAGTGGTGGGAGCTGATCTTGAAATGTTGAAGTTCACAGTGAAGATGAAGAAATGCAACGAATGGAAGGGTGGTGTTCTGGAAAGACATGTCTAACACATGCAAGCAATGAAAAGCAGAATATGATGATGATGATGATGATGATGATACAAGCAAATTTAATCTGAGTATCTCTAAATGACTGATATTGTCTTCATTAAGTATGCTTTTAATAAGCCAAAGAAATATAGAACCTCTAATAAAAGTTTTAAAACATTTTCAGTTTCAGCCTGACTCATTTTTTCATGTCATCTCGTACAGATATTAATTGCTCTCTACAGAAAATATGTTTACATAAATTGATACCATCTTTGCTAATTACTCATAAAATAAATATGTTTAACTTTTGATCTTAACTAACATTAGAAATTATTCTACACAACATTATTCTAAAGTGTTCCATATTTTACAGTATCTACAATCTTGCATGTCCTAAATGTTCAAAATATGTCTAGAAACTGAAAAATCAAAAAGTAAAGTCTATTGCAATACCTTACACAGAGATGCCAATTAGCTGCCATTTTTATGAAATTTACAAACACATCTTCAAAGATGTAAATTACATTATTTTAAGATCCACGTATAGCAGAACAACAATTCACAATTGCCTGCTCATCTATTCAGCTTAAGTGTTAGCAATAAAACCCAGGGAAGTTTTATTGGTTTAACAAAGAAGTGACAATATTACATAATCACTACCATCTTTATGTGTGAACAATGCAGTAATATTAATCTAATATAAAACTAAAAATTAATGTATGGTACATCAAGAAGAAATCCAATCTTTACAAGAACTGGCTTGGATATACTATATATGAATAGTTTGGTTTTTTAGCACCATATTATCCCTGATCCAGCAGATCTATGATCAAAAGCATTCCAGCCATGATTGACCCATCATTTCTTTTTTTTTTTTGTCTTTCTTTTTTTTTTTCAGGAATTAGACTCTGCTATCCAATATATCCTTTACTTTTTAACATGGTAGAGTGAAATTTGAGAAATATTTGGGATGCTATTTTTAACAAGTTGAATAACCACTTAGAGGTTCATTTATTGAGATACGTGAGTAGAAATTTGTAATTAGAAATTCATCAGGTATTGTAAATCCAAACATTTGTAAGGCTGAGAGGATTTTAGCAATTTGCTGTTAAAAGCTAATGATAAAGCTGAAGTGGGAATATCTATCTATATATTACTAAAACTCTGTGACTGTTTACTTGCTTGTCTGTAATGTAATACAGCCAAAAGGGCACATAACGGGAAAATACTTTGAAAGGAAGTTGACACTGAAATGGGAATACAAATGGAATAAAACAAGTTCCGTGTAAATCGGAGGACGGGTTCCTGAGATATGGGGTTGTTCCGGGTACCTTCATAAACAAAGAGAGAGGATAGAGAGAAAGAGATAGTGGTTGTGAGAGAGTAGATTGAAAGAGACATAGAGAGAGGAAGAACAGACAGAGAAGGAAAATGGAAGAGAGAGAGCTGGTGGTGTTCTTGTGTATATATATATATATATATATATATATATATATATATATGTGAATGTGAGTGTATATATGTGTATATATATATGAGTGTATATAGATCACAGACACCCACATATATATACACCCACATATATATACACACACACACACACATATGTGTGTGTGTCCGTCTAACCCATGCTAGCGTGGAAGATGGACGTTAAACGATGATGATGATGTATACACACACATATATATACATACAGACACTTATATATATATATATGGGCCTTCTGGTTTCATTTCACATTATATACATGTCTGTGAATATCTTAATTAGTTAAAAATTATTTTTAAGTGAACATGATTTTTCAAAAATATTTTGATGGCAACGTGACCCAACAGGTCATGGGTGGTCTAGTTTTTAGTAATTCTATCTAAATTCTACATTAATTAATTCAAATACAGTGTATTCTGTTACAAATATTGTAAGGAAAGAGGTGAATAGTGATAGAGCTGTAATTGGCAATGCTTAAACATGTGATATACTATGACATTTTAGTGCACCTAAGTAAAAATTGAGGGCAGATTGTGCAGAAAGGGGGAAAAAGCAAAATTCTGGCAGTGAAGATGGTTGGTTTATCATCAGGAGGGCAGTTTTTAGGATACGCTTTTTTTAAGGAGTAATAAGATGGAGGATTTAGAATTAGTAGTTGAAATTTTATCAAGGCTGTGAAAGCCTGGCTGGACAGCATGTGCATTTCATGTATTGCATATATTTCCTTACAGCTTTTTCAATTGTAGAATACACTTTCTACATGGGGACACTTGTTGATTGCTAATGTTGTTAGTCGAAGGTTAGCCCATGAGAAGACCATTTTTTTTTCATACATATATTATTTAATGTGACTTTTTGTGTATGGTAGTGGGATATCATTTGAGGGGAATTTTGTAGCTATTTCTTGCAGACCAAGCAACTATAGACATGCTCTATCATTGACTTGAATGAATGATTCTTTCTGGGTTGGTAGGCTGTAATAATTTGCCTGTCAGCTGTTTGTGAACTACTTAGAAATATTAGAATAAGATCTGTCTGCAAGATGACATATTTATGCAACAAGTCCTGTCAGAAGCACCTATTTCTAGTTGATCTGGCTGGAACTTCTAGCAAGACCAGCCAAGTTTATGGGTCTCCTGCCTGTTGGTTTATTCCCATAAAATCTGTCAAGCAATCCTTTCCTGAGACATTCTAACCACATACACATAGTATTGGAGATCAAAGAGTCACTCTAGGTAGAGCTGCTACTTGCATACACCCTCCATCCAAGCGTTCCTCCCCTGATCATCATTATTAATGCTCCACCATCCAAGTTGTGTGCTAAATTATGTTCTCAATACTTACTTCCCTAAACTATTCCCCTTTGTAATACATTACATGTGTTTTATTATTTTTTTTTCTGGAGACAACTATTAACAGATGTTTAAATCAAACATTAATCTCACCAGTGGGTGGGGTGTGACATAGGTCAAGATCACTCCTCTTCCAATTGCTATTTAAAATAAAATTGAACAACAGCAATAAACATAATAATAATTGTTTCTACCTTTGGCACAAGGCCAGCAATTATCCTAGTGTATTACTGGTATTTTATTTTATCGACCCCGTAGGGATGAAAGGCAAAGTTAACCTCGGCGGGATTTGAACTCAGATCATAAATAGCTGTAACTCTATGCTGCAAAGCATAACGTCTGAGCCTCTACCAATACTGCCAATCCACTGCCCTAATAATAATAATAATATACAAATATACATGTACTCAAATATATACACACACTCACTGAACCTCCTGGATTATTTTACCAATCTTACAACTACACAGTATATCACCTCATATCACTGAGGGGTATGCTGCCTCTTCAGAATTCTGGTTGAGACTTGCAGACAGCTCATACAAACAGGAGTAAAGGAAAACACTATAGTAATGATTTTTAGTATAGGCACAAGGCCAGTAATTTGGGGGGAGGGGCAAGTCGATTAAATCGACCGCAGTACATTACTGGTGCTTTATTCTATCGACCCCGTAAGGATGAAAGGCAAAGCTAACCTCGGCGGTATTTGGACCCAGAACTTAAAGGGCCATAACTAAGCTGTAAATCATGGTGTCTGATGCTCTACCAATTGATAATAATTAGAAACAAAAAGTGTAACAGCTCAGTTAGTATGAATGTACCTGGTACATTTAGTCTTGTCAAATTAAATGTTCGATTGAGTGGTGTGGGGAAATGTGATACTAATAGATCCATAGCTGCATAGAACCACCACCAACATTAACCATAGCCACTGTTGTGTAACCCAGGTCAAACAGATGACAACAACAAGCATGAATGCATAAAATCTGTTTAAAGATTTTTGTTGAGGAAATTGCACAGTAAATTTCACGATACTGAATTATAATGGTGGTTATGATTGACAGCAATAAAAAGTGTTAAAACCATATGTTCTTAAAGCTATAAGATATGCATTATTCTTATATAAAATTATGAGTCTCTATTGTAGGGGTGTTAGATGGAAAGGAAATTTATGCATTTAATTGTTCACTATTTATAGGTAATCGTTATATTTTTGTTAAACCAAGACAGTGTTTGTATAAGAAAATTATTAGAATGATGCAGTATCATATTCTCATAATTAGTATATGTAGGTGTCAGACTGAGTGGATAATTATTATTTCTGAATAGCCATTACATCGATTGACATTATATTTTCTTTGATTATTAGCTGACATGTATCAACTGCTGAAAAATAGCTTTTACAAGTGTCACATAGAAAATTTCTTTTTATAAGCACCACAATAAAAAGCATTGTCAGGATGTAGGTCTGGGAATTATTGTACAATTAGTTTGAAAGCAGATGGGATATTGTGATTTACTCAAAAATACAGCTTAGTAGAGTTTATTCCAGAATAGGAAGCCCTGATATCCAATGCTGATGTCATTTTGTCAGTTTTCAGATAATGAATATTTAGTTTCATAGATTTGTTTGGAAATTATTAAATATAGAATGCTTGGTTTACACCAGTTATTATTTTAAGGAAAATACATTTTTGAATGAGGTAACTAAAACAAACTATCATCTGGAACTAGCATTGAACTGTTTACAGTTCTTACCACATTTGATACCAAACCACTTGAAATTGCCCTTGGGACTATGCCACAAAAATGTTTATTTTATATTGGTTATATTTATCTAAAATAACTTCCAACATAATCTTATGTAAGAACCTTTGTTAGGTTATGCTCTAAACATGAATTTATAAAGAGAAAGTTTGTTATATTATTACTAAATTCCTTAAAATATTTCATACAAAAACTACTAGTAGTGTCTTCCATTAGAAATATGGTAATGAAATGGTTAAAAGTAACTTACTTTTATAATAAACATTCTTTTTAATTTCAATTACTAATAACCATGAGATCTTCTATAAAAGAGAGAATCGTTATGCATCATCTTTGAATTTCGAAATTCACTTCATAATAGATTCTGAGTTTATAGCCTATGTCTATAAAGACACAAAGTCCAGCTGTCCACTCAGAACAATTATACATTTTTGAAAGAATGAATGAACACTATCATTTATAGCATGCTATGACTGCCTAATGTCAGAGATGCTATAGAGAAGAAATGTGAAGACAATAAATTAGAATTCTATAGGTATCAAAGAATAATGACTGATATATCGCATTTTTGTAACTTTGGATACAAATTGTATACAAATCTGACTGGATACAAATTAGATACAAATCTAATCGCATACAAATTGGATACAAATTTAACTCTTTCGGCATTCAATATAAATCGTAGACTAATAGGCACCAGAGAAAAACTAGTGTATTGAAGGTATAATACGAAAACATATGCCATACAAAACATGTTACATTCAATGTAAGAGTTGGTAAATCCTTGATGAAGGTCAGAAACAGAAACAGAAGTAGTCATAAATTTAGTGTTATATCAAAGAGAAATGGGAATGAAGTTCTCTGGTCAATGGTGAGCTACTAATACTTTGCATAGCAACCTTGGATAATATCTTGCTTGTGCATATGAAAGTTATGATGCGATACAGCCGTATAGACTCCACATTTGCAAAAGTAGACTTAAATATATACAATCTGAAAGTAATCAAAGACATGTATACAGATTCCACTGCAAAACAGAGACAACATTTACAAACACTTGTTATTTTCTCCCGAGATAGAAAAAGTAAATGTAGTAAATCTTGGTTATTGGAATTCAGCAGTCTAAAGTGATACTTTGTAGTAATAAGGAAACACAATTTTATCAGTTTTATTCAAAGAACCGTGTATCTATTAAGAAAGCATTTATTAATCAACCTAAAAAATGTTTCTGCTTCATTGAATTTTGGCGACTGGTACCATATATGTTTTTATTCAAATAAAACATTCACATAGATATCAGATAACAGACTTTTAGGAAAGATAGATCAAGAAGCAGAAAAGCCAGAAGGATCATCTACTTACCACATAAACAGAAAACCAAACATTAAGAAAATATCTTAACACTAAAATCAATAAAATAAGATGAACTTTGAGTTGTAGAAATATTAACATTTCCAGTTGTATTGTTCTTTCCAGAAAACATAACTATATAAAAAAGGCAGAGCCACAGACAACAGTATCTCTATGGAAATCATCCATTAATATGTTAGGAATAATAATATAACCAGCAACAGAGAAATCAATAAATAAATCAATTATTCCATATTTATTACCAATAACAATATTTAATTCATTCATACATTTGAGAATAATTAAGTATTTGCATAATTTAATCAAATCATAAACAGTCATATATACTTATTCATAATGAAATCAAATAGAAATATGCTGAAATATTTATATATATTTAACAATGTCCGATTTAGGATTAGTGCTTGTGACATATTTCAATATTGTTTCAGTTACCCTTCAGATATCCACTTCATAGGCTGTTTTATATATATAAATGAGCTAAGAAGTTTGTTTCTTTGGATTTAACAAAGTATAGTACTGACATATACTATAGAATGAAGGCACATAACTAGGTGTTAGGGCAATGGGCATGCAATCATAAGGTTATGAGTTTCATTCCTGGACTGGAAAGCACATTTTGTCTTGGAGCATTACATTTTAATTCATGTTGCTTCAGTCCACCCAGCTGGCAAATATGAGTTGTACCTGTAATTCAAGAGTACAGTCTTACCAAACCTCTGTGAGAAATACATTATGGTTGCATGTATCTATGGAATGTTCTGTCACACATTAATTTTACGAACATGCAATTCTGTTGACTGAGTCAACTGGAGTGCTCATCATTGGAAACAACAAAGGTCCAACAACTATAGACACTAAGAAAAGAAAATGTCCAATACAATGTGATTTAAAATGTTTATTGGCTTAATAGACACTCTCTAAGAAATATAATAATGAAGTTTCTAAAAAAAAAGATAAAGTGGATTTCAGAAAATGAGAAATATCACTGTAAAACAATGTTGTTTCTGGTTTTGGGGGTGGGGGTTATATAACTATGAAAAGTAACATTAACACTAAAAAGAAAGTGAGGGAATATAGGTAGTCAAATACCTTGTAATACTTAGATCTGTCTCTCTGAATTCAGGGTTAAAATCCTTCCAGGTGGACTTTACTCTATATCTATCCAAAATTAAATCATTTCATGCAAATTAAATCATTTTATATGCTTCATCTACATATTTTCATCATTAAGCTAATGAGAAGTCAATATATTAAAACTTAGGAAAGAACACATTGGATAATGTACTACTATATATACAAAAAAGAATGAGTTACTATAATATACAGTCTTTCCTCAACATTTGCGGTTCCGGTTACTCACAGAATTTTCCTTAGAACCTAACTAATAATTGTTCGTGGAAACCACCCCATATTTGTGGAGTCAAAAATATCTTGAGTGACTTTTTAATGTTTTTTTTTTTTTTCGTGGCAATATATATTTTTTCACGCTTTTTATGCTAAATTATTAATAACCTTATACGATATTTGCCAACTTATATTTTACGTTATGTTATGACGTTTACAGGAATTTTTATGGACCACATCCAATATTCGTGGGTTTTCAATCTTTGCAGATGCTCTAGGAACGTAATGCCCCACGAATACCGGAGGACAAC
Source organism: Eledone cirrhosa (assembly GCA_964016885.1). NCBI lineage: Eukaryota > Metazoa > Mollusca > Cephalopoda > Octopoda > Eledonidae > Eledone > Eledone cirrhosa. Next base: position 20,503,830 of record OZ024743.1, on the reverse strand, counting down.
AGCATAATGTATTGTTTCTTCTAATTTTGGTAATAAGTTTAGATAACTTTATCACCTAGTTATAAAGAACTTATATTTGACTTTTATTTAGACAACAAATGTTGGTTATTTTGTGACCTTTTAATATACCTCAAATAAAGGACTTATATTTGAACAATATTTAGCTAATAAATGTAATTTTCTGTGGCCTTTATTTTTCTCTGTCTTGCACAAAGCATAATTCATATCCCGGTGTTTAAATTATTTGTATTACCTACATGTATTTAATGCCTAAACAAGAATTTCTCAGTCTCCATTATAGCTTAACAGGTTACAGTAATTATTAATTTGACATTAGCTAATCTAGCTTTTATCAAAACATTGAAAAGTTAACTAAATACTAAAAATAATTCATTAGAATGTAATTTATCAAGTCATTATCTATGAACTAAGAGAATATTGGATTTTCTTTTGAAAAACATCTTTGATAAAACATAAAAGCTATGTAGGAATTAAGCAATTAAATATCTTAAAATTACATTAAATTTTGAACAAATCAGTAATTGATTTATTTTTCTAAGTTAGGAAAAACAGGTGATATGAATTATCAAAATCAGCAAGCAATGAAAACATTGCAAACTGACTAGTTACAAAGTTAAGGTCATTAGTGCATTAAAAAAGTGTTCAGCAAAACAAAGTTTTAAATATGAAATTATAGGCACATAAAAGATGTGAAAGAGTCAGTGATTCTATAAATATTATGTAATATAAAACTGAAATACATACTGCAACATAAATTGGCTTGCATACCATTTCTAACAACTTCTACTCGGGATAATATTTTCCATTTTTTGCAACATTCATCATTAAAATCTCTGTTCCAACAAAAGTAGGGTGGGTAGGAAAAATGCATGCAACATGCTTAGGCTGCAATAAGCATGACAATATTGGCAGTATATACTAGGCCACAGCATATAAAATATTTTGAATCAATGGAATCTATCTAAAACATTCAATAATGTATTCAACCAAGCAGATTTGATTGACGCTATTCGGCAATAATAATAGTATAAAAATATGTTAACTATTACGATCTGAACATCGTCATTTAAATCTATTTTTAGGAAGAAATCATAAAATATTTTCAAATCTGACTAAACCTCTTCTTTAAATGCAATCAACTGAACAATGAAACGAATAATGAATAACAATAAAAATCAATAAGTTTTTATATTTCCTGGGAAATTCAACATTTTTTATTTGAAGTACAAATGATACATTCTTCTTTTACAGAAACAGTGGAGACTATGAAAACATGAATATATTTTGAAAAAAAATGCAGCTAAGTTCCAAAAACCATGTTTATATGAAAATGCCTTTTACATTTTCATGCTAAAATTTTGCAGTGATAATATAAAAAGCATAGATTTCATAACAAAGGAAACATTGACAGTATCTCAGATCTCAGATTAGAAATTAAAATCTGCTAGGATAATGGGCAAACAGATTACTGTTTGATTTCTTTCCAATTTATTTTCGAATTCCATCCTTACAGAGTCATCAAGATATCAATAAAAATGATAAAGTGCTAGATCACATTTGTGAGACTGAGTTTCTGAACCATTTCCATTTATTTGATATACTAAGTCTACTGTAGAAATCAATATGATCAAGTTGTTCAAGATTATTCAGCAAATATAAACAATAGATATAATGATACATTTTATTCCAGTTTATTCTAATTGCATAGTACTATAAACATTATGCTGTTTCCTATTTAATTCTTTCTTATAACACTATCAAAGGTCACCTCAGATACACACGTTTTCTCTCAATATCATCCATACCGTGTCTCATTCTCTAAAGCCCATATTAAACTCTTCTACCAGTATAGCTTTCTGAGAGTTACAATACTAAGCAATCCACTCTATCAAGTGGTACCTTACAAGCATCATTATCCTAAAATTTAACTTAAACCTGAACTGCATCACTAAATTGTATGGGAGCAGCTACAAAAACTACAGGCACTGCCTGTTCTTCTTGGGGAAAATGATAATTTTTAAAAATCATATCTGTTTAATCATTCAACTCCTACTGTACAAGAACATATATCAACAAGTAAGCTTCCATGAAAATGAGTCTGAATTATTTTTGATGTCTATTCATAGCCATTTGATTTCCTTTGTAATGCTAATTTTCTTGAGGTAAATATTGAAGTCATACTGCATAGAAATAACTAGAGAGATGCAATAGATGCAGCCAAAGAATTGGTTTGTGTAACAGTATTTTCATAAGATAAACTGCAATATTTCCATTTCATTTTTGATTTCATAATGAAAACAATATATCTTAGTAAATGATGCATTTATGCATACATCCATCCATTCACCCATGTCTATAACGTGTGTGTTGTGCTCTATTAAGAGATACATATCAAAACATTTACTGAGATATTTCCAGATTTCTTTGATGTAAGATATGCTCTAGCAATGATGATAATTGAAAAGGTAAGTAAATTCATTTATAACATTGGTTACAGTTATATGAGACACATCTTGTCAAGCTAGCTTGGATTTATCCAGTTCAATCAAGTCACCAATCTTGATCTTGCATAGCATTTAGGTCAGCCAGGGAGAGTTGGTTGAGGAAAACTTTGGCTAGATGTCCAATCCATGTATACCCATGTGTGGGTGCCCATAGGTGTATATCACTAATGAATTCTTGCAAAAAGATTGCTGTACAGTCATAGTTGTTGGAGTGCCATTTTTAGAAGATATTCAGAATGGCCTGCAACACGTGGGTGGAAGCACTATAAAGCCTTGCTCCCAGGTTTTTCATAAGTTAAAATTGTATTGTTAGCCTGAGTATTGATTATGTGTATATTAACTTTAGGAATTGGCATACTTTGTTACTAGAAAGGAGGTGCTTCTATATTTGAATTATATAATTTATGGTTTTAAACTACATACCTAGATTTTGTTTATTGATAAGGTTGGTAAAAATGTACATTAATTTGACTATACTCCAAAAATTATTTCATCAACTTTATGAGTCTATTATTCATATGGTTTTTCTTATTTACTTTATTAGTGTTAGGGGGCAAATGTTAATTTAACTTCAGTTGAAATTTCAAATGATTTTTTTTTTCTTTACTTTTTTACTACATTCTATTGATAATCAAATTTTGTTTAACTGTTTTGACACCAACTGCCTGAAACTGCCACTGTTATAATACAAATCAATTCATTTTAAAGTGTTTATATTCATCAAAATATATTCCATAACAATTGTATGTAAGAACCACTGTTAAGTTATGTTCCAAACACTAACTTAATGATGATAATGTCTTTTATATTATTAAATCCTTCAAGACACTTTATTTTCAAAATTATTTGAAACATCTAGACAATGTCTTTCATTGGAAATGTAATGTATGTGTCTTCTTTCTAATAAAGTACAGTGCTGGATTGTATAACTAAACATTTAATGGCACATATTTATTGTGACATTTGCTACAATAAGGTGGTATGTATCTTATACTTCACTAAAATCTTAACATGTAAATGTCTAACTATACTTTGTGTGGCTGTTTCATATAATTTCAATACTGAGATGATTTTTTCAGTTTATCTAAATGCTGAATTACTTTAAGTAAATATATATATCTGTATACCGTGTGTGTGTTGTTGAGAGGCATTTGGTAGTTCATTTACTAGATTGTAAAAATAGTAGGCTTCAGTATAGAGATAGTATTTTTGTATAAAACATTTTAAGAGGGAATTTTTAAACTTTCTTGATAGTTTATAAAATGGGTGGAGATTTCATTGTTAGATGATCTACACAATAAATACATCCAGCCTTAGAAGGCTTGCCAAAGAAAGTGTTGGGCGGACACTTCAGTTGTGCCAAGGACATGACAACCACTCTAGTGTTGATCTACATGATAGGCTAGGCTGTAAAATGGTTGGTGATAGGAGAGACATCCAACCATAGAAAGCTTGCCAAACAAAGGGTTGGGAGGACCCTTCAGTTACATCAAAAACATAACCTCTCCAGTGCAGATGCCATGGCAAAATGTACTTGAGAGAACATGGAACCGTATGTAAGCAAGATATGAATCCCACGCCTGTTTAGGAGGTCAGTAGCCCTGCTACAGTACTGACTCAGTCTTTGAAGACCCATCCAATCCTTGCTAGCAGGGAAAGCAGATGCTAAATGATGAGGATGATGATGTTGTTCATAGAGATGTTATACATATATTTTATAATTAGGTTGTTACCTTTAATTTATACTTGATTGGTTTTAAGAATTATTGGAAAGTATAAATGTAATGCTGAGCAGTTCATATTCTTTAATGCTGTCATTTTAGCAAAACCACATCTACTATATAACACATCTCTCCCCAATAATTGATCATCAAATACCATCTAACTACATCACAATAGCCATCTCATATTCTAAACTACCACTTGATTATGGCTTTCTACTTAACCTTTTTGATACCAAACTGCTGAAACTGCCTCTGGTGTGATGATATGGATTTGTTTTAAAGAGATTATCATCATCATCATCATCAGCGTTTTACGTCCGTTCTTCCATGCTAGCATGGGTTAGACGGGTTGTCCTGTTGTGAGCAGTGTCCAGTCAGCTAAAATTGTCTTGCTCATACAATTTATCTAAAAATCTTCCATCATAATTTTATGTAAGAATATTTGTTCTGTTCCCCCAAAAAACAACAGATTAATCATGAGAATGTTAGTTATATCATAAATCCCTCCAAATCGTTAATTATTTCCAGAATTATTTGAAAGCCATAAGCAGTATCTTTAATTAGAAATAAGATAACTCCATCTGCACATTCACTAGCATAAACATAAATTTATTTTAACAGCTCTACTCTGACGAGTGCTGTGTGCAGGGTTTAAAGTTTAGCTAATTTTTGTTCTTGACTTTTTCAATCAATAGAAAATATACTCTATTCTTAGAATAAATGAATGTGCTAAAAACATTCAGCCTTAATTTGCTTGACATTTTCTAATTTTCTAAGTTTAAATCAGGATAATGATGATGAATAGTGTATATATAATGATAGCAACACATAAATTCTGCAATGCTGAGAAGAACCATGGAAATACTACAACCAAATTTCTGAATGAGAGGGAATGTGTCAGAAAAAGAGGGCTTACAAAGGGAGAGGAACCAACTTTTGGAAAAGTGGTGAAGCAGGGAAACCAGTAAAGAACTAGCTTACATGAAGTACAGTTTGGGTTTGTGCCATGCCATGGTACCTCTGATCTATTCCTCTTAATGAAGCAGCTATAACAGAAGTTTTTTAGCCAAAAGCAAACCCTTATACCATTATTTTTGTTAATAGGAAAAGGTCTTTAGCAAGATACCATGCTCAATAATCTGGTGGTCAGCTAGAAAACTCGGGCAGAGTAATGGTAAGAGATATGCAAGTCAGAAAGGGAAAGAGAGATTTACCAACTAGTTCACTGTGAAATTTAAAATGCATGGTGACAGTCCAATGACTAAAACTTGTAAAAAAAAATAAGAGTCAAAGAAGTTACTTGGCTGTCAGTTCTGTCTAGTATTGTTCATCATCATATTTGTTTATCCACATGAATGTATGGACACCCCCCCCCCCTCATACACACACACATACTGCATTAAGAAATATTGATCTCGTAAAATATGTGATAACAATGAAATAAATCACTCAAACATAAAACCACAAACACTGTAGTTAATGAGGGATTCTATGTGGTTGTTCAACCTGCAAGAAACAGCAGTCTAATATCCTTCAAGCTACATCCTACCATGTATAAAAAAGAACACTTGGATTGGACAATGTGGTTCTTGATTACAATTTGATTACAGGCCTGCTTAATCAGAGCTGACCTGAAGCTCAACAACAATACATGTGCCACAAATAGATGAAACAAGTTTTAAGGTAAACTGTGACAATAATCTAAATAGATAAATATAGTAATTAAAAGAAAATTATGGATTTATATAATAAAATTTATGATTTTTAAATAGATTTATTTAATTGAGTTAAGAAAGAGCATTTATAATATAAACTTTGTGCATTGTGAACGGGATTAATAAATGCTAAAAACAGATTATATATGATTGTGTGTGTGTGCGTGCGCACATGCATTGCATGCGAGCATACGATGATGCCAGTAAAATTTTGGATCTATGAAGTGCAGTAAATTATGAATATTTCTTCCAAAATAAAACTGGTCTTTCACAGCTTTATGTAATTAATCAATATATACAAAGCAATTCTAAATAATTTGAACAGGAGTTATTAAATATAAGATAAACACATTTGACATTATTATTGATACTTCTCAACATCTAAATTTAATATGTTAGCAGCTTTATTCCTTCATATTACACCCACTGTGTTATATCAAATCATAAAATTTGAAGAAAATGTTGGTGTTAATAAACAGAATAGAATTGATTATAGAATTTTATCTGTAACTCATCTCCATAATTTCATCACAAACAATTTCTGTTTATAGCAACATTTCTGGGAACAGAAAACAACAAGAGAGTTGATAGGAAGCAAAAACAAAAATGTAGTTTATGAATAACTGCACAATATTTACTGTCTGGGAATTATATTAGTACATTTCAAAATAATATACTCTAATCCATGATTGTCGATTTCAGCAAACTTCATTTAACTTAAAATCTTCAATCCAGCAAACCAGAGATTTTAAATGTATACCCTTGGGGTTTTAGTATGGTATTGATCTGGAGCTTATAAAACCAATTTAATAATAATAAAAGTTTGAAAATCAACACTAAAATATGATTTAAGAAGATACAGAAAAAGACATATAAATATATAGTCTGCTGTCAACAGAAAGAATTATGTATATGCAGTTACCAAAGCATGAATAACGACTCCGCAATGAAATAAAGACAAGAATCTGCAAATGATTACTTTCCTGAGAAAGTGCCAATAGATACAACCAATAATTTTAACATTGAATTTGAAATTCTAAGGCAAGTCTAATTTTAAAACCAAATATTGAAAATATCAATGAAATTCCCAATTTTATTTGATTTAGTAAAAGTGACACAGATATGCACCAAGTCAGGAAATATTGGGATATGGATAACCATCTAACCAAAGCTTTCTTTGAAAAAGACACTAAAATAATAATAATTTAGTTGGCAAAGAGGATGGTAATGGAGCCAAGTGCTATAAAACTAAACTCAAAACAATAAAAAATAACAATTGTGTCATCCCATTTCTTAAAAATAATAAAAAACATCTACAAATAGTAATCATATAAAAGATAAAAGGAATATTGGATATTTCAAATTGCTACTTGCAATAACATTAGCTATTATTTCTTTATGTGTTATATATTTTATTAATCTTGAAAATGTCATGAAATTTTGTAAATATATTTGCATTTGCACTCAATTACCTATGTAGGTTCCAGTAATATAAAAATTATTTTTCCATAAAAGTTTTGAATATGAAGTTGTATGAAAGGGAAAGAAAATACTTTCCGTGTTTTCAGAAGTAAATTCATACCATTCTTTCTCTGTAATAACTATGCTTGATTTAGAAATGCCAAATATATGGCAGCATATTTTTTTAAAGCAATCAGGTTTTCAAAATATTTTTCAGGTTTTATCATTTATTTTATATAAATTTATTCTTAATGTAATTATCTTTATATTTATTGATGAATATGTTTGTAAAACAAAAATATTGTAAACACTGATAGTTATTGTACATTTTCTCTAAGTCATACTTCTCTTGTGCAATTACCTTATATAGAATTTTATGTAATTAACACTTTCATTTTTACTTAAGAGCTGTTAATTTATGAGAAATTTGCATTTTTTATTTCTTTTTTTTATTTCTTTTCAAAATACCAGAATGAATTGAAAGTAGAAGTAGTCAAATGTTAAAATCTTTTGTAATTTTCAAAATAAAGATAGTTTCCACAAATACCTAACAATGTTTTTTCTATAACACACAATATATAGATTATTTTCAAACCTTTAAAAACATTACAAATCAAATTGATTTTGTTTTAACATAATTTATAAATGTGATATTACTGGTTGCTGCACTATTGCATGTATGGGCATGAGTTCACACTGTACAATACACAAATTACATAATTTTAAATAATTTATTTGATCTGGAGGAAAGGGTTGTGTCCATAGCTTTTGAAGGCCCATCAGGACAATTTAAATTGATATAGTTAATGTTTCTCTTAAACAGTTTTCTAGTCAATGACTGCAAAAAAAAACAAGGAATTCCAGATGGGAAAAGTCTTGAGGAGAAATATCGAGGGTAGAAACAGTGTAAGTGATGAAAAGAGGATTGATGAATGAGTTAGGAGTGTTTGAGTGGAAGTGATACAAGATCAGCCAACTCCAATGGATAGGTATCTATACTGGTGGTAGTAAAAAGAATTACAACCAATTTTATCACATCAGTAGAGTTCACAGAACTGCCTAAGACATTCTGTGTATCACCAACGATGCCCCTACAATGCCATACAAACGTTATTTTCTTGTTGCATGTGATAGCAAATGTCACAGAAAACTCAAATGTCACCAAGCAGCTATGATTTTTCTTATCTCAAGATATTTGATATTATTGTAGGGGCAGTTAGAAGCAATGACCAAATCTGTAAACATAGGTGAGGTAATATGTGGTGCATGCAAGGGATAGGATAAGGGCATATATTTGTCAGATTATATACAAAATAGAAACAAGCACTCTGCTAGATGTAATTATTCTAGAACACAGAATATAGATAAAATTTTAGCAAATATTTGAATAATAAAAACAGGTTTCTGGGACTTAGATGAGATCCAACTAAAAGTTATACAATTGCCACATTAATTTATCCAGTAATTTTGACATTCATATTGAGAAATATTAAAACTGATGAATTAGTGTATTTTACTATGATTACACATGCAGTGATGTTCCATGGAGTTCATGTCATTTTCTATATGTAACATAGGAAATCTAGATAGCAAACTGGTCACTATCAATTAGATTGAACTGAGAATTATTTCAGTTTTGTTCTGTTAAGGAGAAAAGACAAAGTAATGGATTTATATGTTCTTTACTCAACCACTCACAAATGAATTAAATGGTTTATATTATTTTATATTAATAATGCTAGTATAGATTAGAATGAAGAAAGGGGGGGGGGGGATGTATTGCATGTTCTAAATAAACGATTCACAATCTCTCAACAAAACCAACTGAAATGCTGCTAGAGTAAAAAGCAAACTTGCACATGACCAAAGTACTAGACATTAATGTTTATCCACTAAAACCAAGCGTAGTGATGAAAATTAAGTAACAGTAAGAAAGTATATAAAAACCCAGTAGACCAAAATAAAACACCAATCTAGGTTGTGCTATGTACACTAAACAGCAAATAGTGTGAAAAACCATGAAGTGAGGGCCATTAACTGCATAGATACCTTAATAGACAAAATAGATAATTTCTTTTAATAAACGTGTATACTTAATACTGAAAGCACAAGTTTTAATAACTCATGAAATAGAGAAAAAAACCTTTATGTAATTCAACATCGTACATATCTATAATATAATATACATATATAATATATATATACATATATAATCATCATCACCATTTTACGTCCATTCTTCTATGCTAGCATGGGTTAGACGGGTTGTCCTGTTGTGGGCAGTGCCCGGTCGGCTGACAATGTCTTGCTCATACGGGAACTGATTCTGGCGTGATTTCTACAGCTGGATGCCCTTCCTAACACCAACTTCATTTACAGTGTGTGCTGGGTGCTTTTTTTCCGTGGCACCTACACGTCCACTTTACAGTGTGGGGTGGGTGCTTTTTTGCCGTGGAACCTCCACGACCACTTTGCAGTGGAATGATAGGGTACCCAGTCCTATCATCTCCTTTCCACAGCTGAGTAAACTGGAGCAATGTGAAATAAAGTGTCTTGCTCAAGGAAACAACATCACCCGGTCTGAGAATTGAACTCACAAACTTTCGATTGCAAGGCCAATGCTCTAACCACTAAGCCATGTGCCTCCATATATATATAATATATAAATATATATTATATATATATATATAATATATGCACATATATATCACATGTCTATACCATCACAGACTTCTTTCTTGCATAGTACAGCTGATCTCAATTCATCCATTCCATGTCATTCCTGCTTGCTTCATTTCTCTCTAGCCTCCATGTTTCTATATTTACTGCCAATGAACATCTCGTTTCTAATACAGGCACATATAATCTACACTTCACTCATAGAAAAATCCCTTTGTTTTCTGCAGAGATAGTAGTTCTCAATTTTTTTTCTAGCAACATCCTCCACTGCTAATTAGGTTACCTAAGTAAAAGAAACTATGAAGTACCTTCCTGGGCTTGGAAAAAGTTTCTTTTTACTGCTGCTTTTACTGGCCACTATTCCCATGCTTTATCATATACAAAGTCAATATTTTCTATTACTTGAACTACCATCTCATCATAGCTCTTATGTACACAGAACTTCCATTGGGTATGTCATATAAAGTTCCTACACACTTATTTTCTACATATTGACCATAGACACTTCATTGATAGAATCACAGTTTTGTTCTCTTTATTACTTACTAGAACTTTGGTTTATGTTATCTTTACTCTGAGCCCTTTCAATACTATATTTTATTTCCACAACAGGAATTTCCTCTCAAGGCTTTCACAGATTCAACTATAAAACCCAGGTCATCAGTGTACAGGTTCCCATGGGCAACCAGCCTTAAACATCTTTGTTATAACCTCAAAAGCAATAATAAACAAGAGAGGGCTGAGGATTGAGCGTTGGTACACACTCGCCTGCACATCAAATTCTTCATTAAACTCATTTATGTCCTACTCTCACTTTACTGAGAGGACCTCTGTATATGGCTTGCACTGATCTCACAAGCTACTCATCTACATTCAGTTCCCTTAAGGACTGCCAGATAAGGGAACTCTGTCCAAGACCAGATTGCAGATCTACAAAAATATGAGACACTCTCATGTAGATTAGTATCAAATGAATTAATGATCAATTATCAAAGAATATGTAGAGAATGGCTTGTTACATGTGCAATAGATTGACAATATAATTGGACTTCAAAGTTGTTAATTTATTCATACAGGACAAATATTTACTATGAATGATACACTCTGAGTGAATAAGTCCTGTGGGTTGCTCTTAATAGTTAATCATGATAGAAGAAGATTAAAGAAAACTTGGTAGGAAGTAATTAAATAAACCAAGAAAACATGAGATTAGTCAACATGAAAATGTAAGGAAAAATATTTTACCATTTCCCAAACACTTGCTGGAATGGAAGAGGAGAGGAGGAAAATGGCAAAGATGATAGAATCTCCAAAATAGAGAGACCTCAGTCCATAGGCTTCGATCAGGAATTATGCTGTTAAAATGAGCCTTAGACTCTCTTCATTAAAATATGCATTACTTTATGAGAAGCATTCACACCTAATTAATGCATAACAGTATTATGAATATACTAGTAGAAACACCATTTCTGTGCAGTTTTCTGCTAGCCACTGTATACAAAAGTATGAAAAGGAGAACTACATCTTTCATTTGTAAATGAAATGAACTAGCACCAACATATTTGATTTTTCAGTTTATTTTATTTAATTCAACATTTACTAAAGGAAAGACGAGACAGACATGCAAACAGTGTTATATATCTATATCTATATAACACTGTCTGGTGAGGAAGTTAAGCGGAACCCCAGCAGCACAAAAGCAAGAGTTGTTAAAAGAACGGATAAACTCCTCAGTCAAAGGCCACCCACCCCAACTATAGGTTAAATAACCTCACCAACCCGCAACTGACCGAGCATGGCCAGTATGGCTGTATCCATGTCATCACCAAAACCAAAATCAAAGAAAGCGGTGGGGGTCAACCAGAGAGAGGCTCCTCCAATAGGATTGATTTGGATATGATACAGAGAAAGAGAGAGAGTGTGTGTGTGTGTGTTTGTGTGTTTTCTAATGTATATACTAATGTATGAAAAGTATAAAAAAGGAAAAACTACATTTTCCACATGTGAATGATATGAATCTGTCCAAACGTATTTGATTTTACAGTATATTTAATTCAATGAGACTAATATACGGATAATACTCTTATGTACGATATTGCATTGCCCAGGGAATGGCTGATGAGGAAGCTAGATGCTTTCGTTCATTCATTTGTAATTTGCTTGTTGTTTGTATATTATAAACAAATTCATTTATAAATGTGATAAAATATTTTTGATCCATAAAAATGATTTTAAAATATACCAGACCATCAGCATTGCCATTTCAGTATGAATGTAATAAAGATAAATACACTAAGTACATTTCATACAGATCTTAAAATAGAGAATATAGATATTCTAAAATATTTAAAATCAAACGGTATATTTAATTAAGATTGTTATAAAGTTTGGTGATTTTTATTTTCCATTTTTTTAAACATTAAATACCAATGACATATGGTATTCACTTCAATTATTACACTTTGAAAGTTCAATTACTATCTCTGAGGTTAAAGATAAAAGTAAGGCTTGAACTCAATATCAAAGTTTGGATGATATTCTATTTAATTAAAGCTATGCATTGTTGAATATATCATTGATTAATGACAAAAGTAAGGAAAATGTAGAAGCAAAGCAAAACATTTAAATACAATTTAGAACTATATTAAGATTCTATAATAGATGTAAATGAAATCAAGAGATAAAATTTTGAATGAACTTTTGAAATTAATAAGAGTTGCTTGAGATATAATTAGCAAAAACATCCAGTTATGAAAAGCTCTCTCATTTAAACATTCTCTTAAATTCACTTATGTCATTATAATGATTTACTTATAATTCAAAGTACATGAAAGTACATCTAAACCACAGAACTATGGCAAAATATATGTTAAAAGTTGAAGAGGATGTTAGCAAAAACAGATTAGATATCTAATAGAAGAGATGTGTTTGATATATTAACATTTAACTACAAATGAATTTAGGAACAATATAAGAGAATACAAAGGACATGATTCTGACATAGGAGGCATATACACTTAAATACAGATATAAATAAACTCTGTAACAAAAAAATAGAGAACGGTTCCATAAATAATTGTGTGTAGTTTAAAATTATTGAACAGTAAAGTTTTGCTGTATTTCTTGAAGAGCAGTACTCAAGTGAAGGTTGGTCCTAAATCGGTTGATTTTAAAAAAAAAAAAAGTAACTTCATCTCAAACCCTTTTGGGGCCAGCTATTATTGCCTTTAATCTTGTTTGTGGATAATTTTTTTATTGAAGCAGAATTGTTTATGCTAGATATAGACAATTGACTCTCTCTATTACATATGTATATATCATACCTTGATATCATGTGGAATGAGTTCCCCATTGACAGGCCTCTGCCATAAATGTTACCTTCTAGGATTGGCAGCTTTTGCATTAAATTGTACTCATGAACAACCTTGGATTGGGGTAAATTTATTTATATTCAAATTAGGGTAATTGACAGTCTTAGTTATGCATGGTTAAATAGCAGAGGAATTGATGTGATCTGGATTCACTGCTTAGGAGTGCAGTTAAAAATGATACATAACTTCTAAACTGAAGGAACAGAATTCAGGCAATTGTAACTCAGTTTTATAATGATAAAGAGGATGTTTGAGGGCTTCAAAGGAATGCTTAAAGTTTTAAAGCAATAAAGACGATCTAATCAACTATTTACAGGGTTATTTTTTGTTCTATAATTTCAGAAGGTAATATTAAATTTTTGCTTGTTTAATTCTGTGTTTATTATTATGGTTACATTAGTTAATCCAATTTGAATCTCAGAGTCAATCCAATAACAGTTTTAAACCAATGAACATATGAATACAACAGGGAAATGTAATGCAATCATCATCAATATCTAACGTTTTACATCTTGTTCATAAACTCCATTTTTTGCTTGGTTTCTATGGCTGAATGCACCTCCTAATGCCAGTCCCTTTATATCTAAGGATTAGAGTAATAAATATAGAATATAATTATGTGGTAGATTTTTACTTGCTTTTAGACAGGACTAAATACATTCATATCCTAATTACTTGCACCTATTCTTATGTGAGATTGAGTGGCCTGAGGTGTTTTCATTTCATTAAGACCTTTGTTGTGATGGTTACATTGATAACTGAACCATATCTCTTGAAATGCATATTTGTATGATTATTATATTTCAGGATGCAACTGCTCTTACATCATAGTCAATAAGTTTTATCTATATGTAAATCATAATGTTGTTTGTATCATTAATTTGTATATATAACCATAAATATATGCTCTAAATCTTTCTCTTGAAATAATGCTGAAGAAGCTTATGATGCTATAATTTGAGATGATTTTAGTAGAGTCGCTGGTGTTAAAATCTGTCTGATTATCATGACTTCTGTTAAACATTCAAAACATCATTAAGTGCTGTCCATATGTAATGCATGTATGAACAGATATCACAAAGGAAAATTCACAAAGTAAATTTATACACAGTATCAGAAGAATAGACATACAAGATTAATCAGTGATGTCAACTGATACAAAGTAAATAAATAAATAAAAATAAATGCCATCTGGTTGTAGCATTGAATTGTATGTTTATAAGTTATAGTGCCTTTAACAGTCCTGCAAATCAATTGAACATCTGCAAATCAATGACTGCAAGGAAAATATGGGCAGGAAAGGAACTATAGTTATTTGTCACTCAAGGATGGAAGGACTAGTTATAATGGTTAGTATAGAAGCAACAAGGAGGGGGGGGGGACTATATAAAGGGCATGTGTTGAATGAATCTGAGTAGAGAAGGTATGCAACTAACAAGCTCCAAAGGAACAGAAACCATTATTGAATATTGTCTAAGATGTCTGTGCATATAGCAATGGCACCTTTCCAATGTGGGAGCAGTATTTCATTGTCTTTCAGATGAGCTTGTGTAGTCATTTTTAAAGTATTTTCTGGTCCTGAAGAGGATGACTGGTCTTTAGTATGCAATTTTTGTGAGGTGTTTGAGAAGATGAAGTCACTGGGAGATTTCATTAGAGAATGTGGGATCTAGTATTTGTAGTGACTTTGGAGGGATTTTATTTACATATTGTGAAAGACTTCCAGTATGTTAGGTAAACAATTGTTTTCTTAATATGTGCAGTAATTGAGACAAGAATGTTATGTCTCAATTGGAGATAATGTTTTCACAGTCTCTGTTTATGAAGGCAGTAGAGATTTTATATGAGGGGCAAATGGCTGATGATACCTGTGTGGGAAAGGTTACGTGGAAAGATATGGTCTGCATAGGAATGATTGTTGTTTACGATGACATTATTTATGTTATTAATATATGAGGAAGAGTGTGGGAGGACCCTAGGCTTGAGAGTACATTTCAAATAAAATGTCAACTGCATGTGCTGTGATGATTGGATAGGATATTTCAATACAAGATATAAGATGAATGAAACCTAAAGGTGAGCAAATTAGCTAGAAAATTCTTATGTCAGACATGGTCAAATGCCTTGCAGGATTTGTGAATGGTAAAGTAAAAATGCATATAAATAATTAAAATTAAGTTAGAGCTTCATTCATACATAAATACATAATTTACATCTGAATATTATGGTATATTTATTATTTTTAGTTATATGCTTAAAACTTCTCCAAATAATTTATCTAGTCCTGAAACCAATTTTTAAAGATATAATCTTCAAATATATATAATTAATATAAGAACTCCTAAAATAAATAAGTACAAATATATTGAATGGAAATTATTATAAAATGAAATAAATCCAAGATACAATGATTGTCAAGAAAAACTAAGATTACAGAACCATAATTAAACAGCACTATTAGAAATAATTTACAAACTGTAGATATATACAATATATTTTTCTTTCAACATACATTGTGTTTAATTAATTATATTGCCAAATTAACGTACAGCATGTCGTTTAAATTAAATATTAAATTTTACATACAGCTCAACATAATAGCAACTCCAATAAGATACCTTTGTAGACATATCTCCAATACGAAATCTCTGTAATACATACAGGTAATCTCATATAATTTCTGTGTACAGTTTATAAATATGTCTACACACCACCAATCTTTTCACAGTGATGTTTATAATATAAAAATGTAGTTATATCTATATTAAATTTATCTTTGATATTCTATGCATATTAAATATTTACTATTTAATATATGTTTACAAATGTACACAACTAATAACGAATTGGAATTCAATATAAGAAGTCAGAGGAATAACAAATACACATAATAATCAAATGAAAATATAACAAAATTATTCCTAAACATCAATCTGAATAAATAGTATCTAATTTCAGGAAAACAATCAGGCAATCAATTTTAAATGTCCTCTCTGTTATTAATGATGGATATTATTATCAAAATATGAGGATTGATTTTCACAGTGTAACTTGAAAGAAGAAACGTGTTTTCTAAAACATTTTCCTTATATATCATAGATTTGAGGTAGCAATGAGAAAATATAGAATCTTTAGTAATCATAATATTCTCTGTGAAGTCATGCCATAAACAGTACTTTGGTAGAGGAAGAACGTAATTGATTAGATACACTTTGGTTGATGAACAATACTAAGTGAATGAAAAATATCTTTTACTATTAGGCTTGTCAAACAATATTTGTCATAGGTAACAAAAAACAAAAAAAATACAGTCTAGAGTTCAGGAACAATAATTTTGAAAATTTTGATAAGTTTAAATCCCAGGAGCTTTAGGTAGTAATGAGAAAATTGAAATTAGGTTGTTAGAGGGAAAGGAAGTAGAGATAAAAGAATTATAACAATTGGAGGTCAATGAAAGATGGAATTTTAGTTGGAAGCTATATAGAATGATTTTGATATTGAAACAGCGACTGAGAAAGTTTATATGGCTGCAGAAGTGCCTTTTAGCAAAAAACAGAGTTAAAAAATTATAAGGTGAGATTATTGCAAACAAGGGTGAAAAAAACTATTTTTCATATGTTATATTCTGCAAATAACTATTTCTACAATGCCCAACGCAAAAGAACTCATTTGTAATTCACACCACAACAATGAAAACATATTTTCATCCACTGATGGAGAGACACCCCTAAAACATCACACTCCCCTTATCGCATGGCATAGAAACCTATAAAAACCCATGAGCTTCTCTGAAATATCTATCATATATTTTCAAATTCAATTGTAATATCTCATGTAATGATTTTGAAAGATAGATCTTATTAGACTTCTTTATTTCTTTTTGAAAGAGATGTGTATGATTTCTTTTGTATGTGAAGCATAAAATATAGAAAGAAAACATCTAATTGGAAACACAGTAGAATATTCAGAAATATATAAGTTACTAAGGTTGTGTAAAAATATGCATAAAATAAGAAATATTTTAATTTCCATGCTAATAAAAAGATAAAAGAACTTTTAAATGAAATAACTCTGATGTTTTCTTGAAAATTTTTTAGTAGGAGATATCTACTATGCCAAATTACGGCATAGGCTATAGAATCAGTAAAGAACTTAAAAACACTATACATTTCCAAGACACACATCAACTGAGAAAGAAGTAAAGTAATTTAAAAGACAGTATAATTAATGTAAACAAAATAAACCAGTTTAAATGAAATATGAAAATATCAATAAGGTAAGAACCTGTAAATTACTGCAGAAATTGAGCGGCCACACTAGGATAGATAAACAAAAATAATTAAGAATCAACAAAATACCTATATATTTATATGCATCATCCTTGCTCTGCATCTATATTCAATGCAATAACTAATAAAATACAGTTTTTGAATACAGTTGATTATGCTTAATAATCAATATCAATTGAATATCAAATAATTGACTAACTTTTCAAGACATCGAACTATTTCACATCAAATCCATGTAAAATTGATTAGTCAATCACATATGTAAATGACAATAATTTTTTTTTTATTTGGCTTTCAAGTAAAAATTGATGAAATGTAGTATAAAATTTCACAATTAATAGATTTGATATGATTAAAATGATTCTGGAATTTTCTGTATTCTTGAAAAAAACTTTTTTCAAAATCTTGCTCTTCTCACTATCTATCTTTCTATTTCTCATTCTATTTTCTGATGAAGCACAAGTGTCCAAAACGTTAAGACTTTTCCTACTATATCATATGTTAAACTAATATATTTCCTACATACCCCCTTTTCTATTTTTCAACCATGACCAACACCCTCTCTATAGAACACATCCCTCACTCCACCATATTTACAACCCACACACCACTACATTCCCATACACTAATCAGCCATCCCTACCCATCCTCAAAAACACCTATAACTTAATACCTATCTCCCTCTCCTATTGCTCCCTACCCAGACCTGAGGGGGCTCTACAGTTGGGTCTATGACCAACAACTTCTCTAGTAATGATGCCATGAAAATGCACCCGGTACACTCCATATGGGTGGTTAGCGACAGGAGGGGCACCCCAAGGACCCTTCAAATGTGTCAAAGATACAACCACTCTAGTATTGGTGATCTACTCGATAAATGCACTCAGTAAACAATGTAAAGTGGTTGGTGATAGGAAGGACATACATCCATAGAAAGCTTGCCAAACAAAGGCTTAGGAAGATCTTACAGTTTATGTCAAAAGACACAACTTCCCCTCAACACTCAATAATTGTTTCCACTTTTGGCACAAGGCCATTACTGGTACTTTATTTTATCGACCCCGTAAGGATGAAAAGCAAAGTTAACCTTGGCGGGATTTGAACTCAGACTGTAAAGGGACGTAACTATACTGGAAAGCATGGCGTCCGACCCTCTACCGATACTGCCAATCCACACATTCAATAATGACTGTAGATAAGTGGGATACACACCTACCCAGCCCGTCTGAGATGTCAGTGGCTCTACTTCAGAACTGACTTAGTCTTTGTAGATCGCCCAACCCTTGCTAGCTGGGAAAGTGGACCTTAAATGATGATGATGATGAGGAGGATTGTACAGTCATTTGCTTTGTTATTTCTGCTTACTTTTTGCATACATATTTCTGCCATATATTTAATTTTGTAACTAAATTCCTCAATATATAAATACTGCTGTAGATAAAAGTTGTAAAAAGGTAGTTATGTATTAGCTATAAGTGATTAATCCACATGAACTTTTAATTTTTTCACCAGAAACCATTTCTGGTTCTATGATACTAGCTGTTTATTTTAAAGTGTTTACATTTATCTAAAAACCTTCATAATTTTATGTAAGAACTTATGTTCAGTTATGGTTCAAACACTAATTTATAATAAGAAAGTTAGTTATACTCTACCGAAATTATTGATTATTTTCAAAATAATTTCAAAAATTATAGGCAGTTTTTCATTAGACATGGTAATAAGGTTAACTTACAAGGCCCTAGTTACCACTGAGTAATTCAAAGTGTGTGAAAGTCATTCTCAAGACATTTGATTCTGGATAAACTTGAGTAATTGGAGCTTATCAAAGGGAGTTGAAAAATGTCATAAAGGATAAATCCAATGATTGCCATACCAATATATAAGAATTTAAAAACCTGAATGGAACATAAGTAAATTGTATGTACACAACGTGTACTTAGAAAAAAATGTCTTATTCTTGTTCAGTTATATGATCCAAAGGTGTGTGTTACATAGTCGCAATACCTTACTACTTAAAATTTCATTATCTATAGTCTTCCATAACAATTTACTTAATTACATAAAGATTTCTATCTCCAAAGATATTCCCTTAAGCAGAATCTACTGTAGTGTTTCAGTAACATTATTATTACATTGGCAGTATCGGTAGAGGGTCTGACACCATGCTTTGCAGCAAAGAGTTACGGCTCTTTATGGTCTGAGTTCAAATCCCGCCAAGGTTAACTTTGCCTTTCATCCTTACGGGGTCGATAAAATAAAGTACCAGTAATACACTGGGATAATTGCTGGCCTTGTGCCAAAAGTAGAAACAATTATTATTACAATGAAATGTGGCGGATTGGCAAAATCATTAGAGCATTGAATAAAACACTTTGCCGCATTAAGTTATAACTCTTTATATTCTGAGTTCAAATCCCATCTAAGTTAAATTTACCTTTCATTCTTCCATGGTTGATAAAATAAAATACCAGTCATGTACTGGGGTGAATGTAATCGACATTCCCATCCCTACAAATTCTTGGTTTTGTGCCTAAATTAAAATTTGTTATTATTACAATTATGAAGAGGGTGATGGATTATCAGACTTGACAGAGAGGCAGACAACACCATGGGTTATTTTTGGTTGCATCACTATACATTTAACATTCAAATACTGCCAATGTCAAGTTTAATTATATTCCTACATTGGCCAATAAAATAAGTTTAATTTGATCAATTTCCCTACACAAGTATGTGTGATCTTTATATATTAGAAACTATCATTACACTTATGACACTTTGCTTACTCAGATGTAATTTGACAAGAAAATCTTTCTTCAGTTATCTGACTCAATCCAGCCTTTACTAATTAACAACTCTGAACAGATTTTATCTTAGAGTGACCAATCTTTTTTATCAATGATCAATATCTGAAATCTTTTCTCAACAGACTTTCTATCCTATTGTTTTGTATTCAAAATGGAATACAATCAGTGAAGTGTTAATTCAGTATTAAATAAAAATGAATTAAAATATTCAATTAATATTCTTCACTCATTATCTATATTTTTAGATGTTAATACTAAATATTGAATTAAATTGAAATAAAATTACATAAATTTATTACTTATTCACTACCATTTCATTAGAATTGTTATAAAAATGTGGAAAAACCACTCATAGATGCAAGTGTACCACAATAGATATTGACATAAACAAGTGTTTAAGAGGCTTGCTTTGCATCATCAAACCTGATGGAGGACCCGTCAGATCATCTCAAAGGTATGACATCTGCCTCAAAATCAAGCTATAATATTATTACCAAATATGTCTTTCATTAGAAACCAATCACTATTTGGCATAACATAATCACTATCAACACATTTTAAACTGGATCGAATTAAAAAGCTATTTCGTAAATATATAAGCCTTTACCAGCCTTATGTCTGTTTATACAATCTCTTTGTTTCTTTGATACAAAACCAATCTTTGCTCATATCAACTCACAACTAGCTGTAATGAAAGTAGGTCTGAAATAATTCCATCTAAATAAGACATATGACAGAGGATCAGCTAATCTGAGTAGTTAAATTTGGATTTTGTATAAGTAAACACTTTATCCAGATTTGTTGAGTTCAAATCCCGTCGAGGTTAACTTTGCCATTCATCCTTATGGGGTCGATAAAATAAAGTACCAGTAATGCACTGGGTAATTGCTGGTCTTGTGCCAAAAGTAGAAACAATTAATGTATTCTATACCTACATTAAATAGAGTTATTTTAAAATTACAAACTGCAATGAAAATAATAATCTGGTACATTATTAAATGTCTTCTTCCTAACAGAACAAATATGATATTGGATTCTTGTGGGACGTAAATTAAAATTGATTATGAGATTAGACCTGTTTACTTTTTTAGATATACATATATTTTCAAAGAATCAGATTATTCGATAAAAAAAAAATTTCTAAATTAAGAATTGAGCTTGTCTACTTATATTTCTAAAGAGCTGAAATTTTATAAATCAAGAATAAAATTCAAGAAAAATAAATAGTAAATTCCACTCTGTTTAAAATGACAAAAAATTCAAATTGCTATATATATTTATGTACACTAAAAATCTAACGATAATAAATCAACTGAAGTTTGAATAATAGCCAAGAAAAAAAGGGACATGATAATTGAAAATATTCTAAAACTGCTCTGAAACGTTTTAAACATCACTATAAAACACTTTGCTGCCAATGTTTAAATATATTCCAGTTAATTTGTTTGAAAATTGAAATCACACAATTATTTTGAAAGTGCACACATTTAAAGAATAACCTAATATCTGTTTAAAGTAGGAACATTTGGATTAAAGCCAATACACACTGCAAGTTATCGAATAGTTAATATTGAACACCAAAAGACTAGTAGAAAAATGTATGTAAAATTATAGAAAAGATCCCATTCTCTCTTATTTGTATAGGAATAAAAGCAAAATATTTGCAGTTTATATAAGGCCTAATATGGATCT
Source organism: Eledone cirrhosa (assembly GCA_964016885.1). Taxonomy (NCBI): domain Eukaryota; kingdom Metazoa; phylum Mollusca; class Cephalopoda; order Octopoda; family Eledonidae; genus Eledone; species Eledone cirrhosa. Next base: position 20,481,564 of record OZ024743.1, on the reverse strand, counting down.
CCAATATCTAAACTTTCTTGTCATGATTTTTTGTTCAATGTTACATAAACAGACTTGTTCAAATAATGTTGAGAATTTAAAAAAAAATATTGAAGATATGATTCAATTAAAACTGCTTGATCCAAGTTTAATGCCAATAGATATTTAATAAGAATAATTATAGTAAATCCAATTAATAATAAATAAGGAATTCATACATGAGTAAAAAATTTGTAGAAGAAGGGTGCAGTTGATTGGATTGATCTTAATATATTATTGGCTCTTGTTTTATTGTTGCAATGGTATCTCAATTCAGAAGAGTAAATACATACAGAGACACTTTACAGCCTTCCAAATAATAATCAATGAACAGAAATAATGATTTCTGTATAATAATGGAAATATACTATAGATAATTAATATTAAAAACAAGTACTGACTTCCAAACAATAATAAAATAGAAATATACCATAAATAATTAATATTTAAAAAGGACTGTTTTCCAAATAATAATAATAAACAATGAACAGAATAATAGAAATATACATTAAATAATATTCAAAAAAGCTAAACGGAGCTACTGCAAACAAGTTTGAACTACACTTTCTTTCTTATTGTTACACTACAGGGAGTTTTCCTTGTCATGCAACACTAAATATCATTAAAAGAAGCATTGATACTAATGGTTTCCTGTTACAACTGGATGTTGTTGGCTTTGCCTTCAGCAATGGTAGTTGTACAAATAGGATAACCTTATTGGAGTGGAGTTAAAATTACTCATTTGGAATAATATTTGTTGTAATACATTCTCCAGAACCAACTTTGTGTCTTTGGACAATAAGCCCAGAATAACTACCTACAATACAGCAGAACAAATAATAATTATTAATGACTGGATTCCATTTCATTCCAGTTGCTGTTGATGTTGCCAGTGTCTTCAATCCCTGCACTACTACTCTTCTAAAGTGGTATGAGGGTATCACATCTTAAAAAAAGACTCATGAAGTTGAACTACTGGTACAGTGAATAACACTATCTATTCATTGTACTTTTGTCATCTTGTCCACAGAGCACTGCTCAGATGTGCTGTTCAAATGAGGGTGTGGCGTTTGCTTGTTTTATTTTGTTTTGACTATATATAAATTAAGCTATACTTTACTATACATATAATAAGATATACTTGACATATGATGGCAAATAAAAGTTACACTATTTGAAAATGGCACGAGTTGTAGAGAATGGAGAGGTATATAAATAACCTCCCTTAAACTTAAATTTGAACTGCAGTTAAACTTGCTCAAGTAAATTTTAGTCTATTTACATAGTTGTTTATGTACCATCTGAAATGCCTTTCTAACTAGTGCAAGAAAATATATGCATCTTTAACAACCAAGAAAAAATGCTAAAAACTCAGCCTGTGCAGTCAGTTAAACTGTAAGCCAAACGATCTTGATAAATCTTTGATAAATCAAAGAATAAATTTATTACTATTAAATGCAGTGTCATGGACACAGATATATATGTATCAATGAAATAAAATTGCTTTCTATTACATTTTCTGTATTACTAAATTATGTCACAACAAATATTCATGTTAAAAATTAGTACAGAAAGAAATTATACACTGTAATTAAAACTGTAAATACCCTATTCGAAATTTCTAATATCAAGATAAGAATATATGGATAAAACCATACAAATCATACTTATAAAAGGAAGAGATTCAAAGCTTGGGTAAATATTTTATAACCTTTCACTTTCTCTAGAACTATGAGTATATTTCTAAGTAAAGAATATCTAATATCTAATTCCAATTATGATTAATGTGTTAATCAGTAACTTATATTTAGCAACAAAGATTTACTTAAGTTAATGACAGTGCATATATTCGGCACAACAACCAGCACCATCAAGATTTTGACAATTTTCTACAATATTTCCAGAGATTAGTACAACATATTAAATTATAAATTCTGTATTCTTCCAACCTCAAACCAACTACTGCCCTTATGTATTGCCATTACTCAATAACATTAATTTAATTATCATTTTAGATTTTAACTAAATAATATGAACTCTTTCCAAAGAAATCAATAATTCTATATCAAACTATTAGCCATACAGGTGCTATGAATCACTAACTTCCATCTCCTTAAATAACAGAAACTAACCTGCCATCTCTAATTCATTCTACTACATTCCATCTTTCTTAAACTGCATGCCATCTTGCAACATTCTATAGCATAATTCGTGAATTATTGAGATCTTGGATGCTATTTATATATAGAAATCTGACCTATTAACACGTCCCTTCATCATCATAATATTTCCATTCACATTCAGCTGAAAATGGTATTGCATAAAACTACACTGAAAATAAGGACAGCTGCAGAGACAAGCCAATATAAGATTATTCCAATAGAGATTCAAGCAGGATAAAGAAAATTCTTGAAAGAAAGGTTAAAAAAGTCAATCACACTACTTTTTTAGCTAATGAATATATATATATATATATATATATAAATACCAACAGTGCTTTTTTTAAGGTGAGAAATATGTGACAAAAACCAAAACAAAAATCGATGGTAAAATGAGAGCTCAGCCTATATTTGAGTTCTATATTTTGTCAGTTTTCACCAACTTCAATTTCTACGTAAATAAGTAGCTAAAATATCTTACAATGAAACAGTTTTTCTACATTTACTACCTCATCATTTATGCACTCCCTTCAAAGTATTTCCAATACATTTTTACTATTGAACTTTTTAATACATAAATATACCCATAAATATACCATACTTATTCATGTGCATACACATGCACACACACATATACACACACATAAATGCATACTGACTGGTTTTTTTTCCTGACTTAATAATACTTTTTATTTCAATCTTACATAAAATTGAAATCTTACTTCTGACTATGTTTTACTACTCTCATTTTCTTTCTGCCTTCTCCTTATCACGCCCCCTCTTTTTCTCACTTGGCCGCTCCCCTTCATCACTTGCCATCTTGGCCTCTCCTCTTCATCACTTCTACTCTATGAATCACATATGCAAAGTTCTTTTATTTTATCTCTTCTTTTCAACTGTTCTCTGCATGTGAGTGGCCAGAAAACAAAAATTCGAGAAACTTGTTAAAAATATAAGATGGATAAAATAGTTTTTAAAAAAGCATTACATAATGGAGTTGTGAAACAAAACTATACTCTAAATGACACTTTAAACATTTCAAACATCAAAATATTAAAACTTTATAGATATATTTTATTGTCATAAGAATTTCAAAACCATGTTAACTAAGTGTTGATTAGCTACTTCAATGTACAAACGGGGCTTGGGATTTATGTCCATTTCTCAGACATCCAATTGAGAGAGAGAGAGAGAGAGAGAGAGTGAGTGAGTGAGTGAGTGAGTGTGTGTGTTAGGTAATTCAAAAGGAAAAGCAAAGGAAAAAAGAGTGCTCTATGTATAGGACAGAGCTATTTAATTAGAAAGTGAACAACTTTCTAATTAAATAATATATATATACATATATATGACCAATAGAACTCATATCAGTGAACTGTGTTATCCCAACAACAATACCTCGCCAGATCATGCTGGAATCAATTATCAACATGTATATTATCACTTCAATCTGGCAATCAAAATCCAGAAGTGCAAAATACTTGCACAACTTGCTCCAAACTCAATCCTTCCAGATATCAACATCACCATCTTCAATAAATCCCTGGAATAAGTACACAAGCTCCAATACCCAAGAAGTTCCCTCACTATGCAATGTAACTCCAAGAAAGACATCAATAACAGGATCTGAACAGCCCACGTCACTTTTGAAAAATTCTTCCATCGTGTCTTGAAAACAAATTACTAAAACTACAAACCAAGCATATAGTGTATCAAGCCATTGCTGTTTCCACTTTACTCTATGGTTGAGAAACAGGAAATTTATATTGTTGGGATATCTGAAAACTTGAACGATTTCCTCAACGGAAACTTTGATCTGTTATAATTGTCAAATGAGAAGACTATGTCAGCAACTTGCAGTTTTTGAATGGGCCAATGCCAACAGCATTGAGGCGATCATCATCAAATTCTACACGAGAAAGACAGGTCACAAACGCTGCATTAATATCACCACATTGCTCTGTCAAATCTTCTACTTCAATCTCAGTACAGGCAAGAGATCATGTAACCACCCCATGCACTATGACAAAAATTTATTGAAACAGACCGTGAAAAGAACCAACATTGACTTTAAGTTCTGGGAACACCATACATAAGAGAGTACAGCATGATGTTATCTAATCCTGATCAATGCAGAACACTGAGAAATATCACAAGACAACTGTGGAGGATAAAAGGCTGCAACAAATGGTTTGCCAACTCCAACTAAGACCACCTCTAACAATTAGCTGAACTAGTAGTCCAGAATTAGCCATCGAAACGGCTTGGGGTCAGCCGTCGGGGTCCTACTCGTTCCTATTACCCACTCTACTACCCTAAGTATTGAGTACTTTGGTGCGTTATGGTCCACCTGGTTCCTTACCACATTTCCTTTGTTATATATATATATATATATATATATACATATATATAAATATATACACATATATATAAATATATACACATATATATATATACATATATATACATATATATAAATATATACACATATATATATATACATATATATACACATATATATATATATATATATATAGTGTTATACTTTGGGAGAGTCATGTTGCCAATAATTCAGAAACGAAATATATATATATACATATATATATATACACACACATATATATATATATAAATATATATACATATATATATATATATATACATATAAATATATATACATATATATATATATACATATATATAAATATATACACATATATATATATACACATATATATATATACATATATATAAATATATACACATATATATATATACATATATATAAATATATACACATATATACATATATATAAATATATACACATATATACATATATATATATACATATATATATACACATATATACATATATATATATATACACATATATCGGAAATAGTTGCTGAGATGCTGAAGGCATCTGGTACGGTGGGACACACCATGGTCACCCGGATAGTCAACCAAGTCATACAGAATGGGGTTGTTCCGAAGGACTGGCGTAGCGGCATCATCGTTAACTGTTATAAGGTTAAAGGAGATGCCCTAGATAGGAGTAACTATAGAGGCATTAAATTAATCGACCAGGTCATGAA
>OZ024743.1:20468794-20471294 GCA_964016885.1 Eledone cirrhosa | reverse complement strand
CCGTGACTACCGTCTATCTTTATTGCCCTGCACTTTGTTATACAGCTATCGACTTTCATGCGCATCACGTGTCCATACCAACGTAGCCTTCTCTCGAGTAAACAACATCTGATCCCTCTTATCTCTAATTTTTTCCTTAGTTCGTTTATGCTTTGCCGTTCACGTATATTACTGTTACACATCCAGCGGAGCATGCAAGCTTCGTTCCTCTCTAGTCTGCGTATATCCTCTGCACACAATGCCCAGGTCTCACTGCCATGCAGCATTGCTGTTCGTATGCAGGCATCGTACAACCTGCCTTTCATTTTTAGGGAGAACCCTTTAGCAGCTAATAGTGGTATAAGCTCTCTGAACTTTTTCCAACCGGTTCTGACTCTAGCTACAGTACTTTCAGAGCACCCTCCCCCACTGCTGATTTTATCGCCCAGGTAACGGAAGCTGTCCACTATTTCTATAGAACCCTCTGCGCAATTGAAAGAGCTAGTATTTTGTGGGCACTTGCTGCTACTTATTGCACCAGAACACCGGCCACATGTAAAATCTATGTTCTTAGTTAGCTTACCTGTGATCCCACTACATCTTTTATGCACCCATACTTTGCATTTAGGACATAAAATGGAGTTTCTACCTACGCCTTTCCTACACACCGAGCACGACCATTTCCCAGAAGGGACCGCCGTCTTGTTTTCTTTCCTACAAACTAGTACTTTGGTCTTAGCCAGGTTAATTTTAAGTCCTTTTGACTCTAGGCCGTGCTTCCATGTTTGGAATTTCTTCTCTAGCTCGGCCATTGATTCCGCTATGAGTGTCAGGTCGTCTGCGTATAGGAGTTCCCATGGGCAGCCTGTCTTGAACTCCTCTGTTATAGCCTGAAGGGCAATAATAAATAGTAGGGGGCTGAGAACAGAGCCCTGATGGACGCCAACTTTTACGCTAAACTCTTCACTATATTCGTTGTTAATTCTAACCTTGCTGACTGTTTCTTTATACATGACTTGTATAGCCCTCACAAGCCATTCGTCAACGCCTACTTTTCTAAGAGCCCACCAGATAATGGAGCGGGGGACTCTGTCGAAGGCTTTCTCCAAGTCGACAAAAGCTAAGTAGAGGGGTTTACCTTTAGCTAGGTACTTCTCCTGTAGTTGTCGTACTATGAAAAGAGCGTCTGTGGTACTTTTGCCTGACACAAACCCGAACTGCATTTCATCTAGGTCAATTCTCTCTCTGATTAGTTGCGCTATTACTTTTTCCGTGACCTTCATGACCTGGTCGATTAATTTAATGCCTCTATAGTTACTCCTATCTAGGGCGTCTCCTTTACCCTTATAACAGTTAACGATGATGCTGCTATGCCAGTCCTTCGGAACAACCCCATTCTGTACGACTTGGTTAACTATGCGGGTGACCATGGTGTGTCCCACCGTGCCAGATGCCTTCAGCATCTCAGCAACTATTTCCGAAGGCCCAGCCGCCTTACCCGTCTTCATATCCTTGATTGCCTTACTTATTATACTCCCCTCGACTAACACTGCTGGTCCCTCTATTGGGTCGATATGGGGGAGACTGTCTTTCTCCCATTTATTCTCCTCATTTAGTAGCCTTTCATAGTGACACTTCCAAGCTACCTTCTTATCAGCGTCATTGATGGCAAGTGTGCCATCGTCGTTTAGTACACACTTCTCCTCGACAATATCACGGTTTTCCTTGACGCATTGCCTAGCAATCCTGAACACCTCACGTTTTTGGTCATCGCGTTGTAGAACATGCTTGAACTTTCTTTCCTCAGCTTCCCTTCTTGCTAAGTACACTTGTCTCCTAGCTTCCCTCCTGGCCACTTGATAGTCTTCTCTACTTCCCCCATCCCGCCATACTTTCCAAGCCTGCTTTTTGGCCTTAATTGACCCCTCCACCTTACTGTTCCACCACCATGTTACTCTCCTCCTGCCTACCGGCCTGCTCCAGCCACAGACTTCGTCTGTCGCCAACAGCAGGTTTGCTTTCAGAAATTCCCACTGTCCCTCTATATTGTCCGACTCTAAATGTTCTTCCTTACTGTCGAAAGCATCAAGTAATATGCTTTGAAATTTATTCCTGGCTGTGGGGTCCTTTAGCTTCCATATTTTTCTCCTGAGGATAGTCCTCTTCTGCTGTCGAGTACGTCTCGTCCTGACTATGAGGTCGCTCATTATCAGTATGTTGGGAGGTGCATTCTTCATGGGGGAGGGATTTAGTGTTTACAACAGACACTCTGTCACGTCTTCTGGTAAGGATATAATCTACCTGGCTTGTGTGTTCCCCGGATCTATAGGTGATCAGGTGATTGTCACGTTTTTTGAAGTTAGTGTTACAGATAGTTAGGTTATTTACATCACAGAATTCCAGGATTCTGGAGCCTTCCTCATTTCTAGTACCAAACCCATAGCCTCCATGGATTTCGTCGTAGCCGTCACAATGTTGTCCAACGTGACCATTTAGGTCGCCTGCAGTAATTATATAGTCA
>OZ024743.1:20298794-20461294 GCA_964016885.1 Eledone cirrhosa | reverse complement strand
TAATACTAGTTACTCATTCTATATCACTCCTATTTATCACTTCCCTTTCTTCCTTTTTTCTTTTAATTTCTAACCTCTAATCTGTACCTTTTCTTCCTAGATACTTCTTAATTCTCATTATTACTCACCACAATATATCCACTCTTCCTTCTTCCATCCTATCACTGGCCATAAAATTTACTATTACCCTTTTAAATAATTTATAGTATCACCTTGAAAAATCCTTCGTAAACATAAACATTTTTTTTTACGTTAGATTATTCATCCTCAATTCATTATTTTTTTCTCCCTTTCATGCTCATCTAACTTCCTCATTACACATCACAACACATAAAATCAAACTTAAACCCTAACTAATCTCTTTTATTACATTATATTATTACCATTAGTAAATACTTCATAAACATACATATCTTGATGTTAAGGTCTTCTCCTTAAACTCTATCTCCTTCTTTGCTTTCTTTGCTTTCTGTGCTCATTTGTAAACAAACTATTTACATATATTAATTCATCCACTCTTCTACTTCTTTTCACAATATATCCTTAATTACATTACTATTTTTATATTTTTTTAATAATACATATCAACAATTTCTTTCCATCGCACATATTATTAAACCCTTCAACATTCAAACCTTAACTTAATATTATTCTTAATACATATTAACAATTTCTTTTCATCGCACATATTATTAAACCCTTCAATATACAAACCTTAATTTAACATTTTTCTTAAATTTTTCTCTTCGTTAATTTTCAAATTTGTTTTATTTAGTCCACGCTGTAATGTGGCCGTGTAGGCAACACGGTAAAAAAAAACCAGCCCCACAATGTAAATGTGGTTGGTGTTAGGAAGGGCATCCAGCTGTAGAAAACCCGCCAGACAGTCCTATGCGAGCAAGACAATCACTCTTGCCTCAAGTGGGAAAACCCCCGTCCAAACCCATGCAAGCGTGGAACACGGACGTTAAACGATGATGATGATTATTTTCCAACGGTTTTTTAACCTCTCTCTGTAAAACAATATATTTTTCTCAGTTATAAAAGCTATCTTTCTCTCTCTATCACCTATCTCTCCTCCTATCTCATCCTTCCTTATTATACTCCTCCACCTCCATTCTTTACTCTCATCTCCTCCTCTCTTTCATCCCTTCCACCCCCCACCCCCTTCAATTTTTTCCCAATATCACACATCAATCTAAAACTACTTTTCATATGTTGATTTAAAACTGCACCATTCACAAGTGTTTTTTAACCTTCATATCATGACGAAAACGCAAATGTCATCGCATGATGATATTTGTTTTTGAAATGCACATAATAAAATACATGGAACTCTTTTAACCATCTTTTGATCTTATATATGATATATATATATATATATATGACGACAGCTGTATAAAAAAGTGCAGGGCGATAAAAATAGATGGTAGCCACGGCGTAGGCAGACCCAGAAAAACCTGGGACGACTTGCTAAACTCCGACTTCACACACTTACACCTCTCCAAGACAATGTCACTGGACCGAGATCTTTGGCAATACACAGTAATACAGAAGATCCGCCTTGCCTAAGTACAAAGCGGAACCTACAGTCAGTAGGCACCTCTAACAAAAATACACCCCAGCCCCACTACCCCCACCCCATCCACACCACCCCTTCCAATGTAAAGTTATGTTGGTACCACAGCATCCAGTCCAAAACAAATGAGGGCGTGTAGGTGTCACGACAAAAAAACACACAGTCCACACTGTAATGTGGCCATGTAGGTAACACGGTAAAAACCTCCCAGTCCACAATGTAAACATGGTTGGTGTTAGGAAGGGCATCCAGCCATAGAAAACCCGCCAGACAGTCCTATACGAGCAAGACAACCAATCTTGCCTCAAGTGGGAAAATTCCCGTCCAAACCCATGCTAGCATGGAAGATTGGATGTTAAACGATGATGATGATGATATATATATATATATTATTGTATAATATAATATACAATGAGTCAAGTTTAACTATATTTATAAATTTCAAGTGGCAGCTTCATGACAAGTATTGAATTGTAAATCAAGAAAAGAAATCTGTTGTAAACAAATAATGTGGCATTCCTAACAATTTAGATTATAAACATTGTGGATGCTATAAAACATTTGACTTTGTACTAGCATTTACAATTAGCAGTTCAATCAAATGGGACAACCTTTTTATAATTTGGTAGCAATATAGCATTTCTCTTTGTGGCATTATTTTGTGTAAATTTCAAACCTCTTAAATAATCACATGAATTACATATGGTACATCCCAGTTGTACACATTTACACTACTTAAACTATTTCTTGTATGGCTTACTGTCTTCCACAATCTCCCATTTGGTGTTAAAACAATCAACACATTCTTCTTTTAATTACCACACTGGAGTAATATGTAGTATTTCTCTTATCTATATTTTGGAAGGACTAAATGCTGTTCAGATGATGATTGTTGAAACTGACATCTGTTTATACACATCTCATTTTCATTTTAATTTAATTTTTTTTTTTTATAAAATGTTTATCTTACCTCTAAATAAAAATGACATGTTGGTTCGATATATTACAGCGATATGAAATAATTCACCAGCTCGGTGAAATAAAGAATCATGTATCTATTTGTGTTAAATGGTCAATGTGAGCTGTGGTGACAGGTTAATGGGACAATATGGATTGCTTAAGGAACAGATAAAACAGGTTTAATTCAAACGCTCATAGCTGAATCAATGGCCGAGCTAGAGAAGAAATTCCAAACATGGAAGCACGGCCTAGAATCAAAAGGCCTTAAAATTAACCTGGCTAAGACTAAAGTTCTAGTTTGTAGGAAAGAAAATAAGGCGCCGGTCCCTTCCGGGAAATGGCCATGCTAAGTGTGTAGGAAAGGCGTAGGTAGAAACTCCATTTTATGTCCCAAATGCAAAGTATGGGTGCATAAAAGATGTAGTGGGATCACAGGTAAGCTAACTAAGAACATAGATTTTACATGTTGTCGGTGCTCTGGTGCAATAAGTAGCAGCAAGTGCCCACAAATACTAGCTCTTTCAATTGCGCAGAGGGTTCTATAGAAATAGTGGACAGCTTCCGTTACCTGGGTGACAAAATCAGCAGGGGGCGAGGGTGCTCTGAAAGTACAGTAGCTAGAGTCAGAACTGGATGGAAAAAGTTCAGAGAGCTTATACCACTATTAGCCGCTAAAGGGTTCTCCCTAAAAATGAAAGGCAGGTTGTATGATGCCTGCATACGAACAGCAATGTTGCATGGCAGTGAGACCTGGGTATTGTGTGCAGAGGATATACGCAGACTAGAGAGGAACGAAGCTTGCATGCTCCGCTGGATGTGTAATAGTAATATACGTGAACGGCAAAGCATAAACGAACTAAGGAAAAAATTAGAAATAAGAGGGATCAGATGTTGTTTACTCGAGAGAAGGCTACGTTGGTATGGTCACGTGATGCGCATGAAAGACGACAGCTGTATAACAAAGTGCAGGGCAATAAAGATAGACGGTAGCTACGGAGTAGGCAGACCCAGAAAAACCTGGGACGAGCTGATAAATTCCGACCTCACACACTTACACCTCTCCAAGACAATGTCACTGGACCGAGACCTTTGGCGGTACTCAGTAACAGAGAAGACCCGCCTTACCTAAATACAAAGTAAAACCTACTACAGTCAGTAGGCATCTCTAACAAAATATACCCCCGTCCCACCACCCCCACCCCATCCACACCGCCCCTTTCAATGTAAAGTTATGTTGGTGCCACAACATCCAGGCCGAAACAAATGAGATCGTGTAGGTGTTATGACAAAAAAACACAGTCCACGCTGTAATGTGGCCGTGTAGGCAACACGGTAAAAACCTCCCAGCCCACACTGTAAATGTGGTTGGTGTTAGGAAGGGCATCCAGCTGTAGAAAACCCGCCAGACAGTCCTATGCGAGCAAGACAATCACTCTTGCCTCAAGTGGGAAAACTCTCGTCCAAACCCATGCAAGCGTGGAACACGGGCGTTAAACGATGATGATGATGATGAAATCACATAAAATGTGAGTATTGCATCAACCACTTAAAATGTAAAGATATATAAGATACCTGAGGAAAAAATAACCTTTTAACAGTTGTGTTTTGCATATTACATGTTTAAATGTGTGTGTGTGTGTGTGTGCATTTGTGTCAGTGTGGGAGGAGATACATGTATGTAAGTATATATATATGTGTGTCAAAGTAGTTACGAGTCATCAATGTAATTGCTTCTCCTATTTTGGTATGGTTGCACTGGCTGGATGCCCTTCTGATGACAACTTTATTGTATAGATGAGAGCATTCTGTTATTCCAACAGCACTAAAGTAATTGTCTGTCAAGACTAAAATGTTCACACTACACTGTGTATGTTTATATTCAGAGTTATTACTTTCCCAGAAGGGTTGCATTTTCAATAGTTTATAGAATCTATATCTCCTCCATTAAAGTATTTATTCAAAGTTACTGTCTCCTAGATGAGTTGCCTTCACTGAAGCTAAGAGGATTCTACAAACACTCCATATAGACATTCTGTCCCAATCTACACTAGTGAAATTAGCAGTATATCACACTATGATAAAACAGAGGGCGAGAGTGATACAAGAAGACAGGGAAACTTTGAAGATGAGTGAATATATGAAGATGAAGGATATGTGTAAGGGATGAAGAGTGTCTTAATATGAGCAAAGGACTTGAACATAGGAGATAGGGTGCAAGGAACAGAAGAAAATCATATGGAGAGTGGATATGCAGACAGGGATGAAGAGGAGAGGATAGTGGTGCTCTTTGAGAACAAGGCTCTCAACAGATTCATGGAACCTATATCAATCAATAGTGGTTGTGGGGATGGTGGTGGTGGTGATGATATGTATGTAAGTGGATGGGGGATAGTAATAATTCATAGTCATTACAAAACTACCATTTGTCCGAACATGTAAATATTTTGAAAACTTGTACTATTAATAGATATTAATGTGGGTGTGTGTGTGTGCGCACATGTATATATATATACATACTATGCTTAGGTTTAATTGATACATACATAAAATATATATCGATTATTATGTTTCTCAATAAAAAAGCTCCATATGCATTAGTTAAGAGCATCAATTACACACGTTTATACATATATAAGGTGGCCGTATAGGCGTCACAACAATAATTATCCAGTCCACACTGTAAATTGGTCATGCAGGTGTCACGACAAAAAGTATCCAGCCCACATGCTAAGGTGGTCGTGCAGGTGTCATGATAAAAAGCACCCAGCCCACACTATAAATTGGTCATGTAGGTGTCACGACAAAAAGTGCTCAGTACTCTCTAAATATGGTTGGTGTTAGGAAGGGCACCCGGCCACAGAAATGAAGCTAAAATCAGTTCTGCATGAGCAAGACATGATCATCTGCCCCAACTTGCCTCCAATAGGACAACCCATCTAACCCATGCTAGCATGGAAGATGGACATGAAACGCAAGATCATGATATATAAATATATATACATATATGTATATAGACTGATATAGTTATCTGTGTGTGTGTGTCCGTCCACATACTTCAGTGTATCCAAAATCTAAAATCTAAAAAGTGTTATTAGATTACAAAAGCTGGTGAAACTTGATGCATTTCTTACAAAAAACTTTGTACCTTTCATTTAAGAGCAAAACATTATTAATTATTCAGAAAAGTGTTAACACCCACTGTCAAATGGTAGTTCCCATTGATATATAATCACAAAGTTTGGAAAGGTAGGCAGTTCGTATTTGGTTTGCCGAATTTGGAGGGCAATTGAGATCATGAGTGCTGGTTTAGGGTATTTGCTGATTGTTTGTGGACTGGTTGGAGCAATATATACACTTGTATGGTCATTATTACTTCTAGGGCGGTGGATTGGCTGTATCGGTCGAGGGTCGGACGCCATGCTTTGACACAGAGTTACAGTCCTTGCCATTCTGAGTTCAAATCCCACCAAGGTTAACTTTGCCTTTCATCCTTACGGGGTCGATAAAATAAAGTACCAGTAATGCACTGGGTAATTGCTGGCCTTGTGCCAAAAGTAGAAACAATTATTACTTCTTTTTTTTTTTTACCGGTAACTAGAGAACAGAGTCATGATAGTTATACAAAATTAAACATATGGTAATACAATATTTGCAAAACTATGACAATATTATTTACATGCACTTCTTATTCCAGAAGTTCTTTTATCATAATACCTGTCTGTGCATGAAAATGTTAAAATATTACTAAATCTCATCTTGCTTAAAGCAACATAATATTAATGCTTCTTACTGCAATCAACTCTAATTTTGTCTTACACTCACCTATTTTTTCCTGCTTGTCACATGAGTAATGTGATAAATACCTCAATCTTACACACACTTTTATTCAATCACTCACTACATCTCATTAGACATCCTCCTGCTTCCACATTATCTTATTTGCATGACAACAAATAAATTCCTCCTAATTAATGTATGTGAATATGAGTATATATACATATCTGTAGTGGCTGCTGGTCATGTATTTTTCTGTGCCTAAGGGTATTTTACCCAATTTTCTAATACTATGATCATTGTAGTGAATCTGTGTTTGAATTTCAATAATTCTAATTTAAAATCATCCAAATGCCTTGAGAAATCATAAGATATAATTAATTTTCCATGATTGCATATGTTGCACAGGTCTTCCCAAACATAGATGTGGTTTGTTATCTCCTTCATGAGGTTCAATCTCCTAGGATTAGCTTTCATCATCTCAAGCTATGTCTTCCTCCATCATTGTCTTTTACCTGGATATCTAGGCAGTTCTTCACCCAATTCTCATGATCCATATGCAGTATTTATTCTCACTACCACAGCCTTCTCTCTTGCACACTACATTTCATTCCATTTGTATTTTACTCAAATTACAAATCCCTCAATACATACCCATTTAATTTCTCTCTAGTCTTTACACCTCCATTCAAGTTATGTTATTGTGTAACTCATACAAGAATTATACAATTCACTCATTCCTTGAAGAAAACATCCTTTTGTTATAGCAGAAGTAATAGCTCCCTAAATTTTTACCATACAGTGACACAGGCTACTGTTTTTTCCATGACAAATTGTGTTTGTGTGAGAGAGAGAGAGAGAGAGAGAGAGAGAGAGAGAGAGAGAGAGAGAGAGAGAGAGAATACTGCCTGAGGTTTCTTTATTTACATACAATTGTAAATGGTAACGTGGCTCCTCTAAAATACACATAAAGCACTTTTTAAATCCTTTGCTAAATATCTGTTTATTTTGTTGATTGCTTTTATAATATACTTGACAAAATCAATGTTGCAGTGTATGTTTCTTTCCTAATATACTTTTATTAACTGCAATTTATAACTGAAGACAGCAATACTGCTGGTACATGATTTCTGGTGTTTTTAAAACTGTATTTCAAACACTTTTCATATTAAGGAACATATGATATTTTTCCTTGCAATCAATAAAGTAATTGCTTTTCTAATCTGATATTATTTTTCTTACTATACATTATATATCCAATGTAATATACAGTTATTAATAGTGATACACTATCAAAAACTGGTTGTTTTCTTATTTGTCTCTCCCATATTCCTTGAAAATAAATTCAGGTATTTTTCTTTTAACTTAAGCATACTCGAGTAAAATACGATTTTCTAGAAGAATATAAGAAACTATTCAAAGTGAGAGGTAGTATATGTTTCAAGCACCCATTGTCTGTTGTTTATTCTTTTCCATTTGGAAGTATAATAAAGATTTCCACTTCCCTATCTGTGTCTTTTCTTAGCTGACACTCATTAGATTTAATTTGATTTAGTCTTTAATTGATTGTCTCTATATAATGAATTTTGCTTTTCAATTGTACTCAATGTATCATTGGTGAGAGAGGTGTTCTGCAAGTCTTGATGACAATTCCTTCTAATAACATTAATTAATGCTCAATGCTTTTAGTAAAAGATCAATCAATCGTAACAAGATTGTAGCCTATCACTTCTTCGGTTAGCTTTTTTTTTAGGCTCATGTTACCAAGAGAGTGTATAATGTTGATTGATCATAAATTCCATCTGTGCTTCCCTATCCAAAATATATATAACACTATACATTACAGTCCTTAATAAAACTCCTGTGAAATATGCTATCAATTATAATCTAGCTGTTTCAAAGAATGGATTCCAATATTTTCCTCATTATCATGTATAAAACAAGAAACAACTACAGATCAGAGAAAATGGTGGAAATAGTAATGAACTGGATAAATTGCTACTCGGTGTCATGTTGCATGACTTACTCTTTAAAATTATTTTTTTATACATTACTGTTAGAGAAATTGACACAGTGTACTGGAGTTTGATTTTTACATTATTTATGCTTGTGAGATATTTCTCTCTCAAGAGACAAAGGACCAATTTATTGCAGCCTTCATCATAGAATATATGAAGCAATCACTTAAAGCTTACAAAACATGAAGCAATTAATATGCAATGTTCCTGCTGCTTGTAGCAACAGTACCTATTCTGCAAGTAAGTGGAAGTAAACTAGCAACATGTCCAAGCATTGAACCTAGAGAGAACACATTGTCTTTTAAAATACTGATAAGTTGATATCTTATTGACTTAGGTGTATCTTGCTTTCACTGTTCAAATCCTAGCATGATACAAATTTGTCTTCCAGGCACATCAATGTGCATCAATTGTTGTTTGATCTCAGTTCATCTCTGATTTAGCAAACAAGACAGAAATTGATATAAATTTGTTTCAAAGGTTTTATTTCTTTTGTAAAATATGTATTTTGAATAAAATGGAAAATTTTCAGTGTTTCTTCATACTTCAAATATTGAATTTTCATACTCAAAATTTTATTTTAAGAATGCATTCCAGCATAACATTAAGTCTCCAAGTGAAATGTTGCTTTTTTCTGTGTGGATTATTAACACAAGTTAGAACAACTGAAAAAAAAATAAAGAATTTCACGAGAAATTCATTGAATAGAAAGTTAAATTAATACTCTTCCTACCTTACATTTAATGTAAAATCCATCAGTAAAATAACCAAAGAGCCTCAGTAATATCCCAAATCAGAAAACTTACCTGAAATATAAAAACATATATATAAATATAACATATTTTTAAAGTAATTTATAATACAAAATAATTTTCATAATTTACTGCAAATAAATGTATTGTTAAGTTATAACACAAACAAAAATTGCTCTCAGCATTCATAAGATTTAAATATTTAGACAATGACACATTATACAGAATGAAAGAAAGTGAGATTAGATACAATGAAAGTGCTGCCAAGCAATTTACAACAACAAAAATGCAATTTCTGAATTTACAAACAGTTTATCATATACAAGTGATGGAAGGCATGAGGCTGGATTAAGAACAAGAATTGGTGCATTACTGCACAAGCTTCAGAATTCAGTAATCAGAAGAATGGAGGTAGGTGTAAAAGCCAAACTCACTATCTTCAGTTTGGTATTTATGCCAACTCTTACCTATGGACATGAATTTGGGGTAATAACCAAAACAATATGATCGCGAATACAAGTGGCTGAAATAGGGTTCCTCTGAAGGGTCTTTAGAATAACATTACTCAAAGTGTGTAGCTCAGAGATCAGAGAGTCACTCCAGATAGAGCTGCTACTTCTCCAAACAGAGATCAGAGCTCCGATATTATGGGCATGTAGTTAGAGTGTTTCAGGAAAGAATCACTGGACAGATTTTACAACCAAAACCAACTGGCAATAACATTCATGAGCTCAGCTGGTCTTGCCTGGGGATCCAACCGGATCAGTTGGAAATGGTTGCTTCTGACAGGACCCGCTGGAAGAAGTGTTTGAGGACTCTTCCCCCACAACCCTCTCAGGAATAAGTGAGCAAAGAAGAACAAGGAGAAGAAGAAAGAAGAGAAGATATATCTTCAAATATATTCCATAGAAACAATCATCATCATCATCATCTTCACAAGGTATACAGAACTGCACATAGTCGTGCAGTGAAAATATGCAATAAAAATGAGACAACTGAAAAATATTAATAACTAGCAATGGTACCTGGATTTTCCACGTGAAAATAATTTAAGAAGAGACATTCTCAAAACTTAAATAATATCACCCATAGAAACAGAATGATTAAAAGAAAGAATGCATACTAAAAATACTAACAATAGAAACAAATGCAGGTAGGCAGAATATTAACATTAAAGTTACAAACATTGAGGACATAAATCCATAATTTAGACTTATCACATACAAAACAACTAACCATATCAAACATGCAGAACATTTATCAATAACAGCCAAACCACAACTATGCAAATGAAATTTAAATAAAAATGACTATGAGAATGATTTAAGAATAAAACAATTCTAAATATGGAATATTTGTTTGAATATGACACAATAACTTGGCAGAAATAGTTCAAGAAATATAATCTATAGCAGATCTTCCATGAATCAAAGAACAACCTTTCCACAAAAATATGAAACTTAACAATAGAGTAATAAGAGTAATAAAACATAGGAATTCATAAACTTAGTGAAACTAGATGTGAATATCAATACTAGCAAGATAAATAAAAGAATCTATGCAACAGGCAATCACAAAACAGTGGAAATCCCCTCAAAACTCCTTTGTGTAAGTATATGTAAATCCAAGCAATCAATGAGAGGAAAACTAACCTACACCCAATGATACAAAAGATAAGATCCCTGAATTCTTAACGAAATTAACAATAAAAAGACAGAAATGGAAAAACACCAACAATTACAACAGAAATATAACAAGAGAGAAAACAAAAGGATGTACCTAAAATCAAAGAACACTTGAAACATAAGTTTGTCACTGAATCTCATAGAATATGTTATGAAAAGCAATGTTTCTTTCAACAAAACAGTTTGACTCCAATCCAAAACAATTTTATCAAGAACTCTGTAAAAACAAAATCAATGCAGCACTAACAGTAAGTAGAAACATTTTGAGAAGGAGGAGTGTGATCATGATAGATGTGAATGTTAAAGACAACAAATGCTAAACCTGAACATTCATGGGGGTTAATAACAACACAATAACACAAACTTAAACACTAGCAAAACAGAACAACTGGAAAACCCCAGGAAGTGATAAAGTTCCAGACATCTCGTTGAACCATGTAACAGATACAAACAAAGAACAGGTGAAAATAATTCTCAATGAAAAAAAGCCAGAAACAACACCTGAATGAGAAGGAAAACGATCTTACTTCCTAAAAACAGAAGACCTAAAATACCACAAAGCAATAGTTTGCCAGCAGCGTAGAGTGATGGCCCTTTACGTTCTGAGTTCAAATCCCGCTGAGGTAAATTTTGCCTTTCATCCTTATGCGGTTGATAAAATAAAGCACCAGTAATGCACTGGGGTAATTGCTGGCCTTGTGCCAAAAGTAGAAACAATTATTACTAAGGGCAGTGGATTGGCAGTATCGGTAGAGCATCAGACACCATACTTTGCAGCATAGAGTTATGGCCATTTACGTTCTGAGTACAAATCCTGCCGAGGTTAACTTTGCCGGTCATCATACAGGATCAATAAAATAAAGCACCAGTAATGCACTGGGGTAATTGCTGGCCATGTGTCAAAAGTAGAAACAATTATTATTTTACCTGCATTAATAAAGTGAAAATAAATTATTATTCAGAAAAAAAAATCTAATTTCCATAAGAACAGAAGGGATGCTGTAGAGGCTCATTTAATTGTAAAGATCAATTACTGATGGACAAACCAATAATCCAAGACTAGACAGACAGACATGTCTGACAATGGCATTGGTTGACAAGTGATCACCACAAATGGATTTTTTTTTAAATAGCCATGAGTAGTGTAGAGCTAAAAAGAAGTGGGTATGTCAAACATTGGAATACAATTCTACTAATACAAACTAACAAAAAAAAAACTGAATTATATAAACAAACAAACCTTATCACTATTAGAAAAAGAATATTCAAATGGGGAGCTTTTCCTCACTTTTTTGTACGGTTTTAGCACCTTTAATCAACACACTAGACCAGACAAGACTTAGATTCACACGTTGTGGGGATATAATCAACTCCCTTCTTATATTTGGATGGCCTCAAGTTATACACTGCAGATGATAAATAACTAAAATCACTGTTAAATGCATTACACAGATTCAGTAGAGGAATTTACATGATATTCCATTTAGAAATGTACACAAAGGCAACCTAGAGTGAAAAATCAATACTAACCACAATATTGATATTAAATAAAGAAACAGCGATAACATAATTAGACCAAACACAGATTTAGGAATTAATGAACAAAACCGAATACAACTCACACAAATGAAATGAAAGGTTAAGAAGGAATAGTATAGATGCATCATTTTTATACTTAAACAGAACTAAATGCCAAAAACAAGATGCCACTACTTTAGCTCTTCCAATAAGTTACAGTTAAAATATTCAGCTTTCTGAAGCTAAATAAATTAGCAAGATTTGTTCTGGACTATTTTTTTTTCTAAAGTTCATAATCAAAGAGAAATATTAAAACCATATGGCAGACATTAAATGGCTAATCAATCTTACAAGTCTAAAGTAAGTATGTACATACATGTGTGTATGACAAGCATTAACAGCATACAACAACCAATGAAATATTGTCACATTCTTTCATTTGCTCAATCAGTCTCTCGCAAGTGTAAAATCTCAAGAGAGTGTTGCCTCATGGTCCAGTGAACAAAATTACTAAGATGTTACCCCAGAGGATAACAAATGGGGTGTGCTGAAAGAGACATTCCTGCTGGTGGGGTTCATTTTTACAGGTGGCCAACTCCATCCTGATTGCAATAAATAAGGAAGTGATTTAGGGGCCGAGGATAACATAAATTTCCACCACTATAGATAAACTGTTCAGAAAGTGGTTGGTACTTCAACAACTTGCAATCTTTAGCTTGTCAGTCAATGAAACCTGGATTTGCCTAGTAGAAAGTTTTATCCAGGAAAACAAGAAAAATTATTGTTTCTACTTTTGGCACAAGGCCAACAAATTACCCAGTACATTACTGGTACTTTATTTTATCAACCCCATAAGGATGAAATTGTTTTGCAATAAGATCCGTATCAAACATATACTGAGGAATCATAAAATATCTAGTAAAGAAAATAATAAAACTAACAAAAGATTGCTTTCTATTTTCAAAGAAGCATACAAATACAAAATATATGGTGAGGGAACAAACATTTCTGAAGAAAAAAAGAAGACAACAAAAACTATTTAAAAATATAAAGTAAACAGAATAACATTACAAAATTTTACATTGTGCCATTGGCAAAAAAACCCTTGCATTATTAATACCTGACAAAACTGAACAAAGCAAAAGTGGATAAAGATAAAACTCAGATCTGGTTGAGAAGTACAGGCTTCAAAGCTGAGCTTAAAGGTTTTTTGATTGTGATACAGAATTGAAAACATCCCTTCAGAAACTACAAAAACCTAAAATAAGCCACAATACAAAGCTATCAACTCCATTGGTTCTGGTTACCTTGACTTAACCAACAGTCAAATGGGGGTTGTATATATACAAGTCTGACAAAAGTTGGGGATGTTATATATTGAAGATTATGTCAGCATTAACAAATGAAGACAAGAAAAGATGGAACAAACCTGCAAGAGAAGTGTTATAGAATTACAAAGCAACCTTGCTTTGGGAAATGTCAATTCATAGAGATAGTGAGATTAAGGAAAATCATCCAGGTATTACTGTCAAAGAACAGGAGAGGGACAGGTCTTCTAATCAATGTATCATTTCTTACAAATGGTAATACATCTCTAAAAAAAATTTAATCCATCTTAGCAAAAATCCAGAAACAGAGATAAACCGGAATATGTGGGTTCAAATAAGAATAAAATATAGATAAACTGTTCAGAAAGTGGCTGGTCCTTCAACAACTTGCAAGATTTAGCTTGTCAGGCAATGAAACCAGGATCTGTCCAGTAGAAAGGTTAAAAAGTATACATAACCCAAATCCTACATCTTACTTACATACACTGCTCATATATTACAGAATAATTTCAATACAAAGGAAAAAAATAAAATAAATACAAAACCCAAGGCATTTGGTAGGACAATGAGGGCACACAGTAATTAGAAGACTAATGAAATGTTAATAATGATAATTGTTTCTACTTTAGGCACAAGGCCAGCAATTACCCAGTACATTACTGGTACCTTATCGACCCCGTAAGGATGAAAAGCAAAATGATAATAACCTTCAATAGCTAAATGGAATACTTCTATTTTGATGAAATATTTATTTCATGATTAATGAAAAATATATCTTGGCAGATAATAACTGAACAATCAACCAGCAGTTGATATTAAATGTAAAATGAACATTTGAAAAACTTGTCAAAAAATATAACTGAATATATAAAAATTTATTAATTTTAGAGAAACATTTTGATGGAAAGGACATTTACAGTTATCTTAAATTATGTATATAAACAAACAAAAGCACTTCAAGTGATGGGTGTCATGTCTACATGAACTCAGAGTTCCAATCATGATCCTAAATGAAATTGAAATCAAGTACATAATTATATTGAGGATGTAGTGAAAGTAACATCAACCATCACCAATAAAAATAGAATGCAAAAGGAAAGATGAAAATAACAAGAGAAAATATTTAGAAACAGTCTGATAGAAAATTACTGAGAAAACTCAAAATAGGATATGCTGAAAAGATTCTTAATATGTGGGAGCAGTGTAAGATTTTACCCTGAGAGAGATAGGCCAACAAAGCAACATTAATTTCTTAGAAATCAACAACAGAAAACTATAAATATCCAAATCTGCAAAAGGAAAAATAAATAGAGAGAGTTAGAGATTGTTACAAATTGATAGTGAGGGGTTTAAAAAGGGTTCTAGATTTTTTAAAAGACTAAGGAAAATATGATGCTGAAAACAGCCAGCCTAATAAATCATTGCGCAAACAAATGCTATGGAGAAACTTCTCAAATTTAAACAATTTCAAAAGTGTTGCAACATTCTTGGCAGTGTTAAATTTCTGCAAACCATCAGGAAGAACAACAGTGTCTGGTGAAACTGAATGAGGCTCAACCTCTAAATTGTAGAGTTTTCATGAACAGGGTAAAAAAATCTGTAAATACTTCAGAATGCCACCAGATCATGATTAGTCTGCACAACAACGCTAATAGTTTGAAAATTAAATATATGTATTTATCACTTAATACTAATGCATAAAGAAGTAGATGGAATAGAAAGATTTTAAATAGTTCTGAGGAAAACTAATTGTCCCTTTATAAAACAGCCAACAAGAAAAATCAAGTGAGATCTGACATGGCTAAGAACTATCAAAAAGTCCTCTAATATGGCAACATCTCTAACACACAGTAGAGCATTAAGCAGCAAAATGCTGTAGAGAAAAAAATGAAACTTTAATGCAGGATTGTTTCCTACTATAAATGAAGGCACTTCTAAATTCTATCCATGAAGAAATTGGATGAAGAAAACTAGATACAAATTGAATCTTGAACCATAAAAATTAAATAGATTTAATAAGAAAGGTTATTTTTCAATCTATATTCATACATCACTGGATAATGAATATAGGCAGGAAAACAATTGCCATACAGGTTTTAATAGACATTAACATAAATTGAGGTACATATAAAGCAATATAGATGTAAATATATGAGTCAATACGTGATCAAGTAATCAAATATTGAAAGATTCCATAGCTAATGATTCCAAACCATTAAGAGTTAATGAATTACAAATTAATAAGAAATGGTTAGATGAATAATGCATGGAGAAATAGTACAGGGTTTGGCAGGGAAAGCTGATAGTTTTAAAACGAACTGCCATTTAAAATGATCAGGTTTCCCTATTAGAAAAAAAGGAAAATTGCAACAGTCATGAATAATTCATTGCTTGCTCAAAATGTAAGTTGTACTATTGGAGGAAAGCTACTTAGCAGCTAAATAGTTTGAAACCAAACAACTAAATTACGAAGAGTTCTTGACTAGTATATAGGAAGAGAAAAACCAAAGCATTGCAATGGCTGGAAAGGCTAATTGAGAATTGCAAACAATAGTCAAAATGAGAAAACTTTATGATTAGAGTGAAAAACATTCAAATCACTTTAATAAAAAACAAAGGCTGGTCTATGCTAAGTATTGATGGTCTTAAAAATTATTGGTACACAAAATTGAAGTATACATGGAAACCGGTATGTCTTGCAATGCATGGATTGATTCATAATTTAAATAACATACCATGCTTAGCTGGATAGTACAATGTTAGATAGTTCTACTTAGATCTAATAATTTGAATAAGAAAGAGAACCTAATTAGAGATTTCATTTAATATAAGATTTTCACAGAAATGCTGGCTAGATACATGAAGAGCCATACTGAATAAATGGATATATGGGATAGGAAACAAATGAGCAGATAGCAATCATGCAGACTTGGCTGTGTGATTAAGAAGCTTGTTTCATGACCAAGTGGTTCTGGGTTCAATGCAGTTGGGGCAGGTGTCTTCTACTATGTGGCCTTCGTTTCATCAATGCCTTGTAAGCAAACTTTTGTAGGCAGATACATTGTAGAAGCAGTATGTGAGAGAGTGAGAAAGAAGAAAAAGAGAAAGAGAGAAAGAGAGATACAGTGCGTGTGTCATAAATCAGTGTATATCAAGTGAGTGTTATAGACATCAGTGAAAACACTGAAAGGTTGATGTTTTACAGCTAGAGTCTCTTGAGATATTGTTCAGTTAAAATCAACAATCACGTCCTTGTAAATCCCATCATTGAAAATGCAATGAACTAATGATTAGTCCATTGGCAGCTTGTAAACAATAATGCTATTCTTTACTTATGATAAAAAAATCAATAAATAATTAAATAATACATTAAGGGTACTTTGTAAAGCAGAGCATTTGTTAGTAAATAGATGCAAGACAAATGAAGTGAGAAAGAAGCATGAAACCCAGCCTTTAACTTTCTATGACAACCAAAAAAGCCTATGATTAGATTGTATATGACATGAGTGGATGGATGATTATATCAATCAAGTTTTAGATGTTTTATAAGGAAAATAATTTATAAGTTTGAAATATTTGCCAAAGGAGATAAGGATAAATCAATCTTTCATGAAGATTTCAGCAGAGACACAACCTGGCTGCTAATTGGAGAAGGAATTTGGTGCCGGATGGGGCGCTTTTAGAGAGGAAAGCTAAAAGAACCCCGTGACTGTTTATGATCTGAAATTGTAATAAGAAGGCCACTCCTAGGTGAATGGAGCTATTAACATTACAGTGTAAGCTAGAAACATGTCAAGGAATCAAAATATATGCAAAAAATGGTAAGCATTGGAAATACTCTTAGAAAGAATATTATCAGTTGATGTAGATACAAATGAATTCTATATATGTGTTGGCTAGGACCAGGTGAAAGAAAGGAAGCAGAGGGGTAAACAATTTAATGTGGTATGATATGGTTTGAATTGATAAGTAGTACATGAAAGAAATATCCTGATAAAATACTGTTCTAAATTAAAAACAAAAAGTTTATGTAATACCTAGAATCAGTGAAGTGAAATTTGGTGTTGGAGAAATTAGAATTAATATAGAAAGCACGAATACAACATGAAAGAGAATCTGATGCAATTTAAGAAAGATATTACAAAAGAGTTCAAACAAAAGCTTAAAGAATATGGAAATTGAACTCTACAGATTGAAGCCTTTATCAGCTTAGCATTTTAAAAAGTCAGATATTGTTAAGCTGTAATTTGTATTTTAAGAAAATTTGTTCCATCATTAGTATGTAAGAATAAATGGTAGAAAAAAATGAAAGAGCTGCAAGTACAAACTCTGATAGAAAAAGACAAATAGTTCATTATCTGCCTTTTGATGTTAGGGTGGGATTGATTGCATTAAAAGGCATATGAATGCCTTAATGGTTCTAGCTTTAGTCGGGGAAAAACAAAAAATTGGAAACAGTTAAATGTAGTATAAAACCAGATAAGACAGTGGAAGTATACTGAGGAATAAGGAGAGAACATATACTAAATTGAAACTTTAAATACTACATGTGTAAATTGACTACAGCCAGACAACTCATTTAATTATGAAAAAATAACCATCACCAGATATGAGGTTTTGACTTGAACAGTCCTAGTGTGAAAAACATCCAATAATTAAATTGAAACAATCAATAAGAAAAACAGAGAAATTAATGAAGCTAGCTTTTGAAATGTTCCAAATATTAACTTGTTACTGAAGACCTTTCCAGGAATGGTATAAAAATTGTAGCTTATTCACTCCCGCCCCTCCACACACACAGACAGACACGGCCTCAAAACCGAATCTAAATAATTCAGCATAAAAGTGGTCACTTGAACTGAAATCTCATGAAAGTACCAAATGACTTGAATACAACAACTATTATTAATGCACAATCCACAAGAGACTTATTTTATATATCAGAAGCTAATCCCAAAATTATAGCTCTTACAAACAAGATTGTTAGCTACGAAAATACACATGATAGCTAAAAACTTCACAAAATATACACTAACAACCTGGTAGATATATTTTTGACAGCGAGAGAGAGAGAGAGAGAGAGAGAGAGAGAGAGAGAGAGAGAGAGAGAGAGAGAGAGAGAGAGAGAGAGAGAGAGAGAGAATAATGCTTTCTTATCAGATAACCACAGTATATATCAAGCAATAAATGTGACAGAATCTATCCCTCATCCAGTTTGAAAAGATTTGAGCTCAGCACTGGCAGATAATGAACACTGATTAATTATACAATGTCTTATTCTTTCACTTTGAGATGAGCCCTTCCACAGACTGCATTTCCATCACATCTTTCACCAGCCTAGCCTGGAACACAATAAGTGTCCTAGTTCTGTAATGAGGCAGTGCTGGTGCCACAATGAAATACATCTAGCCGACTTGGTAAAGTGCGTGTGTTGGTGTCATGATAAAATACACTTAGCCCACTCTGTAAAGTTGAACTGCTGGTGCCATGATAAAAAGCACCCAGTTCATCCTCTAAGGCCGTAGTGCTGGTGCTATGATGAAATTATCTCAGTACACATTGTAAAGTGGCTGGCATTAGAAAGAGCATGTAGCTGGAGAAACCAAGCAAAAAATAGAATATATATGCAAAAAGTGCTTATCTAACCAGTTAAGCCTTAGTACAAAGCAACTGACCTACCCTATGGAAAATAAATATTACCATGGAAAATAGACGTTACCATCGAAAACAGACATTAAACAGGTGCAAATCATACTATTTCATAGCCTCTCTTTAAAATGTATGTGGGCAGCAAGAGTAAAGTTTGTTTTGGTTTAACTTCATAGCTCACCAGTTTATAACTATTATTTTGTGTCTCTCTTATGGCGGTGGATTGGCAGTATCGGTAGAGGGTCGGATGCCATGCTTTCCAGTATAGTTACGTCCCTTAACGATCTGAGTTCAAATCCCGCCGAGGTTGAATTTGCCGTTCATCCTTACGGGGTCGATAAAATAAAGTACCAGTAATGCACTGGGTATTGGCTGGCCTTGTGCCAAAAAGTAGAAACAATTATTTTGTGTGTCTCTTAATTTTATAACAGTTAATAGTGCTGCCATTGAAGTTGGAAAAAATAACATTTTCCTGTCCAAATTCTCCAGACAAGAGAATTATTACAACTTAGCCTGAGGCATTCAAAAGTTGTAATTATTTTTTCTTTATTAGAAATAATCAATTTACACATGTTTCAAACAAAATAAAAAACTGCATTTCTTGCTATTTTCTTTTCTTTTCTTTTTATATATATAACCTCAATTGCTTTTCTTGCCTGTTTTGTTACTGATATATACAGCTGGTACTATAAGAGATAGTGTCTTCTTATGAATATAGTCCTTCATTAATGATCACTTATTGGAGGGAGACAGAGAGGGAATGGAGAGAGTGTGTGTGCACGAGAATGCATGTAATTTAATTTGATCGGCTGAAAAAAAAAGTGCTAACACATTTGTATCCTTGATTGGCTATTTTGTTAACAGGCTAATGCAATGTATTGAATACTTTTTCTTATGTTAATTACAAACAACATATATGAGCACACAAATGTTACAGTTTGTCAACAAACGAGGAAACAAGTACTCAATACATGGTGTAAGGTATACTGTTTTAACTGAATCCTTCTTCTCATGGCTTGAGTTTCATGTCACAAGTTGAGAACCATTTTCATTCTGTATTTGATTTCATTTTTTATTCATTGCATTGGGTTCATTATTCTGTCTATAGCCATGATTCTAATTCCCACAGCATTATATTAGTGTTGCTGTTGGGTGTGTATATATATATATATATATATATATATATATATATACAAATAAAATACAGAGTTACTAACTCATATTGATACCCCGCAATTAACAAGCTCAAAGTATAAATACTGAGCATTATATAATAATATATGTAGAACTAAACACAGTAAACTGTGTGTCTAAAATTACAAGGGTTGAAATACCACATTGGTTTGATAAATTTAACCTGAAGCAAACAGAAGATATAGAAAATATATACAGACTGCCTCAATAACTATTTCGTGTCTCGGACAGATTAGAGATTTAATCTGTTTCGCCCTGAAAATTGTGTTTGTAACAGATAATCCATAGGCTTTCCTCAGCGAGAGATAAGATCAAATGGAACAAACACACAACTAAAAGCCACACGAATGAAAATCTCACCTCAGGCACTGGACGTTAGAAGTGTTGTGAGTGGATATGCTAAAACTAATAGCCTTAATACACACAACTTATAAGATCACCTAGTTAGGGTGCCGAAATACAAATAAAATACAGAGTTACTAACTCATATTGATACCCCTATACTTTAAGCTTGTTAATTGCAGGGTATCAATATGAGTTAGTAACTCTGTATTTTATTTGTATTTCGGCTCCCTAACTAGGTGATCTTATAAGTTGTGTGTATTAAGGCTATTATTTTTAGCATACCCACTCACAACACTTCTAACGTCCAGCGCCTGAGATGAGATTTTCATTTGTGTGGCTTTTAGTTGTGTGTTTGTTCCATTTGATCTTATCTCTCGCTGAGGAAAGCCTATGGATTATCTGTTACAAACACAATTTTCAGGGCGAAACAGATTAAATTTCTTATCTGTCCGAGAGACGAAATAGTTATTGAGATGGTCTGTATATTATTTTCTATATCTTCCGTTTGCTTCAGGTTAAATTTATCAAACCAATGTGGTATTTCAACCCTCGTAATTTTAGACACACAATTTAATGTGTTTACTTCTACATATATTATTATATATATATATATATATAC
Organism: Eledone cirrhosa; assembly: GCA_964016885.1. Taxonomy (NCBI): domain Eukaryota; kingdom Metazoa; phylum Mollusca; class Cephalopoda; order Octopoda; family Eledonidae; genus Eledone; species Eledone cirrhosa. The sequence continues at coordinate 20,439,873 of OZ024743.1, read as the reverse complement.
ATACATACAAGGATGAAACCATTGGCCACTTGAAATGTTGTCACCAAGGTAACTATGGAGTCCCATCTGTCCTAGTTTTGATATCACTGTGATCCATGTAGACATATTGCTAGCTAAGGCTAACAAGCTCTCTCTACCACTATTGGATGGCTGTTGACTCTCAAAAGTTCCTCCACTCTGATAGGTTTTGTTTTTCATCCTATGGGGTGTCCAAAATTCACCCTCCTCACCAAGCAAGCTTCGTTTGGTTTAGTCACTAGCAACCCAACCATGTGACTTGGTGACATGTCACCAGTAACACTCAAGCGCAACCTGGCTTGAATTGAAAAATATTGTATTTTATGGATAGATTTTATTTTAAATTATACAGTTTCCCAGTGCAAAGAAAAGAAGTTTCATTTTTACCAAATACAAAATATGACAAATATTCAATTTACCGATTGATTTATGCTTCTTATGTATGTATGAAATATTGCAATTATACTATTTTTTAGACATTTTGAAAATAAACTATTGGAGCATTGGGTAGATTTGAAATTGTTAGAATATGTAGAAATCTTAAATGCAGAAAATAACTGTAACCACAGTTGAATTACTATAAATGAGCTTTTGGAAATGTTGTTTACTTGAGTAGCATACGGTGTTGCCAATTGGCAAGACCCCTCTCATATGGGACCACCCAGTTCCACACTATGAGTGTGGTTGGTGTTAGGAAGGCCATCCAGCTATAAAAGCCCCCAGCTAAATTAGACTGCCATATGAGGAAGGCATGGTGCAGCTAAATGGTCAGACTTGCCTCATAGTGTAGACAACCCATCTAACCCATGCAAGCATGGAAAATAGGCCATTAGAGGATGATGGTATACATATATATATATATATATCATCATCATCATCATCATCGTCTAACGTCCATCTTCCATGCTAGCATGAGTTAGATGTTTTTGTTCCATTTGATGCGGGATTGGTCAGATGGTATCTCGCTCGTGCGGAACTGTCTCTGGCAGGTTTTCTATAGCTGGATGCTCATTCTAACACCAACCACACTTACAGTATGGACTGGGAGCCTTTTTACCATGTTTCCTATATGACCATTTTACAGTCTGGACTGGGAGCTTTTTGTTGTGTCACCGACACAGTGGACAGAAATGGGAGGATGGGGTAGGGTGTATTTGGGTTACTGACTGTAGGTTTGTATGCAAGGGAAGGTGGGTCTTCTGTATAACTGCATAGCACCAAAGATCTCAATCCAGTGACATTGTCTTAGAGAGGTGTAAATGAGCAAGGTCAGTTTTTATCACGTTGTCCCAAGTTTTTCTTGGTTTACCCACTCCATAGCTTCCATCAATTTTCATTGCTCTGCACTTTTTTTATACAGCTGTTATCCTCCATACGCATCATATGGCCATACCAACGCAATCTCCTCTCCTGCACACAACATTTGATACCTCTTATGCTAGTTTCTCTCTCAATTTATTTATGCTTTACCGTTCACATACATTACTATTACACATCCTTTGAAGCATGCAAGCTTCATTTCTTTCTAATCTACACAAGTCTTAAGCACGCAACGCCCAGGTCTCACTACCATGTAATATTGCCTTTCGTATACAAGCATCATACAATCTGCCTTTCACTTTTAGAGAAAAATTCCTTGTGTCCAACAGCGGTGTTAGCTCTCTGAACTTTTTCCATCCTGCTCTAACTCTGGCTACTACACTCTCAGAGCACCCTCCTCCACTCCTGATAACGAAAAGTGTCTACTATTTCTATGGAACCATCTGGGCTGATAACATCAAGTGCTACTTACTGCACCTGAGCATCGGCCACATATAAAATCTACATTCTTAGATAGCTTACATGTGATCCCATTACATCTTTTATGTACCTATAGTTTGTATTTGGGGCATAGAATGGAATTTCTACCTACTCCCTTCTTACACACTGAGCATGGCCATTTCCCAGAAGGCACCTGTGCCCTATTCTCCTTTCTACATACTAGAACTTTAGTATTAGACAAGTTAACTCTAAGGCCTTTTGATTCTAGGCCATGCTTCCATGTTTGGAACTACTTCTCTAGTTCAACCATGGATTCAGCTATGAGAGTTAGATCATCTGCATATAGAAGTTCCCATGGGCAGCCAGTATTAAACCCTTCTGTTATAGCCTGTAAGACAATAATAAACAAGAGGGGGCTAAGGACGGAGCCCTGGTGAACCTCTACTATTACGCTAAATTCTTCACTATATTCATTGTTAATTCTAACCTTGCTGACTGTTCCTCTATACATGGCTTGTATAGCTCTCACAGCCACTCATCTACTCCTAGTTTTCTAAGAGCCCACCAGATTAACCCTTTAATGTTCAAACCGGTCAGTATTCTCTACCTCTTTCTGTTGAAACTGGCTGTAACCGGTCGCTCAAACTGATGTTAAGGTATTGTTCTCAAAATAAATACTTTTAAAATCTCATAGATTTGATGTTATGTGAGATAATTATGCGAGATAAAGCCTATACCATGAAAATATAATAGTATATATAGAGTAATGTAAATGCTAAAGGGTTAAGGTGTGTGGGACTCTGTCAAAGGCTTTCTCCAAGTCAACAAAAGCTAAGTGGAGGGGTTTACTTTTAGCTAGGTACTTCTCCTGTAGTTGCCGTACAAGGAATAGAGCATCCATGGTGCTTTTACCTGGCACAAACCCAAACTGCATTTCATCTAGATCAATTTGGTCCCTAATCAGTTCAGTAATAACTCTTTTTGTGTCTTTCATGACCTGGTCAACTAACTTAATGCCCCTATAATTTCATCTATCCAGGGCGTCTCCTTTACCCTTGTAACAGTTGACGATGCTGCTGCTATGCCAGTCATTAGGTATGACCCCATTCTATATTACTTGGTCTACTATCTGGGTGACCATAGTGTGCTCCATATCCGGGTGGACATAGTATGTCCCACCATTCCAGATGCCTTCAACATTTCAGCAACTATCCCTGAAGGCCCAGCTGCTTTGCTTGTCTTCATATTTCTGATTGCCTTACTTACTATACTACCATTATATATATATATATATATATATATATATATATATATATATATACATACATACATACATACATATATACATACATACATACACACACATACATACATACATACACAGAGAGAGAGAGAGTACATTCTAAAAGTCATATATGTATGAGTTCAGAAACAAAAAAATAAGTGTGTGTCCACACACACACACACACACAGATTTACGTGTGTGTGTGTGTGTGTGTGTGTGTGTGTGTGTGTGTGTGTGTGTGTGTGTGTGTGTGTGTGTGTGTGTGTGTGTGTGTGTGTGTGTGTGCGTGCGTGTGCGCGTGCGCTTCAGATTTGCAAAGATGTACTTATAACCACTTATTCAAGTCGTTATATGTATGAGAGTGTGTTGTACATAATCATTTAAATATATTTTGAAAAAGGTTTTTCTAATTTTTTATTTTCTACTTTACTTTAGTTGATGAAAAACAGTTAATAAATAGAAAAATTTAAATACCAGTCCTACGTCTTATACTTTCAGATGAGTTTAATTATTCAATGAAAATGTTTTCTTATCTTAGATGAATTTAAACTCAAAACAACCCATTTTGTTTAAATGAAAGATAACTTTTCATGTATAAAATAATGACAGAATCAAAACAAGCCTGTTTATTAGTACAAGTACTTTTGATTTTAAATTCTAAAGGTTTCTTTCATTTGAAACGACTGCCCATGAAGCATCATTGTTGTACAATTTATAGCAATGGATGACATTAAAAAAAGTTATTCGGACAAGGTTTGTATTATATTGGGAAGCTAATTTGATTGATGCAAAGATGAAAAGAAAATTATATTGACAATCACTATAATAGAATTGATATTATGACTAAAAATTTAATGTAAACAGCTTATCTATCAATAAGTTTCTTTTTACTTTGTAAATGTGCTTCTTGTTCAAAAGTCAAATTGCACTAAGATTGTTGAAGCTTATTTGAAAAATTTAATGATATAGTGTTCTTACTTCCACAGAATTTGAATGTAGATTCTTTTAAACAATCGCTATAATTTATGACATAAAAGACTCACTACCCCACTTCAAAAATGATCTCCAAAATTTGACCCAGTTCTTATATGCAAAGTTGTGATATCTAGAAGTCTAGTGTTTATATCTAAATGCAATAGACTATCTGATTATCTACCTTGCTAAATTCATTAATATTTTCCTAAATTCTTTAATAAGATTTTTCTTGTTATCTTAATCTCAAGTTTTTTTTTTCCTGCTATAATATAATTACATATTTTACTAAACATTGCATGTTTAAATTCTCTAAAAATTCTTTCAAATATTTAGTTCTAAAATGAATATATCTGTAGGTCTTATATACCACCAAATACAGTATAAATTTATAACAGTGACAACATAAAACAACTATTTTGAGTATGAGTAAATGCACATGAAATTATTCAATGACTTAAAGTTAGCGCTTACTGTATTTTAATATTTAATATGAGGAATATATTAGAAATAATCAATTCACACCTATTCCAAACAAAACTATAAGTCTCTAAAAGATTCTATGTATGTGAGCAATATAAAAAAAAATGTTTAATAAATACTTACCAAATCTGGCTGAGGCAATTTTTACAATGCACCCTATAAGGTACTAGTGCTAAATTCATCATAACCCAAAATAATAAACATTGAATATATATATCATCATCGTCTTTGTTTAACATCTATTTTCCATGCTAGCCTGGGTTAGACAGGTTGACCCATTTGAGGCAGGTCGTGTCATGTGACCATGTCTTGCCCATACAGAACTGTTTCTGGCTTGGTTTCTATGGCTGGACGCCCTTCCTAATGGCATCCACATTTACAATGTGTACAGGGTGGTTTTTGTTGTGACACACACACATATTCCAGTTCAATAACATATTGAAACTATACAAGTACAATTCTAAAATGTTTAATTCTTACCATTTTATTAATAGTTATGCACTAGTAATTCCTAATTTATCATATGAAGCTTTGGTTCTTTATAAAACTTCATAAATGTACATTGATTTTAATTAAGTCTATTTTTCCAAGCTAATATAGACTGGACAAAACGTTTGGTATCAGCAATCAACAGCTGGGTGTCCTTCCAGATGACAAGCCTCATTAAATGACAGAACTTCTTTCTACACAAAACATGTTGTTTATGCAGGACATAAATAAATGTTACTAGTGAAGACAAACAAGTATATATACACACACATACACACATATATACACATGACAGGCTTGCATGCAATTTCTGGCAACCAAATTTACTCACAAGTCATTGGTCAGCTTAAACCAGCCAATGGTACCACTAAGATGGATAGGACCTGAAATTATGTGGTTGTGAAGCAAACTTAACCACACAACCATGCATGTACAATGTAATATAAAATACTGAATGATATTTCATAAATTGAAAAATATCCAAAATTTTGTAATTGAAAATACCATCAACGAATTGAGTTGATTACTGAGGATTTCAGATTAAAATATCTAGTAGTGCGTCATGAAAACACATCCTACATATCACTACATATAGAAATAATGGATATTATCATGGTTATGATGTTGATGGTATGGTCCCATAAATCCTGATGAAGTTGTAGGGACACCATAGGGGATGTAGTGTTTCTTGGACATTTTAAACCTGGTGAAGCCCACCCACCTCCAGGTCTGAACACACAAGATTTCTTCCAGAGAAAGACAGAAAGTGAGATAGATATATAGAAGAAGATCAATCTACAGGTAGTTTTTTTTATCGACCTCAAAATGTTGAACGGCAATATTGACTGCAGTGGGATTTGAGAGCAAAGAACCAGAACAAATGCCCAAAGTATTCTCTCTGATGTTCTAAAGACTGCCAATTCACCACCTAATGATGTTGATAGTGGTAGGTAAAAAGTCACCATTATTATTTTACATTTGGGCAGTGGATTGGCAGTATCGGTAGAGGGTCGGACGCCATGCTTTCCAGCATAGTTACGTCCCTTTACGATCTGAGTTAAAATCCCGCCGAGGTTGACTTTGCCTTTCATCCTTACGGGGTCGATAAAATAAAGTACCAGTAATGCACTGGGTAATTGCTGGCCTTGTGCCTAAAGTAGAAACAATTATTATTTTACATTTGTTTTCCATGCTGGCATGAGTTTGCCAGCTCTTCATGATCTGAGCGATTTATTCTGAATTACTAGATTTGTCAGAGGAACACATTATACTCATATGTTCCTAATTTCGGCATGTTTCCAACAGCGGGATGCTCTTCCTAATGCAAACGAATTTACAAAGTGTACTACCTGTGGCAGTTATGTTCTCAAAAAGACTAAAGACTAATCAACATTGTCCCCATTTGATCATCAACCTATTTACAGAGGAAAGAGCTGTTATAATAGTAATATTATATATATATATATATATATATATATATATATATATATATATATATATATGTAGAGGTTATATTTAATTTGTTGGGATACAACAAGCAAAATATTTTTATAACTGATATAAAACACTCAACAAATTATTGGAGTAAATATACAATATATTAACAAATGAAAACTATATTTATAAAACCATATTTATTTCATTATATATATTTCAAGGGCCACCAAGGCAAACTATGGTGCGCTTTCATCAGATAAAATATAATATAGGTTAGTTTTATAAATAAATATTGACATACCCTGAAAAAATGCAACCATTCTGGTTGGAATCTCCTGGATGGTGGGGTTATTAGATTTATTATTGGTTTATTACGCAAATTAGTCTCGGAAAGGTTTAAATAACAGTATATTTAAATTAAGCCGTTGGAATAGGGAAAAAAAATAAGACGACATAATTTAAATATACTGTTATTTAAACCTTTCCGATACTAATTTGCATAATGAACCAACAATAAATCTAATAACCCCACTATCAAGAAGATTCCAACCAGAATGGTTGCATTTTTTCAGGGTATGTCAATATTTATTTATAAAACTAACTTATATTATATTTTATCTGATGAAAGCGCACCATAGTTTGCCTTGGTGGCCCTTGAAATATGTATAATGAAATAAATATGGTTTTATAAATATAGTTTCCATTTGTTAATATATTGCATCTATCTATCTCTATCTCTGGGATGGACACACGCGTATAACTTGCTGGGTAAGTTCTGTTTAAATTTCTATAGAAATTCTTGTCTGATAACTTTAATTTTTGTACCATTTTGTAGAGGGACTGCCAGGTCAAACTTTGATCTGGTCAGTCTCTCAAAATATTCTACGCCTTTAGGCGAAATAGTTAAACAAAAAAAAGTTTTTTCTTGTTGAAAAGTCAATATTTTTTTTTTAAATGGCCGAAGCTTCTTCACCAAAATTCGAAGGAGGAAAGGGGAAGATGAACTTACAGCTTCCCCCTGCCACTGTCACAGTAGCAGAGGTCAAGAAGAAAGGTCAGCCAGAGGAAGAATTCTCTCCACCTGTTAACCGACAACTTGACGTTGCCATGGCAACAACCCAAAGAACCAGCAGCAACAGCAACAACAACAACAATGCAACGGACGAAAACAACACCAATAACAATAACAATAACAACAACAACAAGACCAATAACGGTGACAACAACAACAATGATAACAACAACACCACCAACGACAACAACAACACAAACAAACAAAATTTCTCCTTCGCCGAGACGACAAGGAAAACCCTCGACTATCTGCCAGTAGATATAACAAAAGCGAAGGAGCTACTGGTGGATGCGAAAAAATATATAGTGTACGGAGAAAATGGTTCAGTCACAATCCATTCCCCCCCGGAACTAAAAAGCCAGAGACTCCTAAACACGGTCATGTTTAGGACAATCTCGAACAAAAGTAAAAAACCAGCTCAACCATCACAGAGCGAGATAGAGCTGGTTTTAAAAGACGTCATGAAGGACATCACCTTCATTCAGAAGGATAGACTCTACGGGAGTCTATCCATTCTCATGAAGGACAGGGACACAGCAGTGAAACTGTCCATCAAACCAATCACATCCACCGCATACACCTTCTACCCTACGTACATGGGTAGAAGAACACAAAAAATAAAAATCCACACCATCCTGCCGATTATGGACATATGGTGGGTTTTGACAGGTTTTCTGGACCTGGAGGATGACATGCTGGTGTCCATGGGAAAGGCATCGGGTGACGCGTTCAGTGGAACGAGCCTCGAACTTGTAGTTCAAATGAGGCCCGAAAGGATCGCCCAGATCCCTGAACGCGTCATACTGGATGATCTAACCTTCATCAACATTACCGTTGAGGGTAGACGGCCCTCGTGTTACCTCTGCGGAACCAGAGGTCACCTGAGGGCTGTCTGTCCCCAACTTAATAAGAAAACCCCAATCCTGCCTACACCACCAACAACTACACAACCAACACAATCACCACAACTACCACTACAAAAACAACCACCACAGCTCAAACCAAAACAAAACAATGTCCAACCCATCCCCTCCACTCAAAAAACAAAAACAATTTCCAAAACACCCGTACCGCAAACACAACCCGAAAATATACCCCTCCCCTCCAACGCGGAAGATGACCCTAGTTCGTCGTCAGACGAGGAGGAGCACTTCCACACAATCAAAAGAAAAAAAAGAAAACACACCTCAGACACACAAATGAAAAAAAACCCTCCCCAAAACATAACACTGACACCAACACAAAAGAGTTCACAACAGCAAACAAAAAACACCACACAAAAACAAAAACATGCATACACATACATAAATACAAGAAACAAAAAACTGTTAAACATTGTGTACAACAACAATCTAATAAAAACACAAGGGCCTAACTTCACCCAGGCAGGGGATTTCCCCCACCTCAAAATGATTAAGGCCCCACAGGACACCTATAAAACTTTAAAAAACAATTTTATAGAGGACGTGGGTCCCCCCTGCCACGGGCCCATTAACCGCGTCCTCCTAAAAAACTATCCCACCCCCTCCCCAAACACCCACACAACTCCAAGCTCCCCAACCACACAACACACTGATGCCCCCACACTTCCACAAACCACCACCCCACCCAACAACCCATCCCCCACCCTAATGGAAATTGTGCAGCCCGATACCCGGGACGCAGAGAGGTAAGTGCCTTTTCTCTTCACCACCAACATGGCTATGCTAAGAGTAGGCTGTTTAAATGCGCGTGGCCTGGGCTCAACTTGGAAGCAAGCAATGCTTCTAAATGACCTCAGGTCACAACGTATAGATGTGATGGTAATTTGCGAGGCCCGGATCAGCAACGTGCGACAGCTGGCCCCCACCTTTGATGACTTTGAGATGCACGCATCTCTCTGTCAGCCCGGAGGTGGGGGTGGAGTTGTCGTTCTGCTGCAAAAACATCTGGGTCTCGCAACACTGATGGTACATTTGGACCCGGAGGGTCGACTAGTGGTTCTGGACCTTGGCAGTGGTAAAGGCGGAGCGTTTAGGTTGGTAGCCGCCTACGGCCCTTTCGGGTCAATGCGGCCGGACTTCTTCCACCGTCTGGAGACTTTTCTAGGGACGTCCCACTCCTTGCTATTAGTGGGGGACTGGAATGGTATCCTAGATGCACGCTGGGACTACATAGGGGCCTGCCCCGATAGAGAGGGGTGTAATAGCCTCAAAGGGTTAATCGGTCGATTTGACCTGGCCGATAGATATCGACTAGATTTTCCGACTGCGCCAACCTGGACTTGGGCAAATCGTAGCGGATCATCTAGGTCGTACCTAGATAGGTTCTTAGTTAGAATTAAGGATAAGGACTTTTTAAGTTGTCCAAAAATGCGCATGGTTGGCTATTCAGACCACAAATTAGTGACCTGCATGGTCAACCTTGACAGAACTCATAGACAGGGCCCCGGTTACTGGAAGATCAACTTGTCCTTGCCGGCAAGTAGAGCCTACAGGAATCGGATTAGTACGTTAGTTAAGGAACGGTTGACTGGAGCGATCGTCAACAGCAGGTGGTGGGTATCTCTAAAGAGAGAGATTAGAGTAGTCTCGATAGAATTTAGTAAGGTTCTAGCTGCGGATAAGAATAGCAAGGAAAGGGAGCTAATAGATAGAGTAGAAGAGGCAATTAGAAGCGGCGACGTGGCCAGAGTGCTAGCGTCGAGAACGGCTTTGAGCCAGTTTTTCGACGCGAAGCACGAAGGCTGCGTTGTCCGAAGTAAAATACGTGCTCTAGGGAACGAGGGGACCAAAGCTGTTAGCTGGGCCCGCGTGACAGAGGCCAACAGTGGAACTAAATCCACCATCCAGTCTTTGCGAGACCTGGATGGACGGGCGATTCTTGAGCCTAAGCAGATGTGTGAGGCCTTTCAAAGGCACTTTGCCCGACTGTTCGGGAGGGGCGGGGAGCCGGTTGGGAACGTGAACTTCGGTCCATACCTCGACGGCCTGCCGCGCCTCTCGGACAGGGAGGCGAAGTCCTGCGAGGAGCCGATTTCGGCCGCTGAGATAGAGGACGTGCTGAGCCAATGCGGCAAACGCAAATCCCTGGGTCTCGATGGTCTTCCTTACGAATTATATCTAGCTATGCCGGACTTGTTCCCCGATCTCCTCGAGGCGGTCTACTGCAACTGGCAACAGAACGGGAGAATTCCCTGTACTGTGACCAAGGGCGTAGTCACGCTAGTGAGGAAGGACGAGAACAAGGGGGACGAAATAAGTAACTTCAGGCCCATAACTCTGCTAAATACAGAGTTACAGATTTTGGCCAAGGTGCTAGCAAAGAGGTTGGCGCTTGTCGTGGGAAACCTGGTGGGAGATGCGCAGACATGTGCTATCCCGTCCAGGTCCATCCATGACAACCTCCACCTCATGCGATACATCATAGAGAGGGTTGGGAACGAACCCGGCTTTGGCGGGGCTCTGATCAACTTGGATCAATCTAAGGCGTTCGATAGGGTCGACCATGGTTACCTGGATGCGGTGCTAGCGGCGGCAGGCTTCGGACCCGTTTTCAGGGGCTGGATCACTGCTATGCACAGCAGCCGCATCTGCTCGAGGGTCAAGGTGAACGGCTACCTCTCGGAGCCGTTCAAAATCGCGCGGTCCATCCGACAAGGGTGCCCTCTCTCCTCCCTTCTGTATGTGTTGACTCTCGAGCCACTACTGCGGAAGTTGGAGTTGTTGCAGGGCATCCCTTTGGAACCGGGATTGCGGAAAGCGGTGTCGGCCTACGCCGATGACGTGACAGTAATGGTGTCGACGGCCTCCGAAATCGAGGCGGTCGGCACCTTACTGGAGGAGTACGAAAAGTTCACAGGGGCTAAGCTGAACCGGGACAAGTCGATCGGTTTGCAACTCGGCACGTGGAGGGGCAGACCGATGCCCTCCGATGGCGTCGTCTGACGCTGGACGGAGGGCCCGGTGAAGTTGCTCGGGGTCTGGTTCGGACCGGACCTCCAGGTGGAGAAAAACTGGGCGGAGGTTACGAACAGGGTGTTTGCACTGACCCAGAAGTGGGCCAGTTGCAAACTATCCCTGAAAGGTCGGGCGGAGGTGGCGAACACCTACATAGCGTCCGTCATCTACTACCGCCTGACCGTAGTGCCCTGCCCAAGGGAAACCCTCACCAAGATGGAGCGCGCGCTCTTCCAATTCCTTTGGAAGAGGCGGGCTCCTATGGTGAGGAGATCCATCTGCTGTCAACACCCTTCGAAAGGAGGGCTGGGGATGCCGTGGCTAATGATGCGTAAACACGCATTAAGGCTACGGCACCTCTACGTATTCCTCACCGGACAACCGGTGTGGGCCTCGTTTGTGAGACGAACCTTTCCCAGACTCGTCTCACTCACCGAGCTGCAATCCTGGGTCAAGCAAAGACCGAGAAAACTGGGCGCCTAGCACACTGAGTGTGCCCAGGCGCTCACCGCCCTCTGGCAGGCGGATCCGGTTATCAGTGGAGACTCCACCGCAACATTCTATAGAGGGCTGGTACGCAGCAGGTGCGACGACGCCCTCGGAGAAGCCCTAGACATGGAGGAGGACGAACTGGCCAGCCTGTTCGGTAGGACATTCAGCCCGGGACCTATGGACAACTTCCAGAAGTCCCTGGCCTGGCAGTGCTACCGAGGAGTTTTACCCGTTCGAGAAAGGCTCTACAGACACGGGCGCCCGGGTAGGGACCCCGCCAAAAAGATCTGTCCCAGATGCGTGTGCGACGAGGAAACCGTTGCACACGCATTGGTACACTGCTCGGGCGTAGCCGATCTGTGGGGCTATGTCGAACAACTGCTGTCAAGGGTGGGACCGATCCGGTTGACCACCGAGTCTATTGTAATGATCAAGCCGCCTCCCCCCTTCAAAGATGAAGCAGAGGCGGTGTTTCTGTGCGTAATAGCCATGGCGAAAGAGGTTGTATGGTGGACGCGTCTGAAAGGACTGAGGTCAGGCACCTTTCTCTCTGGCCAACAACTGGTCCGTTTCTTCCGATATCATTTCGGAAGAAGGATCAGGATGGAGAGAGAGGTGCTGCACCCCAGTCGTTTTTATGAAAGGTGGGTGAAAGTGGCGAGAATGGCCCGTGTGAATGGGCCTTCTCTTTACATAAGCCTGTAGGTGGAAAAGAGGAAGGAACGAGGGAGCACCCCCTCTCTGTGCTCCTGAGGAAAAGGGTTGCGCACTTTTTTCGGGGGTGTGTGCGACCCCCCAAGGCGCCTCCTCTCTATTGAGGATTTTGTTATAAATTTTATTTTTTGTTATATTTTATAACAAAATCCTCTATTGAGGATTTTGTTATAATTCTATTTTTTGTTATATTTTATTTTATTTTTATATATTGTTATTGCCTCCTCCCTATTGAGGACGCCTTGTTTTGTAAACTCCCCCCATTGTACTTGTCCTACTTTTGATGCCCTTGTGGCAAATAAAAGAAACATATATATATATTGAAACTGCAAACCTGGTCTAAACACACAAGAACCGAACTCCCACTGTCATCACCCTTGCCCTCTTCTCTGTATTATTATCATCAAATGGGGTCCCACATGCTGGCAGCCCCAAAGCCTTGGCAGACAGAACGGAGAAGGCATTTCCCCGGGGGATGGTAAGTATAATGCACTGGAAGAGCCATTCCATTTTGTGAAGCTCACACCTGTGGCTAGCCAGCTCAGCACCTATGGTGGTAAGTAGGTAGGTAGCCCTTGGGCTAAGGACACCAGAAGTCTCCACTGCTAGGGGCTTGACTGGAGAGTACTGGGTACACAGAGTGTACTGGGTGTATTTTATCATGACACCAATATGTGAAAACAAACAATAATTATTTTCATAAATACACCTTTTCTTTCTATTCCCATTATCTATGTTTCCACTGTTGGTATTCTTTGTTTATTAAAAAAAATGTTATTTAATTAAATAAATTATATGTTTATACAAAAGTAGTGCAAAACTAGGCAAAATTATATTCAAATTATTTAATTAAAACTTTTCATATCTGCAGCAGAAATATGCATATTTCCATCTTACTTTGATGAGTTAGAAAATACGATAACACATTTATAAATATAATTAGAATGATTAAAATCTATAGAGGAGCAGTAAATTGTTTAACATTGTTAAAGTTTTGTAACATACTATAAACACTATTATGAAACTGAAATCGTTTGATTTTTAACCTTGGATAAAACAAATTTATCTGAAGCCAACTTTTAAACAAAGAATTTTGATGGAAATAAAATAAGTTCCAGGTAAATATTGATTTTTATGTATTGACATTAGGTGAAACATTTACAGAAGAAACAAAATAGAAATTTGTTTGCAGGCATAAGATTAAGCAGAAACAGATCATTGATCCAAAGTAGAATATTTATTGTCATTTGCATAAGACTTATCTTGAAAATAAAACTCATCTTTAAGCAAGTATTGATTTCTTGGAGACATATGCACTTAAAGGTATATTGACATGCATTGATAAATTTATCAGCAGTAGATAAATTCTACATTGTAGAGAGAGAGAGAGAGAGAGAGAGAGAGAGAGAGATAGAGATAGAGAGAGATTAGATGTGGAATTTATCATCTATCTACTACTGATTAGTTCATCAACACGTCAATATACCTTTAAGTGCATATGCGTGTGTGTGTTTGCATGCATGAGTATGTGTGTGTGTGTATGTTATGGAATGTTTATTAATTTGTTGCTGGGGGCTCTGTTTGTGTCACTCCAATCAACAAACTATGTTGAAATTAAGAAAAAGCACTCAATGTCATATGTATCTTTCCAATTTTGATGTGGTATTGCATGGGTAGTACATGACAGAGATTACATACAGTAATAATAGAATACAAAGGCTAGATTTCCATAACTTCTTTAATTATGTAATTAGCATAGACATTTCTGTGGTGCCATTGGTATGTCATGATGATATAACACAATTCTTGACATTACATCTTCAGACAGCCTCTTAGATAATATATTTGATCATATAATCCATTTATAAGACATGGAAACATATTGGCATGGAGACACACTTGCTTTAGATGTTATTCCAAAGGTCTGTCTCCACATTATATATATATATATATATATATATATATATATATATACATATATATATATAAATTCAAAATATTAACAAAAATAGAACTTCTTGTGATCAAGTATATTTTATTATACATATTTCAGAGGTACTGAGCTATCTTCAACAGTACGTCCTCATCAGATAAAATAAGATGATGCATAACATACCCTGACTTAGTAGATGGTTGGAATAATATTTATATACCTTAAGATTGAGACATGAAAAAATTACATATAATACAAAGGGTGCGTGTGAGAAAGCTTAAACATACATAATAGCAATTTACATAACTGTTAGAGATTCAAATAATTTAAATTATTGAAGAGAGAAGAAAGACAGAGAGAAACAGATGAGGAAAAAGATAGTTACTAGAAGTATAGAAAGCAAAAGAGAACTGATCAAGGATAGAGAGACAAGGAGGAATAATGTTTACAGTTTAAAGCATAGGGAGGGAGATTTGTATTGTCGTGGATAAATAGCGTGTGATTAGATGATGCTATATATATATATATATATAAATACATAAATATACATTTGGGCATAGCTTTGTGAGAGAGTAAACTCGAATCTTTGAATTATCTAGAAATAATCAATCAATCTAAATATTAAATATATCTGGGTGTAACTATAAGGGTTTAATTTCTATTCCTTAATTAATTAGAAATATACAAACCATTTCTGTGTATATATATATATATATATATATATATACATACATATATGTATATATATATACATATATACATATATATAGATATAGATATTTAAAGGTTAAACAAGGTTCAATGAATAAATCAAAGAATGAGTTTTACATTAGATTGGAAGCACTCCACAGCTATGGTTTTCCGGAGTTATTAATATTAATTCAAAATATTGACAAAGATAGACATTCGTGTGATCAAGTATATTTTGTTATACATATTTCAGAGGTGCTGAGCTGTCTTCACCAGTGCATCCTCATCAGATGATGCATGACATACCCTGACTTGGTAGATGGTTAGGATTCGGTCATGGTAGTGTATAAGATGTGACAGGGCTCAATGTTTGTATGCCTTAAGATTGAGACATGAAAAAATTACATATAATACAGAGGGTGCCCTCTGCAAAATAATTGTCTGGATAGCAATCTGGTCTATAAATGCACCGTAAAAGCAAATAACATCACATACAACTATATTGGTGCAACTTCATCGACATTTAAATTAAGATTTTCGAATCACAAATGTTCTTTTTCGAATCCTAATAGGAAATCTTCGACTTCTTTATCACAACTTATATGGTCGTTAAAAGACAAAAATTTTAAATTCTCGATTTCTTGGTCGAAGCTGTGTAATAGTCGAATCTACTTGAATTCTTCAATATCGCCTAACTGCAATCTTTGTACTATAGAGACCCTATTAATAATTACTAATTATGAAAATTTAATTAACAAAAAAAGTGAATTATTCTCAAATTGCCTTCATAAAGCTTCCTCTATCCAAGCCTCGCAAAAAGTCAGGAAAAAACACTAAATAAATAGGTTCTAATTTTTGACGTTTCTTATCAACTGAGTGTATAAAATATTATAACAGATTATAAAACCTTATAATAATTTTTATTCATTTATGATATGATTAATTTTAGATTAAGGGTTCTATATAAATATATAAACATATAGATTGTTAACATGATATCTTGATGAATATGCATATCATTTGATTGTGTAGCTACATTTAATTTGATCGGGATTCTTGTATTTTAAAAAATATATAGCTTATATGGTTAACAGTTATAAGGAACTGTAAACCATTCATGTATTTATGTATTTATTCATTTGGAGTATGTTGGTTTTAAGATTCAGGATGTTTGATTTATATATTTATATATATTTATGGTATATGCGTCGCACACGATCCTAGTTGACAAACCTTTTCCACTTAACTTGATGTAAAACTTCAATTATAACTTTACTAATAATGATTGTATTTATTATTTATTATATGTATATGGATCACTAATATTGTCTTGAGTTCCGAACAGAATACTCTGTATATATTTAGACAAATGTGTATATCTAGTTTAATAATATGCTTCTAGCTACATTTATAAGTACTTTAGATACTTAAGGACATTCTAGTGTTATAATTGTTAAATATCTTCTAAATTATATAACGATTATTATTTTTTAATATAATTAAATTCGGGTTACCTTCGGGTCGATGAAAATCTTAAGTTTTCTCTTTCTCATGTTTGCAGACACTTTAAATATGAAATTATACTACAATATAGATCCTTAAAAATTTTCTTGTATTTTTAAATTATACAGCTTAGATATTTGGCACTTCTAGGATCGCAAACCATTTAATTATTTATTTTTAATCTGGTTCTTATCCTTATGATTCATGAAGTTTGATTTGTATATTTATAGTATATATGTATTACATGATCCTAATATAATAATTGATCTAAAACCTCAATTTTAACAATATTAAGAGTAACTTATTTATTATATTATATTATATTGTGTATAAATGACTAATATCGTCTTGAACTTTAGACAATATATTCTTTATATAAATTTAGACAAATGCGTATATCTAGTTTAATAATACCCTTTTTAAGTATAATTATAAGGCCTTTAGATACTTTAGGGCATTCTAACTGTTAATTTTAAATTTTTTAAGTTATAACTGTAATTACTTTCTAAATTATATAATGATTATTATTTTAATATAAAATTTTTTTTAATATAACATTTTTTTTAATATAAAATTTTTTTTTTATATAATTTAATATGGATTACCTTCGAGAGGATGAAAATATTAAGTCTCTTCTTTCTCATTATGCAAATACTTTAAATATGATTTTATAAATTAAATATGATAGTATACTTTAATATAAATACTTATAAACATTTATAGCCTGAAATATTATACCTTTAGATTAATTCATTATTCTGAACTAACATAAATGATTCGAAATTTAACGGTCATCTGAATACGTTTGGATATATATAATGTATATAGTTAATTGTTAGTATATTTCTAATTAACTAAGGAATATAAATTAAACCCAGATATATTTAATATTTAGATTGATTGATTATTTCTAGATAATTCAAAGATTCGAGTTTACTCTCTCACAAAGCTATGCCCAAATTGATATTTATGTATTTATATATATATATATATAGCATCATCTAATCACACGCTATTTATCCACGACAATACAAATCTCCCTCCCTATGCTTTAAACTGTAAAAATTATTCCTCCTTGTCTCTCTATCCTTGATCAATTCTCTTTTGCTTTCTATACTTCTAGTAACTATCTTTTTCTCATCTGTTTCTCTGTCTTTCTTCTCTCTTCAATAATTTAAATTATTTGAATCTCTAACAGTTATGTAAATTGCTATTATGTATGTTTAAGCTTTCTCACACGCACCCTCTGTATTATATGTAATTTTTTCATGTCTCAATCTTAAGGTATATAAATATTCAGTTTTGTCATATCTTATTCACTACCATGACTGAATCTTAACCATCTACTAAGTCAGGGTATGTCATGCATCATCTTATTTTATCTGACGAGGACGTACTGTTGAAGATAGCTCAGTACCTCTGAAATATGTATAATAAAATATACTTGATCACAAGAAGTTCTATTTTTGTTAATATTTTGAATTAATATCAATAACTCCGGAAAACCATTACTGTTGAGTGCTTCCAATCTATTGTAAAACTAATTCTTTGATTTATTAATTGAACCTTGTTTAACCTTTACATATATATATATATATATATATATATATATACACACACACACACACACACACACACACACACACACATATATACTTCGTTTTGTATTTGTTTTACAAGATTTCATATCTGAAAATATGTGTTGAAACATATATTATTATACTTTGGGAGGGTCATGCTGCCAATAAAGGCACACCCACCTATTGGTTTTCACTACAATTTATTATAAACTCCCAATTGGTTAGTTTAATAACTGGATGGTTCTTTAGTTGTTGATTGAAGCAAGCTGGGACTTCATATTTACGTGAATAGCTGTCTATATGTAAACCTATTGGGACTTTATATTTATGTGAATAGCTGTCTATAAGTAAGTTTATTAGGAACCCACACTTATATGAACACTTGTCTATGTGTATTCTTACTATCTTGAATATATATGTTAATTATCAGCTATGTAAAAATAATAGTCATATCACCCTGTTGTCATAAAAAAGGGTCACATTCAGTATGTTAGATGTACTATCTGCAGGAAGAATGAGATCACATCTCAAACACCTTTTTGCAGAGGTTTGTTCAATTGGCAGTAACATGTTCCACTCCTTCCTTTGTGATTGGGTAGATATCTATAGGGTGGATGTATAGCCAAATAATAAACTAACTACTCTCAGATTAGCTCATGTAAGTAACATAGTAGATAGATATAGGAGAGCAAAAGTATTTGCTCCAAATATTGAATGTTCTTTGCATTAAATTACTAAATCATATTCATTTCAAACCATAAACAACTATTTAATGAAATACAACATTTTGTGACAAACATTCAAATAAATCTCGTAATTTAGCTGTCAAGATGATACATTGTCATCATTGGGAGATCACTATTATGAAGTACATATCTCTAGTGTATTACTGAACAAAATATAGACATTTTAGCTGATAGATTATAAAATATAAAAAATATATTAACTAAAAAATGGTTAACAAATAAATGGTTAACAATTTAGATATATAATGAAAGTACTTCAAAATGATATATTTTATAAGAAAATTTTAAATAATTGAATATATATACTCACTTTAAAATTACAAACAGATTGACTAGATATATAAATTTTATACAAACTTTTCTCTTAAAAATGATATTCCATTGGTGAATATTTTATGTTTATGCCTGTGAGTGCCTAGGTATGTATATGTGTTTTCATATATCATCACCATTATTGTTATTTTATGTCTACTTTCCCTGTTGACATGGGTTGGATCTATAGTTACCATCCAATTTAGTTATTCAGATTTACTAACCACATAGTTGGAACAGGGATTCACATCACATCCGTACATGAAGTGTGTGCTCAGTTGTGTCAGTATATCCATCATTTGTCACTGTCATTACCACCAGACATCCTCCAACTCAGCTGTAATAGTCAGACAGGGGTCTGAAAGATAGTGATCCACACCTAGTCAGGTTAAAAACAGGAACATTTGGTAAAGGTCCAGACATGCTAATCATTGATGAGAGCGAAACACCTATCTTGTTCACTCTTGACATCGTGTTCAGGTTAGTTGGGTCAAGAAGGCAAAAACACGATTCTATCCAGTAAAATGAAGCATCTTTAAATAAATTGGCAGGTAACAAAAGATAAGCAAAGCCATGTACAAAGTATACAATGACTTTAGTAAAGATGGAACTCATTAGCATAGTGTCAGCAGTTCAGTTCTGTACACTACAGCTATGAAACCTCTTAAATATTTTTTCTAAATAGTGTTGCTGCAGTACATGATTTATTTTACAGGTCTGTTATTGCACCCTTATACAATTAATACTTGAATAAACTTTGAAATTAAATTACTGAAATAATAAAACAAATTTTTACAATATATTTTCCAATAAACACATACTTTATCTGCTCCTCCCTCCTTCTCTTCCGGTAACACATTTTGTAGAACTATTAGGATTTTCATTAAAACATAACACTTTAAATCAAAAGACATTATGCTGCATTAGCAATGCAGCAAATAACACCGAAATAAGAATGGCAGGATGCCATAAAATAACAAAAAAAAAAGGAAGAATTGCATGAGCTACATGTTTAGTTTGCATAATGTACATACTTAGTAGCAGAAAATCTCTTGTATATCGATGTATATTATCTGATTGTTAAAATAATATGAGCTTTCCGTTCTTTTGCAGTTTCAAAAGAAAAAAAATAGTCAAATCTCAAGGCTTAACTAGAGAAAATAACTTTTAGATATTCTCTAATGACAATGATGACGATGATGATGATGGTAGTGGTGATGATGATGATGATGGTAGTGGTGGTAGTGGTGATGTTGATGATGGTGATAATCAGACACCATCGACAGAACGATAGTAAATATAGCTAGAAAATGAAGAAGAATATGTTACACAAGAAGGAACGAGCCCTAAAACAAAATATGTTATGTATGGATTGTCCCTATCATGGGATTTCTTTTGTTAACACTACAACCATGTGCAAAAAATACATGTTGAAAAACAACCAAAACACAGACTGTGTACAACGTAAAAACTCGAAAGAAGAAAAAACAAACAAAAAAGGGATAACAATGCATGTAACAAAATTTATGGATTGTATTACAAATGTGTATATTATAAAAATAACGAAAGATGTATACAAAGGAATCACATGAATGTAAGGATGTTCATTCTTTGAAATTAAGAAAATTGCACAAACATTGACTATAATCATCATCATCATCACTGTTTACTGTCAATTTTTCCATGCTAGCATGGGTTAGATGAGTTGCCTTGTGAGACAAGCCAGATCAGATGACTAGGTCTTGCTCATATAGAACTGGTTTGGGCCTGGTTTCAACAGCTGGATGCCCTTTCTAACACCAACCAGTGTGTGCTGGGTGATTTTTTCGTGACACCTACACAACCACTTTTCATCATGGACTGAGCACAATTATCCTGTCACCTACACGACCACTTTATAATTTGGGCTGGGCGCTCTTAGTTTATTTAAAATTTGCCATTTATATATATTATTATTACACATCCATCGAAGCATGGAAGCTTCATTTCTTTGCAACCTTTGTAGGTCCTCTGTACACAGCACCCAGGTCTGTTAGTATCCAGGGTCTGTTACTACTTACTGCACCTGGGAAATGATCACATACAAAACCTGTGTTCTACTTGAAATCACACCACAACTCTTGTGCACCCATAGTTTGGATTTGGGGCATAGGATGGAATTTCTACCTACTCCTTTCTTGTACACTGAGCAAGGCCATGTCTCTGATGGAATCTAGGTCTTGTTATCTTTACATATTAGAACTATGGGCTTTGCCAAGTTGACTTTAAAACCTTTAGATTCTACGCCTTGCTTGCAGGTCAGGAATTTCTTCTCTTGATCTGCCATAGATTCAACTATAAGGGTTAGATCATCTGCATACAGAAACTCCCATGGGCAGCAGGTCTGAAACTCTTCTGTTATAGCCTGCATGATGATAATGAACAGAATATGGCTAAGAAGGAAGCCTTGATGTACTCATACATGCATGGTAAATTCTTCCCTATATTCATTGGTAATTTTAACCTTGCTGACCCAAAGCGGGATTTACATACACTGGAAGTTATAACAACATTACGAAATACCAACAGAAAAAAGATGACACAGACACACACCACAAAATATGTCAGAGAATGACAAAGCAACCATTCTCTGGGAAATGCCAACATACACAGACAGGGAGATCAAAGCCAACCGACTAGAGATTATAATCAAAGACCACAAGGAAAAAAATGTCTTCTAATTGATGTACCAATCCCCACAAACGACGATATATCTACCAAGAAAATGGAGAAACTATCCAAATATAAATATCTATTGAGAGAAATAACCCAAACGTATATGATGGAAACAGAAATAATACCTATGAAAATACCTACAAAAAATAACACTACTAGACATTGCACACAATACGAAGAGTACTCTCAATACAATCGACACAAATTTGTTCACCCAAGTGACAATATTGAAGAAGTTAGTTGTGCATGTATTGGTCTTCATACAAAAACTTTTATGTATCCCAGCAGACATTTCTGAGGATATTAATATAAAACTTGGAAATGCAATTCGATTGCAGGAGTTTTTACAATGAGTCCTAAAGCAGTGTCAAATGTTAACTTCTCTAATTGCCTTTCCTGTATACTGCATCTGACCCCTCTTATGCCCAGTTGAAGTCCATGAAATTGATAGACATAGGCTGATGCAACTAAGTACTGTTCAATGATGTTTCTAAATATGAAATTTCCTAGAAAATTCAGCTAGTATTTTTTTTGTTCAATATTTCTTTCTATCATATTAGCAGTGCAGCATCTGAAAATACTATTATTATGACTTTCTAATGAGATGATCAATTGACTCAATGAACTTTTGTGTTGCCTGAAAGCAACAGCCTTAATTTCCAAGCTTGGTTTTCATTGAAGATATTGCACTAGTTTTAAAGAACATCAATGAGCTGTAGATAACAACAAGGTTAGAACAAGCCGCTGGAAAAATTGGGACGAACATATAATTGTGAACCAAGAGCAAATCAAACAAGTCCAATAACTCGCACACCCTGGCATCCTTTGGGTTGGGAATGGAGATGCTGAAGCTGAAAAAAATCATTGAAAACTTCAGAAAGCATTAGGTATGTCGTGTTTTTGTTTTTTTTTAAAATAAAATGTACCAAATTGTATCAACAACAAATTATACTGCAAACAAAATCTAACTTTATAAAATTATTGTTATTCCCACAGCTGTGTATGACAGTTAAAATTGAAAGGTGACAGCAAAAATATCAGAAGCAGTTCTCTAAAAGATATCTGAATAATTTTTAAGATTACATATAGTTAAAGAATCCCCAATGAAGAAATCTTACAAAGTGTAGATTTTCATACATTAGGAAACATTGTCAAACAGTACAGATTCCACTATGCAAGGCATGAATTGTACATGCTAGATAAACAATGTGTAAAAGCATCAATGTGCTAACTACCACCAAATAGGAAAAGAATAAATGGAACATTATGGAAAGCTTGGTGAAACAAACAGAGATAATCAGCAAGTACTGGATTGCTAGTAAAGAAGCTAGAACAGTCATTGCCAATTGAAGCCAATGTGAAAAACTTATTGATTGATGTGTTAGTTAACAAAGGATGGCATAAGCCTAAATAATGCACTCCCTGCCTTTTTTTTTTGTTATACCAAAGTATATCGTTTAGAAAATGAGAGTGTACTTTTACATCATGTGTGCAAATGCCCATTTTACTATTAATAAATAGCTTGGTCATAGGTTTTAACCCTACATTTGTTCCTGTAAATAGTTCTTTCTCTAAAGTTACTCATACATTTAATCCTATATGTTATTTGTACATATATCCTGAACATTTCTGTTATTATATTCTAGAAATAATTATTAAAATATCATTCTTATCTTTAATCACTTCTATATGTCAATAATTAACATAAACTTTAGGGTTTCTATTATTCATAGCAAAAAGTACCCAGCCCACACAGTAAAGTGGTCATGTAGGAGTCCTGACAAAAAGATCCAGCACACACTGCAAATGTGTTTGACATTAGGAAGGGCATCGAGCCATAGAAACCAAGCCAGAAACAATTCTGTGTGAGCAAGACACAGTGACCTGACCCAATTCGCCTGAAATGGGACAACCCATCTAACCCAGGCTAGTGTGGAAAAATGGACATTAAATAGTGATGATGATGTTGACAATTTATCAAAATGCAAATTTCTGATACTGGCAGTTCAGAAATCTAGTAATCTTGGTATATATGACATACCAATCTTAGACACCAACAATTAAATACATTCAATGCTATTGCCATCATTATTACCACCACGGGTTTACTAGTAGTCAAATAAGCTATAAATTCTAAGTCATTGGTAAACACCCAAATGTCATCTGTGTTACGGTAATCTGACAATTCCTTAATTATTTTTACTGCTAATGTGTTTCAGCATGGCTTTAGCACTGAGAATTAAAACAAAAAAAAAAAACTAATCTAAAATAATTTCAAAAAAATGTATTTTTCATTATTGATCCTTCTAAAAATGAATTTAACAATTAATTTTATAAATTTATCATTTCAAAAATCCAAATTCTATGACTAATCTTTTTCTAATGAACATTGTAAATGCTGAATATTTCAGCTGGTGAGCATCATACTATTTCAATTTTAAAGTATACTAAATCAATTTAATCCATAGGAATTTAATCTATTCAATAGCTGATTGATTGATAGAATGTTTGAGTTATTTGTTTTAGCTGTCCTCTGCACTCAAATCCTGGAGTTCTACCTCCTCTTTCATCTTCAGGGTCAATGGGGAATATACAAACTCAATGCTGGTGCAACACTCCCTCTAGCTTTCACATTCTAAATGGTCCACTGGGTAAAAATGTTGAGATCAAGTGAGTGTCTGTGTCTGCTCATAACTAAATGACCATTGGAAACTTTTAGCCAAAGTATGGTACAAGCTACCAAGCCCTATTCAACTGCAAGTAATGGTCTTCATTTTCTTTTAGTTATTTCTTTAAACATCATCTTAAACAAAAATATTTTGTAATGTATTATAATGGAAAAATATATGATTAATTTCTGTTAATTTATAATTTTCTCAAATGAATAACATTTAAATTGACATTTTTTGCAAGATGTTATATTCTTGACAATTCAAGTAAGCAGGAGATAAAGAATAAGAAGTAACTATTCATTATGCCCTCTTGTTCTAACCTAAACTCAAGACAACTAACCACATAACGTTTTTAATGAACAAAATATAACCAATTCTCTCAAGAGAATCATCATCATCATCATCATCAACGTTTAACGTCCGTGTTCCACGCTTGCATGGGTTTGGACGGGGGTAGTCCCACTTGAGGCAAGAGTGATTGTCTTGCTCGCATAGGACTGTCTGGCAGGTTTTCTACAGTTGGATGCCCTTCCTAACACCAACCACATTTACAGTGTGGGTCTGGGAGGTTTTTACCGTGTTGCCTACACGGCCACATTACAGCGTGGACTGTGTGTTTTTTGTCGTGACACCTACACGATCTCATTTGTTTCGGCCTCGATGGCGCGGCACCAACATAACTTTACATAGAACGGGGTGGTGTGGATGGGGTGGGGGTGGTGGTGGTGGGACGGGGTGTATTTTGTTAGAGATGCCTACTGGCTGGAGTAGGTTTTACTATATATTTAGGTAAGGCGGGTCTTCTCTGTTACTGAGTACCGCCAAAGGTCTCGGTCCAGTGACATTGTCTTGGAGAGGTGTAAGTGTGTGATGTCGGAGTTTATCAGCTCGTCCCAGGTTTTTCTAGGTCTGCCTATTCCGTGACTACCGTCTATCTTTATTGCCCTGCACTTTGTTATACAGCTATCGACTTTCATGCGCATCACGTGTCCATACCAACGTAGCCTTCTCTCGAGTAAACAACATCTGATCCCTCTTATCTCTAATTTTTTCCTTAGTTCGTTTATAAATATAAATTACATTGAATTCATAAAACATATTTTACTTGTATAATATAACATGAAGGTTTTTATTGAACTGAAATGTGACTATACTTATTTGTAAAAATTTAATCTAGTTGTTAAAAGAAATATCATTGAGTTTTTGTCATTCAATCTTTTCTCAATTTCCTTTGCATACCATCAGCATCATTATCACCACCATTACGACAACCACCACCACCACTATCAACATTTTATATGTGTTTTCTATGGGTCCATGGGTTGAACAATGTTCTTTTAGCATAAAGTCAACCTCAACAAGATTTAATTCACAGAATATTAATCAGTAATCAAATTCCAGAATATTTATCAATGGTACCATCATGTCAATCCTTTACAATGGGATTTTTCTGCTACAAAAATATTGATCTCAGTGACAAAATTCTTTTATATTTTTAAAACTTCCATCCATTTTCTATGCTTGCATGAATGTGCGTTACTCTCTACTTTTCATAAAAGTACACCAATATGAAGAACTTTTTTATTTATTTTTTTCTTGGGAGTCAGAAAAAGTAAAGCAAGTTTAGACAAAAAAATGTTATACAGTCCCATTCAGCAGATCTAAATCAAAGTCACTTCAGATAATGTATTACACAACACTATTTATCCCTACCCAGTCTTAAAAGGCTCAAAACTAAAACTTTCACAAATTAAAAAATATCAGGTTTTAAACTATCTGGTGGTGTCTGGCAATTCTCACACACCAATACCACTGTAGAAACCATATTAAAAAGGATCAGGAGGACTTCAGTTGCTTCAAGGGCATAACCTCTATAGTACTGGTGACTACATGATAAACACACCCAGTGCACTGTAAAGTCATAGATGACGGAAGAACATCCAGCCGTAGAAAACAAAAAGTCAGGAGGATTCTTGTGTCAAACACGACAACCTACCTAGTGTTGGTGATCTACACAATAAATGCACCCAGAACACTTTATAAAGTGGCAGCCAAAAGCCTATTCAGCTATGTTAAAGTCATGACAACATCTCTAGAATTGGTGCCATGATAAAATGCTCTTGGTAGAGTACAGGAACATATGTAAGGGAGACGCAGGCCTCTGACCCATCTGAAGGATCATTAGCTTGAATACTGACACTGTCTGTGACAACCTGCCCAACTCCTGCTAGAGGGGAATATGGACATTAAATGAGGACAATGATAATGATGAATACTCTAGCTAAATATACATCTTAAAAGCTAGGCTTTCCTTTTAGAAACTATCTCAGCTATAAACAGCCATTGATCTATATAAAACAGATGCATTCCAAGAGTGTTGTTCATATGTTTGTGGTGAGAAACTGGTACATACATAATATTCATGACCGCATCAATAAAAAGATTATCAGATTGCTAAACACTCAGTCATTAACATACTATGAGGGTCGACTGAAAAGTCCATAAGCTGATCAAGATACTCTCATGGAATCTGACCAAATGAGGTTTATTTTCCAACATAGACCCTCTTGCAGTCTACACAATTCCTCCATTGGTGTTGCTGTGGTTGGATCCCATTAGTGAAGAGGATTTTTTTCTGTTGGTCAAGAAAGTCATCAACAGCAGATATGGCATCATCACTGTGATACTGGTTACCAGTGAAGTCTATTTTCATGTTGGGGAACAGATAATAGTCAGATGGGGCCGAATCAGAAGAATAGGGAGGGTAATCAACAAGTTGAAAGTGACAGTCATGCACAGCATCCATTGAAACCAAGGACTTGTGTACTGGAGCATTTTCCTGATGAAACAAGACCTTTTCATCAGTTTTCCTCACCATTTGGTGTTTACAGCCTTTTATAACTGCTTCAGTAAGTTCGCATAGTACCCTTCATTAATGGTGTGGCCCGTTTGAAGATAGTCAATAAACAATGCCATCACTTTCCCTACAGATGAAATGACCTTGGCCTTCTTTGGAGCATGTGAGAAGTGGTGTTTCCACTGCATACATAGTGTAGTCTCTGGCTTAAAGTGATGAACCCAAGGAAACCAGTGGAATCAGATTTTCCCATGATTTGATCAGCCTGGTCCTCTTTTGATCAGGTTTCAGAAGCATGGCAACAACAGAGCAGAAACGTTTATCATGATGAGTTCACTGTGCAAAATATTCCCAAATTTCTCATGGGATATGCTGATAGCATTGACTAATTGATTTCTCATCAATCACCTGTCATCCATCACTATGTGGTAAACACAATCAATGTTTTCTTTGGTAGTGGCAGTTGCAGGGCGTCCAGACCTTAGGTCATCTTCAATATTCTCCCTTCCCCTCCTAAATTCAGCTGCCCACTTTTGCACTGTTGATAAAGCTGGGGTGTCATCATCTATTATAACAACCATGTCAGCATAAATGTCATTGGAGGAATAAACCCTTTTTCTGCAGGTATTTGATAATACAATAATGCCAAATTTTTGTATATTTTCAAAAGAAGTTGCTTCTAGTTACTTTTGAAGTCTTTGAACAGTTAGATGTCAGTTTACTTGAAAAGAAACAATGTAGTTAATAAGAAAAGCTGAAATTAATGGATGCAAGATTTCACTGCTCTAGCATCATTCCTTCATAATCAGTCTATGAACTTTTTAGCCCATCCTTGTAAATACAGATATAATTGACTCTTCCTATACCACAACACATTTTAAAAGGTTCCTATTCTTCTGAATTAGCTAGCTCTGAACAAAGTCCGTCTTAAATCTATCTGATTCGCAATTTTCTCTTCTCATTACTTATTGTTTCTCATTCTCAAAATTTTCAATCAATATTTTACACAAAACATCTTCCTTCAAACTGCAATCATAAGAAATTACTCTGTACAACATATTTCTTACTTTCATAATCTTGTAGATGTCAAAAGCTACCTTATTCATCAATTGTGGAGTGTCTATTGAAGCTATTTCATTGCCTCTTCACTTCAATATAAAGAGGAAAATAACCAGTCTAGTATCTTGCATAATGGCTACAGTAAGAGTTTCACTTAACCTCACAGGTATTTCACTAATAATCCTACCCTTTTTGTTTTCCTAATATAATTCATGTTTTGAGAACAATTACAAATACTAGGACACAGACACAATATTTCTTTCTCTCTCAAATCCCATGGAGGTGAACTTAGCCTTTCCTCATTCTGGGGTTGATAAAATAAAGTAACAATCAAGTACTAGCATTGATCTAATCACTTTTGCCCTTCCCTCAAACTTTCTGACTTTGTTCCTAAATTTGAAATTAATAAGGCGATATAATCCAGGTAAAAATATCTTTTCAAAATGATTAAAGTATTGGAAAGTAAATCGATAAAGATTTAATTTCTCAACTTATAAATTAATGTGTGTAAGCGTTGTTGCATAGTAACATTCCCACATGAACTAAATTTAATGTGAATGTCAATAATGGGTAGCAAATAGAGCTTATTAGAAAATGAGAAAACAAAATATCCTTGAAAATTGGAAGGATTGAAAATTACTCATCTAGAGCAAAATTAGACAATAGGTTAGGTTTTATGTTATAAATTAAACTAATTTTATTTTGAAGCTTTTCATATATGATTAAAGAGAGTAACTATACACTAACACTGCACATATAAACTACTTCATTTAATAACCCAAACAAAAGAGGAAGAAGCTAAATCGAGATCAAATAATGTAAAAATGGCTAGCGAATCTGAGAATATTCTAAATATGTGTTGAACAATCAAGTTCACTTCAGCGGGCAATTTTGTAAGTAATGGATTTCCAGTCAGCTTCTCAGCAGTTTGATAAATAAAACTGAAATTCCAATCACAATTGATAAGCTAAACATCTGAATCTCAATCTAAGATAGCAATCTCTATATAGGAATATAATAAGATAAGCATCAAAATATTTCAAACACTTGTCTCATAGTGTGAAGTGTCCAAAAAAGGAGATATAAATGTACTAGAATTGTTCTTAATGAAGATATATTTGTTTTAATAAAACACTATTTGATTTCTCTTTCATATAAGAAATGTTT
This sequence comes from Eledone cirrhosa, assembly GCA_964016885.1. Taxonomy (NCBI): domain Eukaryota; kingdom Metazoa; phylum Mollusca; class Cephalopoda; order Octopoda; family Eledonidae; genus Eledone; species Eledone cirrhosa. The sequence continues at coordinate 20,409,978 of OZ024743.1, read as the reverse complement.
TCCTCAAAACATTTATAGCATTCTGTTATCTACTGCACTTGGCTCAAAATGACTACTATATTCATAATTCAACTGAGTAAATGCCATATATCTACTTCCTGTATATCAAATAATAGTTTCCAATTTCGGCACAAGCCCCACAATTTTGGGGGAGGGGAAAATCTTTTAAATCAATCCCAGCGTGTGACTAATACTTTATTTTATCGGCCCCGTAGGGATGAAATGCAAAGCTAACCATGGCGGGATTTGAAATCAGAACGTAAGGGACCATAACTATGCTGCAAAGCATGTTGTCCGATGCTCTACCAATACTGCTAAGCCAACGTCCTTCATATATCAAATAATAACACTGGATTAAGTAAAATTAATTTGAGACTACTATTGAACTTAATACATTATCGTTTTCCTTGAAGTTATTACATTCTTAATTGTATTTAAAAATCTGTAAAAACTGGAGATAAACCACTGATTGGAATAAAACTCTTCTCATAACATCCAAATATTGTACTTGAAGAAATAAAGAAATATCATGACATTAAGAAGTGTGAAAAATCTCAAATTCTGATATTAGATCTATAGTTATCATAATCATAGCCTTAGGAATTCTGAACACTATCATAACAACTCATCAAGAGGCACAATTGTTTATAATGGCATAAATAAGAGGTATTTCTTTTGGGGAGGGTGTTCAACACTTGAACATCATACGTAGAAATAGTTATGAGCAAAACAGGATTTCCACTTATTTGTTTCTGTTACCTTTAGAGCTTGCTTAAATTTGTAAGTGTGGAATGACATTTCTGTAGTATTATTGGTAGAAACATAATTAATAAAAGAAAAAAAATTAACTTACAGAGATACTACAGAAATGTAAAGTTGGAGAGAAAAGAAAGACAAAAAATAAAAGAGGAGAGAAAAGAAAGACACAAAATAAAAGAGGAGAGAAGTAAGAGTGTGGATGTAAGTTACTGTAATAGTATGAGACAGAAAGTGTCATTCAGAGAAGTTAAAATGATGAAGATAAGCAGAAGTGACAACGATGGAAAGAATATTGTAATTGTAAGATGGTTTCTTCTGTGGCCTTATCAATATCTTACATCTTTCTTGGATTGATAAAATAAGAAGCAGTTAAGTACAGGTCGATATAATCAACTGTCATATTGACCATCACTTCACTGTTATATTGATCAAAATTTCTAGCCTTGTGCCTACAGAATAAATAATTTAACGCAATTTTAAGTCAAAGAATAAAACTGCATGCAGAGAAATTGAAAGTATAAAAGATAAGGTGGGAGAGACAGAAAGCATGAGAGAAAGGAAAGACAATAAATGAAAGATAAGGGAAAATATTGATGAGTGGAAATAAGAGATTGAAATAATATGAGAGTGAGAATGGCAGTAAAAGGTAGAGTATTAAACACATTGATTCAGCACTGTAGTGATAGAGAATTAGCTGATAACTACATACAAAGAAACAGGAACAGATGAAAATGAAATGAGGAGTAGGAAGAGATTCATAACACAATGTACGAGAGAAAACAGAACATACACACAGACAAAGAATGTTTAATATATAACAAATTATGGCCCTACTTTCAAGGAGTTTTTAATATATTTAAAACCAAAACACTTAATTAGAGATTTAATACAATATATATTTAGTTAAATATATCAAATAATGGTTAAAGAATATTTTATGTTCCCATCATAAAAATAAATTCAACTTCAAGTGAAATTCAAACTCAAAGTAAAAAGGGAGTCTTAAATAATAATAGAAACTAAAGAAAAAAAGGATATCTTTTACAAATATGTAAATCCAAATTAAATTTCTGTAAATAATTTAAAATTAGTAGTTTTCAAATCTTTAAAGATATAGTTACTTGATATCATTGATTTCAAAATGTAAATTGTATTTTCAAAGAGTATAAAGTTACTAAATAACAAATTAAAACAGAAAATATGCTACACAAAACAAGGAGGGGGGGGGGGGGGGGGGGGTTACATAAAACCAATTAGTGAATAACAGTTTGAAGGATGACTAATCTAACAGAAATGCTTGTAAGTAATTCATGTTTCAAATATATTTCCTCTTTCAACACAACTTTAGTTTCCTGGCTTGCATGTAACACAATTGATTATCACCCCACCCATGCTTTTCAGAAACTTTTATCCAACAACTCATTTTAATCAGAGAGAGAGAGAGAGAGAGAGAGAGAGAGAGAGAGAGAGAGAGAGAGAGAGAGAGAGAGAGAGAGAGAGAGAGAGAGAGAGAGAGAGAGAGAGAGAGAGAGAGAGAGTGTGTGTGTGTGTGTGTGTGTGTGTGTGCGTGCGTGCGTGCGTGCGTGCGTGCGTGCGTGCGTGCGTGCGTGCGTGCGTGCGTGCGTGCGTGCGTGCGTGCGTGCGTGCGTGCGTGCGTGCGTGCGTGCGTGCGTGCGTCGGTGTGGTGTGGTGTGGTGTGGTGTGGTGTGGTGTGGTGTGGTGTGGTGTGGTGTGGTGTGTGTGTGTGTGTGTGTACATAGACACATAAACAGATGAAGAGCACAAAGTCATTGTAACAATGAGCAGAAGGCAAAACAGCATGGTGTCATCTGATCAAGATTGATGCTGAACATTCTGAGGAAAATTCCCAGGGATCTAAGGGGGACATATATATATTTGCTCTAATTTATAATAGTTTACTGGTGAGATATAATTCATAAATTACTAATTTGTAGTAAAACATTTACAATCCAGTGTATCCAATTTTATATTCTGGGTATCTTAAAACAAAACAACAAATTTATTTATTTGAAAACATGACTTTTCCATGTGTATCCAATTTTGAACAGGTACACCATATCCTAGTGTGTCATAAGAAGTGACTAAAAGAAGGGCATCTGAGTGTAAAACATTGTCTTAAAAGGCCCAGTCCAACACATGCCAGCTTGGAAAAGTCAACGTAAAAACGATGATGATGATATAACTGCTATATATAGTTAGATATTTCTATGCAGGATATATTTTGCCAACATTTCCAATAATTTTAAAGAAAGTCTTGCTAGTGACTCCATATATAATTGATTTTCATTGTTTATATTTCATTCTCCTTTGGTTTTAATCTATATCTAAAAAAGATTTTCTTTGGCACATTTCTAGATTTTTCAATGACCTTAAATAATTTAAATTACATTACAATCCTTCACTAAAGATCAACATATTCTTTTAAAACTGCAAGAAAATTAAAAATATATAACTCCAATTTATTGTAAATGAAATCCATAAAGGACAAACAAATAAATTTCTCAAATAATACAATTCTGTCTCATATATAAAATGTATATTTCTAAAAAAAAAAATTTTTTTTAAAGTTTTTATATTTTATAAATTTTCAGATTTTAGATTATTTCAAATTTTCAAAATCTACCCTGTATTACTATTATTTCTTTGTTTCTTTCTTTTAAGTAAAACAAAAATGGAAGTAAAAACACTATTAAAAAGGTCAACCTAAAAAGGATATTTTCTTCAATCAGCTTTGGGCAGATTTCATGAACACTAAGAGATTAAGTTCAATGATTCTCTTGAGAAGAATTCTTTAAAAGAGGAAATTAACGTGCAACATTTTTTAACCATTAAACATGTCAATATTGGACCTAATGTCAAGAGCTTAAGAACCAAGTTTTCACAAAATATTTTTAATTGCTAAAAATAATATTATTTTAAAAAATAATATAACTACAGGCAGCTTTGAGAAAATCAATACATATATTTTTTTAATAGTCTTCAATAGTGAGATTAAGATCGTTATATTTTGAATATCAATAAAAATAGATGGATAAAATATAACTTACATAAATAAATAAATAAATAAACTCCATAGCAAAAATATGAATCTGTTGCAATAGTTTGTCATATAGAGGCACATACTCAATTTCTATTTGATTTAGAAATTGAATTAGAAATTGAATCAACAATTATTATAGTTTAACTGATCTTATAGAGTATTATAACACAGAAATTAAAAATCAAGAAATACAGTAAAATGGATAGCTAATAACTTCAATTTATACCACTAAATTTATGAACCAGAACTAAAGATATTGAAAAACATAAAAAGAAAAACAAAGAAAAATGCCAAATCTTGCAAATTGGCAATGAGGGGGGGGGGGGGCTAAGGTGCTGATTGAGGCAAGTACAGAGGCAACAAATTGCTGGACTGGGTTATGAGAATTGCAGAAAAGGTTATTGCGAAATTGATTAAAAGCAGAATTAAAGTAAGTGGGATGCAGTTTAAATTTGTTCCAGAAAGAGTTATTACAGATGCCATCACCCACATAACTTCAATAGAAGTACATGGTTAGGAATGAGCCTCCTTAGTTAGAATTTGATCTAGAGAAGGTCTTTGGTAGTGTGTCTTGCTTTAAGATCTGGTAGATGCTAAAGAATCTAGAATGGTATGCAAAGAGGTAGTCAGTAAGATGAAAGTCAGGAATGAAGATAGTGATGAATTTAGTGTGAAAATAGGGTTCCATGAAGATTCACTCCTCAGTCCCTATTTCTTATAGTCTTTCAGGTTATAATAGAAAAGTTTAAGACCAGCAGACCAAGGAAAATCATGTATGCAGATGATCTGGTACTCATTGTCGAAACTCAAGGGCTAGAGAAGAAATTTCAGATATGGAAGCAAAACCTAGAACTAAAACGCCTCAAAATAAACTGAACACTGAAGTTTTGGTAAGTAGGAAAGAAGATAGGACTCAGTTTCAGAGAATTGAACCTGCTTTTTATGGAGAAAAAAAGTAGGCAGAAATTCCCTACAGAATGCAATAGGTGTAATAACATTACAGGTAGGCTGACAAAAACAAACTTTGTATGTGATAGATGCACTGGAGTGGTTAACAGTAAGAACGCAAAGTAAATTCCTTCAAATGCTCAGATAGCTCCTGCAGCCTAGGTGATCTCATCAGTAATGGAGGTAGCTGTGCCAAAAGCATAGTAGCGTTAAGAAAAGAATGGGTGGGAAAAGGTTAGAGAGATATTACATCTGACAACAAAAGGTTTTTCTTTGAAAGGGTAAATACTATCATGATTGAATACAGACTACAATGCTGAATAGTAGAGAGACTTCGGCCTTTCATGCAGAAAACCTGTGTTAGCTGGAAAGATATAAGATGAATGTGTAATGTTTTGGCAGTCATTAAAGTGTAGGAGAAACTGCTTTGCAGTATACACTCTGGATATCTCTGTTCATCTTTCTTTGTGTTCTGAATTTAGATTCTGCTACTGCTTATTGGGTGGTAAAAAATCTATCACTCAGTTTAATACTACCACCTAGACCATTGGTGACTTTAGCATTTGGGAAAACGTCTTCAGGTGGGGGGTACCTTCCTCCCTATATCCCACCAGTTTCAGAGTTTCAGAAAAGGGTCAAAGGCAAAGTCCTTTTCATCTCTGAAGAGAGAGAGAGAGAGGGGGGGACGAGAGAGAGAGAGGGGGGGGACGAGAGAGAATGAGATAGAATGAGATTGTACGTGTGTGTGTGCACAAAAAAAAATGGTGTTGGGCAAAAAAACCTGAAACTAGTTATTAAATTAATGAAATAATAATTAAGTTATTATTGTATAATATGAATATATAAACGCTTATAATTTCATTGTTTGTGTAATTAATTACCCACATGAAAATAAAATTAACTTAAAAAAAGGAATATTAATCTAGTGATAACTTTGCTGGTATTGCTGCTGGTTTCCATACAAGGACCATAAACACTGTAGAACTAATTGAAATTTGATCTAATAACATAAGCTCACTTGTTAATAGTCACATAAAACATATTTAGAAATATACTATATCTGTAGACAAAATGGTCAGAAATTTGATAAAGCTAAGAATTTTCAAATAACGAAGATATAACAGAAAAATATCACCAGCATCTTGCACTTTTCTATCCGTAATAGTTGTATTGTCAATAAAAGCAATTTTATCAATATCTAGTGATATAATTTGATTACTTATACCTCATGGTCATATATTTATAGAACAGGATCAGAATTTATAATTGAAAATAGCAACAGTCTATAGTGTTTCTTAATAATATTCAATAGAACTCATATGGAATAACATAATTCAATTACATGAACAACTATACAAAACCAAATACAAAACAGCAATAAAAAGAAAATGATGATAAAAATAATTTTAAAATATGTCATACTGATGACAAACAGTAAATTATAGATTGAAAAAAAAAATGTTTTCACAGATTTGTCTTCCGTTCTGTCAACCACAAGGTGAAAATGTTTCAATTAGAGAACAAATAAAATTCAATTAGATAAAGCCACTAGTAAGACTGCAATATGATATACAATGAAAATATAACATAACAGCCATGTATAAAATTGTGTTAAAACAATCTTGTCAATAAGATCGATTGCCAGATCTATCTATGCTTCAATAATATTAATGTAGAATTTGGAGAATAGCAAAATAAAAAAATTTTAATTTATTATTCTATTTTACCACAGACCTCCAACTTTCTTGCCAAACACAGGCCAAATGACTTGTTTTCTGGTACAAGGGAGGTTGATGATAGCAGCTGGAACTGGAACTCAGAATGCTTTGAATAAATACTATACGACATCTTGCCTGACACTAACTATTCTACCAGTCCATCACCTTGCTCTTTTTTTAAACCTCAAAAAGAATAAAGGAAAAGTTTACTTTGGCAGGTTTTGAATACTGGGTGTGGAGAGTTGAGTTGACTTAAATACTGCAAGGCATTCTATCCTCATTCTAATGACACTGCCTATTCATCACCTTTTACTGTTGATTTTTGTATAAAACTAAATATAGTAATATAATAATTTATGTGATATGGCTCCATTATAATTATAATGATGTCCAACCCATCCTAACGAAAATCAAAACAAGCATGAAAATATTTATAAGGATTATGATAGTGGAATATAAATTAAATTAGCAGTCAAAACATATTACTTTTATTTAAGACATATTAACATCTTTGCTACCCTTTTAACAACTAACTTTATATCTTGTTAAGTACTGGGAAAGACAAAAGCACAAGATTCAACTTATTATATATGTAACAACACAAACATGTCCAATTCGTTTAGAAATCCCAGAAGTAATTTTTGTCATTTTATTATATCACATTAATTTCTTATACACAGTTTTTTATTCAGTGAATTTTCTTTATAATTTAACAACAGGTGATTGCATCAGTATTTTCTATAAACAATCTGATTGGCAACACAAATTGCAAACCTTAATACAGATAAAATATACTATATTTAAACTTCCAATATGCCTTCCTTTATGCAAATAATTATCTTACAATGATTTTTTCTTTATAAATTAGCTATTAATAAATAACTATTACTAAGATTACACACAATTAATAAGCTGTTTGCAATCTTTGAAAGGTTCCATTGAAATAGTTTATAGTTTCTGTTAGGTGACCTAATTATCAATGGAAGGAGTTGTTCTGTAAACATAGTAGATAGAATAAGATCAAGCTGGGAAACGTTCATGAGGCTACTACCTCTGTTGATAATAAATTAATTTTCTCTACAAGCAAAGGATGGATTGTATGCTGCCTGCATGAGAAGTGTAATATTGCATGACACGAGTGTAGAAAGCATACAGAAACTGGGAAGAAATGAAGTAAGCATGCTTCATTGGATGTGAAATGTTTGTGTGCATGATCGACAAAAAGCTGGGTGTAAATGGAATCAGCTGTAATATTCATGAGAAAAGACTGTGCTGGTATGGATATGTGATGTTTATGGACTAGGAACACTGGTAACGCCAGTGGAGCAAAGCTGCAAAACCTGAGTAGAGGCGGTAAGAGTTAATCTCAAAACACTGAACCTCACAGAGGATATGATGGAGGAAAGCTGTGAGTGAAGGGAAGTTTTGCTGGAGAAGAGGCATCCAATCCATGCAAGCATGGAAAAGCAAATGTAAAATGATGATGATGATATACAATAGAGGCAAATATAAAGGCATATACAATATGTTTATTATATATAAACATATTGCATATGCTTTCATAATCATCTATTATGAATTATGCTATGTTAGTGCTACTGCTAATATATAAGTTTTATCTCCAAAAACATTATGTTGGACAGCATTAAATACTGACCCTTGTGATTCAGTAATGTTCAAATACTATTTCAGAAATATAAACACATATATATTGTTAAATATACTTTTGCTTAATCACAAAATATAACTATGAATTGTATCAGTTCACCAAAAAAAAAGATATTCTTTGAAATAAAGTAATAAAATTTTAAGAAATATCAACATTTTTTGGCATTACAATAGAGAATTAGCAGTTGAAATAATGATAATGGTAGTAAAAACAAACAGATTGTTTATATATACATTTAATAGAAAATGGAAATAAAGATAATTTCTTATTTTATATTCACCAGCAACTTACAAACAAATAGTTATAGAAATATTTATTTATCTATTTATTTCTTATTTGATTCTATAAGAATAATTTGGTTTACAAAATGATATAACTCTGTTGTCCTTGAGGACTAAAATATTTTCAATGAATAATAGTATAAAATATGACAAACTTTGTTTTCAGCATAAAACATTAGAGTGACCCACATTATTATATGACTTAATATTATATATCATCATCATCATCGTTTAACGTCTACTTCCCTATAGTAACAAAAATGTTATCACTGACAGTTTCCTAATTGAGCATTCTATTGTTCAATCAACCATTTTCTTATTGAATTAGCATATAAGTGACTGAGTATTCAACAGACATGTTTATCTTTAACGTTATCCCCTGACACAATGACTGTGACACATCTTTTCAATTACATGTATAATCTGGCAGGCTTCTCCATAGTTTCTTTCAACTGAATTGCAGTCACGCGGTTTTAACATAATTTAACATATATGCTTGACCTTTAAAAGAAATTACTAAATAATGCAAACAACTACTATTGAGTTAGTAGATTTTGAGCAAAATCTCTGAACATGTTAGTAAATCGGATTTGTAACAGATTTAATCATTAATGGATATTTCTAATTCAATTATTTCTAAATTATTCTCAAATTCAAGTCACTTAGATTACTTAGCAATTGATTCACATAATGATTCCTTCCCTAGAAAAACATTGTAAGAAATATTAAGTCAAGAGATCGAGGTAACAAATAATTTAAACTTTGTATTTTATTTTTAGAAAGTTTCAATCACATTGAATATCAAAATAATCCAAATAAATTGGAAAAACTTTGCTAAAAGCTGTAACACTAAAATGGAACTGAGCAATAATTACTTATCCTTTTAGCAAGAATTTAATCAACTAAACATATCTATGTAAGTTAAAAGATAAACCGAGTTCACATGGAGAAATAAACATCACAAAAGAAGGTGGGAGAAATATAATCAAAATGGATTACATTTTCTTCTGATAAATAATGGTATTCCCATGCTCACTGGCTGTACAAATAGCTGAAACTTGTAACTGATAAAATGGAAATCAATGTTTGCTTTCCTAAAGTCTATAAAAAAAAGAGCACATCTTTACTAAGTTTTGCATGTTAGAAAAAAATCTTTAAACAACAGGATGGTTCACAGTAATTTCCACATTGATTTACAATAATATAAATATTTAAAGACTAAGTATGTTGAAGAATACATATATTTATATAGATATAAATATACTGTCTACAGAATCAAGATCTAAGCATCAGTTTACAAGCTTCAATGGAATACAGGAAAAAAATCCTATATGTGCCTGTCTCCTACTCTCTCTCTCTCCACACACACTTGTATTGTCTGTGTTTATAAATAACTTGAAGGAATTACATCAGAAATTTTAAATTATTTCAGTCTCCTTCACAGCAAATATATATATATATATATATATATATATGAAAAGTGTCAGGACCCCAATGGCTTAGTTCTGGCTGTTTCTATAGCTAGATCCGAACTAGCTGTCAAAACGGCTAGAGTTCAGCCGTCTCTTTTCATATTACCCACTCTACTACCTTAAGTTTTGAGTACCTGGTGCGTTATGGTCCATCTGGTATCTTACCACATCATCATCATCATTTTATATCCACTTTTCCCTGCTTGCAAGGGTGGGACGGGAACTGATCCTGGCTTGATTTCTACAGCTGGATGCCCTCCCTAACACCAACCTCATTTACAGTGAGTGCTGGGTGCTTTTTTGCCGTGGCACCTCCACGACCACTTTGCAGTGGAATGATAGGGACCCCAGTCCCTATCATCTCATTTCTACAGCTGAGTAAACTGGAGCAATGTGAAATAAAGTGTCTTGCTCAAGGAAACAACTCATCACCCGGTCTGAGAATTGAACTCACAACCTTTCGATTGCAAGGCCAATGCTCTAACCACTAAGCCATGTGCCTCTACATCGTCTTTGTTAAATATCATCCTCATGATCGTTTAACGTCCATCTTCCACGCTAGCATGGGTTGGACAGGTTTGTGCTACTTGAGGCAAGATTGGTCCAGTGACCGTGTCTCGCTCGTACAGAACTGTTTCTGGCAGGTTTTCTACAGCTAGGTGCCCTTCCTAACACCAACCACATTTACTGTGTGGACTGAGACCCTTATTGCAATGTCTCCTACACAACCACTTTACAGTGTAGACTGGGTGCTTTTTGTCGTATCACCTACACGACCACTTTACAGTGTGGAGGTGGGTGGGGTGTATATTGGGTTAAGAGGTGCCTACTGACTGTAGGTTTAAGTTTGTATGTATGGGAAGGCAGGTCTTCTGTACAACTGCATAGTGCCAAAGATCTCAATCCAGTGACATTGTTTTAGAGAGGTGTAAGTGAGCAAGTTCAGTTTTTATCACTTCGTTCCAGGTTTTTCTTGGTCTACCCACTCTGTAGCTTCCATCAATTTTCATTGTTCTGACTTTCTTATACAGCTGTTGTTCTTCATACGTATCACATGCCCATACTAATGCAATCTCCTCTCCTGCACACATTTGATACCTCTTATGCTTAGTCTCTCTCAATTCGTTTATGCTTTGCTGTTTGCGTACATTACTATTACACATCCATCGGAGCATGAAAACTTTGTTTCTTTTTAATCTATGTAAGTCTTCAGCACACAATGCCCAGGTCTCACTACCATGTAACATTGCAGTTCATATACAAGCATCATACAATCTGCCTTCCATTTTAGAGAAAAGCCCTTTGTGGCCAACAGGAGTATTAGCTCTCTGAACTTTTTCCATACCGTTTTAATTCTGGCTACTGTACTTTCAGAACACCCTCCTCACTGCTGATTTTGTCACCCAGGTAACAGAAAGTGTCTACTATTTCTATAGAACCACCTGGGCAATTGAAGGAGTTAGTATCCAGTGGACACTCGCTACTTACTGCACCTGAGCATCGGACACGTATAAAAACTACATTCTTAGATAGCTTACCCAATGCAAACTATGGGTACTTATGTACCCATAGTTTGCATTTGGGACATAGAATGGAACTTCTACCTACTCCTTTCTTACACACTGAGCATGGCTATTTCCCAGAGGCAACCTGCGCCCTATTCTCCTTTCTACATACTAGAACTTTAGTTTTAGACAAGTTAACTAAGGCCTTTGGATTCTAGGCCATGCTTTCTTATTTGGAATATCTTCTCTAGTTCAGCCATAGAAGAAATTATATATATATTTATAGACAAAACTTCAGACAGACAGGCAGCACATTGACCAAAAATATCTAAAACAAAGACAATTTACATATCACTCTAATTCTGAACATGTTTCAAACAGAGGAATATTATGTGAAATAGAAAATATCAGTAAAATAATATCATGGTATTAAAAATATGTTTACTTTATAAAAAAAAAAAAGGCTATGTCTATACCAGCAAAATATGAAAACATATAATGGAGGCACATGGCAATGGAGGCACATGGCAATGGAGGCACATGGCTTAGTGGTTAGAGCATTGGCCTTGCAATCGAAAGGTTGTGAGTTCAATTCTCAGACCGAGTGATGTGTTGTTTCCTTGAGCAAGACACTTTATTTCACATTGCTCCAGTTTACTCAGCTGTAGAAATGAGATGATAGGGACTGGGGTCCCTATCATTCCACTGCAAAGTGGTCATGGAGGTGCCACGGCAAAAAAGCACCCAGCACTCACTGTAAATGAGGTTGGTGTTAGGAAGGGCATCCAGCTGTAGAAATCAAGCCAAAAATCAGTTCCCGTCCCACCCTTGCAAGCAGGGAAAAAGCGGACGTAAAATGAAATGATAATATTATATGTTGAAAAAAATATGCTAAAAGAATTATTTACATTAATAGAACATAATAACTGGAGATAGAATATGAAATAATTTTGCTACATAATTCAGTCGATATTTTGAATTAGCTAGAATGTTTTCAGTTTCAAATCTAAAGTCAATTTCACTTATATAGCTACTGTTCTGTGTTTGTAATTTTTAAAGTTAAAAACAAGTGGCTAGGAATATTAAAACAGTGTTCTGCAGAGATTCGGGTCTGTAAATTGTACACTTTTGTTTCATTTCAGCTTATACTAACCTAATTTTGACAAGAGGGGAATCCAAGACCTATTTTCATTTACTGATGCCCACTTTACATCACACACATGCAAGCAGTCATCTGTGCAAGATTTACTGTGACTGCCATCTGTATATTGTTTTCAGAGATGTCATAGTTTATTAAATACTACTAACATATAACTTCCTTTTCTTCCAATCCTGGTAGCAGGATTTCATTCATGTAACAAAACTAGTCATGTGCAGCAAACATTTTCTCCTAAAATGAATCATTATTGAAGCTATAATTATTGAATAGATTGTTCCATTGATTAAACTACTGGAAACCTAAGCCTCCTATATCATTTTTAAAAATGATGCTATTACACTGAAGCTCTAAATGTTATAACATTGACTGACAGTTCTAGAGATAGTCATACAAAGATATCATACTCGAGTTCTTATCTCTTATTGTGTAGCATAGAACAAATTCTATCACACTTGTGTAAGGCATACATCTACAGATCATAACACTAGTTTAAACTACTAATGCCAAAGAAATCAAGCATCTTATTGATATTAAAACTTACTATTGGATATTAATATGACAAAATTAAATGCATAAGAAATCCAGTTAGTCTGCTTAGATAATGACTTTATATCTGAATATATTAGAGATTTAAAGAACAATTCTCAGGATTAGGATTAGAGTTAAACATGGAAATTGTTATGGGTAAGGATACATTCATTTGTCCAGTATTGTAAGTATGGCAACAATCAACAAGCATCTGGCAAATGTATCCTATAGCCATTTTCAAAAATAGAACTAGAAAACTCTCATTTTAAGTTGATTTGATTAGTTCCAAATTCTGATTTCTTCACTTGCTAAGCTTAAAAGTGATAACTTTAAGGTGATCAATAAAACTTTATTTCTTATAAATATGAAAACAGTCTGGAAGAAAATGAACTATACTATTATTTAAATTTACTTGCTGGTGTTAACATAACCTTCTGTCTATCTACAATGCCTAACATAAATATTAGAAATATACTAATGTTGGTGATCTACACAATAAACAAACCCAGTTCACTTTGTAAAATGGTTGATGATGGAAAGGGCATCCAGCTTGTAGAAAACCTGCCAAACAAAGAGTCAAGAAGACTCTTCAGTTAAGCCAGAGATACAACTTCCCTAGTGTTAATGCCATAATAAAATGCACTCAGATTGAGGGATCGTGTCGAGCCCTTGGCCCACATAGAAATCAGATGCACCACTTGAGTACTGACTGGTCAGTAATTAAACTCTGGCTAGTGAAAAGACATATGTTAAACAATGATGATGGTGCTAGATCCAAATCATTTCACATCATTTTCTTACAAAAATGCCAACCACGTTCCAATAATATGTTATGGACTAAGAATAATAATATTACTTAGATAATTTAGCAAAGAATGTATTAACATCAATTAGATGAATTTTCAAGAATTAAACGATTTTACACACATGTATTTAAATTAAATAAATATAACTTTTCTGAATACTAAATGCTAGATGCCATCTATGTTAATTCTAACAATCATGTGAAATCTAACAAATTTCTAGCATGTTAAATTTTAAAATATACACTCACAAATACTTTGGTAAAAATCTGAATCCTAATTTAGCAAATAGCACAATATTTTCCTGCCATTATGGAAACAAAATCAGAAACAACTAATTTAAAGTTATTTTAATAAACAATAGGCTTAAGGACATGTTAGTTTACAGTCAATTTTCTATTGAATTGTATGCCATTTACAACACTCTGAACATTTTCACAGTAGTTACCATAATTAATGTAAATAGAGATGCTTGACCGTGTTGCTTATGCAGTTATCTTACTGATTTCTTGTTCATTGAATTATTTGCACAAATTTATATTATATTCTCAACTGCTCTCTTTAACACTTTAAGTGTAAAAACCTTATATCATTTACTACCAGCAATCTTATCAACCTAAATATGCTGTGTTTTCCTCTCTGAAAATAGCATATTTGTCCTTCAGATTACATTTTCTGAATATATATGTATTTATTCTAATCTAGAAAGCTACATCAACAAATACATTTCACATTGAATATATATTAAACAGTTAAACTATTGAAGTCATCATTTTTAGGATGTTATTTAGGCAGTCCTGGTAAAATACCTTCTCAAGTACAAAGCATGCCCCTTTTATTTCAGCTTTTTTTTCTTTGTTTTTAGTTAAATTATATGCAAGAAGACTAAAATATGCTGCTAAAAATATGCAAATTTTCCTTCAACATTATCCATAATTTCTGCTTTCAGGCTAACCATATTTCCACTAGCATAGAATATTTTGTTAGACTTCTTTTAGCCATCCTAACAAATCTGTTAGAAGCATTTGGTGAAAACTTTTACAATCTACTCTTCAACATCAGATATACATTCCCATATATCTAAATCTAAAACACTTCCTTCTATATCACTTTTATGACTGCTAAGCTTATCAGTCACCTTTTTTTTCTCAATATCAGGAAATCTGCAAATCTAGAAGCACACTCGCATTAGGCATTTGGTATAAAATTTAGCAATATTCTGCAAATCCTTCAGAGACTTAATTTTATCAGTAAATAGTAGGCATAATGTTTCCTTACAAGCTTCCCTTAAATCACACATAGGTTATAGACAGAAAACATGGGCTAACTAAAAATTGAGAAAAACGTTGATCATATTTTAATATAGTCTTTATATCCATTTTGAGTATAGTAATGAGAAAGTGTATTTATTTGCATGTTTATACAGATGGAAGGAAACTTCTAATAAAGCAAACTAAGCAGAAATAAAGGTATAGTATTTAATTGTAAGTCAGGTTGAAGCCCCAGATGTAATAAAAAATCTAATAGTTAATGCAAGAGGGCAATGCATATTACCCCTAAATTTTGCTGCTACTGTAAATTTTACTAAAGAATCTTAATATTTTACAAATTTGAAACTAGAATGTGTTATGAGCAATAAAACACAACAGCTCAAAATAAAACACAATGAGAACAAAAATTCTTTTCAAATTACTGCTACACCATAGATATGCAACTGAATCAATCAAATTGACCACAACCTTTAGCAGTCATTGATAACCTTACAATTTCACCATAATTGAACTCCTAAATGCTTTAGACAAATGAGAGTTGAATCAGGTTCATGTTACCATGATGTAAATACAAATGACAGAAACCTATATGTGGGAAATTTTCTACACATTAAAAAGACCCTTACAGCATAGTAAGCTTATGCTCTGAGAAACGAAATTATAAATCCAAACATGTATCTATATTAATGAAAGAAGAATTTATAAAAAAATGTAATATTTGCAGAATTTTATTTTATTTCAGTGATTAAATCACACAATATGATGCAGTTTATCTCTTCAGGCTCTTAAATATAACAAATAAGATTTATAATTCATATGAAATATATAATTATTTATGTACATGTACTTAAGTAAATAAACTGTTTAACTATTATTGTAAAAATTGAGTTACATTCATGTGCATAAAACTAAAGAAACTAGGAGTCAAAATTAGAAATGAACCTTTATTTAAACTTACATTTTGCATATTGTAGATAGTTTTTGTGATAATAAAACCTACATTACTAAGAAAAGAATTTAATTTATAATAATGAATGTAATTGTAAAAACATTGTGTAGGCTAACTACTTCGTAATTTTTAATTTCACTGATTTAGAAATTATTAGATATCAAATATTACAATTTACATTATTGTTTCAAAACTTTCAAATATAATAGATCTGTTCTTAAGGAACCCATAAAATTAAAATAAGATTAGATTATGAAACAGGATTTCAGACTCAATGCTTCAATCTTTGTGTACTAGTTATAGCCTTACCAGATATGCAATATGCAAGCAATTAACAAAAGTAATTTTAAAAAGATGTATTTGAAAACATCACTATAATTATTTGATTATCGGTTGCTCTCCAACAGGTTTGCAATTGAGCCCCTATCAGTGGAGACTTCTGGTGTCCTTGGCCCTAGGGCTACCTCCCTACTTACCACCATAGGCGTGAGCCTCGCAAGATGGAATGGCTCTTTCAGCGCATCTCCCTTACCATCGTCCGGGAAAACGCCTTCTCCACTCTGTCCGCCGAGGCTGTGGGGAGGCGAGCACGTGGGACCCCATTTGCTGATAATAAAGAGAGATGGAGGTGATGACAGTGGGAGTGTTGCTCTTCTGTGTTCAGACCTGGTGTGCAGTGTCAGTTGTCCGTAAGCAGGTAGTGATATATATATATATATATATATATATACACATATAAGTATTATATTGAGACTATCCTAAAAATAATTTAGTTCACATATCTGGTCTGAATATATTTGAAAAAATTCCACTGAACAACAACAACACTACAACATTATAGTACCAACAACATCATTGGATTATCCACACTGTAATGTAGTTGGTGTTAGGAAGGGCATCCAGCCGAAGAAAACCAGCCAGACAGTCCTATGCGAGCAAGACAACCACTCTTGCCTCAAGTGAGAAAACTCCTGTCCAAACCCATGCAAGCGTGGAATATGGACGTTAAACGATGATGATGATGATGATACATATATATAAAACTGAAATTGTCTGTGTGTGAGTGTCCTAATTTTTGCAAAGTCTATACAAATCCACATTTCTACTCCGATTGACTTCAAACTGGCATTTATATATTCCTTGCGGTCTAAAGATATAACTGCAACTTTTATTTTTCCGTTTTCTGTTGTTAAAGGGGTGTTAGGCGCCGGTTATCGATATCTCTCTCTTTCTTAGTCTGTCTTTTTAGATAGATACATAGCTATAACGTCGCGCCCTTATAATATCTGTCTGTATGTCTGCATTACGACATTATAAAAAAAATTGTTCTCATTGCTTGACGTATTATGTTTGCTATTTTCCATTCATTGCCAGGGAACGTCTTCACGAACCTGCCTGTTTTCCTTCGGTTGCAACGTTTTTCGAAATATTTACTCCTGCGTTCACAGATTGATTTTTTCAGTTTCAGAAGATCCTGTTAAGGGTGAAAGCAGTGATTCTTTGCTTAAACTTTAATCTGTTATTTTAAAATATATATATATATCAGTTCCCGTCCCACCCTTGCAAGCAGGGAAAAGCAGACGTAAAATGAAATGATGATGATGATGATGATATATATATAATTATATACTCGTGTACAGATATTTTTGCATACACAAAAACAAAATATAAACAAACGTATTTATTTCACGAAAGCACAAACGGCTTATCGTCATTGTTACTGCCGATATGCCACCCAAAAAGTCACACTACTTTTGGCACAAGGCCAGCAATTACATAGTCAACGGTTTGGAAATCACATGCATCACTGACGAGTTTACTGCGTACTCTACCAGTTAGTCTTAGTGTACTTCGTCCTGCTTTTAGGTCATGCCTCGAAAGAAGAGATACTCCATTGGCCGAAATACAGCAAAAGCGGCAAGAAAAAGAACAAGGCAGGCAAACGAATCGTCAATGGAATCTGCTATTCAACAGTCGCAAGATGCTGAACATACTGCCACCAGAAGAGCACTTGAAACAGACAACCAACGAACCATTCGCCGAACCGTGTCAGCTTTGCAATGTCTATCAATAAATCCCAGGGTCAGACCCTAGCTGTTGCTGGTCTTCTTTTGGAAGAGTCATGTTTTTCACACGGGCAACTATACGTTGGCTGCTCAAGAGTTGGAAGCAAGACAAATCTCTTTGCATATGCCCGACACGGAAGAACAAGGAACATTGTGTACAAGGAGGTGCTACAATCATCGTTTAGTTAGACGAGGCAGAAGGGGATATACACGATTGGCTGAAGAAGGACGAGACTGTGTTAGTAGTATGACCAACGGCTGCTATCACACCAACAGCAGCAAAAACAACAACAAAAAAGAGAGGGAACACAATTATATGCTTTTGAAAAATCTTAATGGAAAATTATTTGCCTAAGCACAAAATGTAGACACCATCCCCAGGCCGAGGTATTCCGTACTTCTCTGTACTGTTTCAGAAAGGAAGGATAAACATGCCAATCTATGTTTAGAAGCCCGGGCAACACTGGGCCATTCTGCTAGTAAAAACAATAAAATTGGTTCTATTGAATAAGTCATAGAACCTTTATGGATTTTCAAAATTCAATTTTATTAAAGATTAAATACAATATCATAATTATTTGATGAATATATATATATATATGTATTGGCAGAATTAGTATGGTCATGGGTAAAACATCATGTATCATATTTAGTTAAGTTGATTTATGTTCAAATTTCAAATTGCAATCAGTTGACTATCTTTCATGCTTCAGGAATTGATAAAATTGTGTATGTTAGAAATCATTATCACTAAGCAATTATAGACACATTTAGTAATGAGCATGAATGGTAATGGTGGATATATGGCACAAATTTTCAGGTCAGAAATTATGGACAACTTCTAAACGTCCATGGCAGTGTTAATGGGAAGTATAGCTTATTCAGATAAACATTACAAGTGCCTTCAGGTGAACTTATTCAAGATGCATGGAGTGACAAAGCTTTTCGCATGCACATACAGTATACAAACATTGCTGACTTGTAGATTTGTGTTGAAGATCTGTTAGTATATGTAGCATGGAACCAAAGCAGTCAATGAAGTCCATAAATTGACTTTGATAAAATAATCCAGGATCTTTGTATTTCCCTGATGAGCCTGAGGTGGTTGTCTCACTGTTGGAACATACACAATGTATATGTTTTTAACAACCAATCAATCAAAATACATAGCCTAGGGAAACTGTAAGTCGTAAACAAAAGATACACCCTCCTCCATCTTTATTGGGTGTCAAGCAATGGACCCAAACCAATTCAATATACCACTTTCATTTTACTTAGTCATCATGATGCTTCAATAAGCAAACAATGTGGTGGCATCTGACTTCTCACTAGATATGGCTGGCCTTTGACTTCCTTGTGAGATGCTTTTCCACACTCTGTTCAATTCCTATTTTTGATCCTGCTATGTCCAACACATGATCCTCAAATATAGATGAGATTTCTGCAATGTAAAATCACAAATTTGGTAATTTGTATTTTGAATGTCCATTATTTGTTGCTCTTGTGGCAGCAATAAAAAGTCATTATTATTATTTTTATATTCAAGTTCCTCTAATCACAAACAATGGCACTCGTTGAGTTTTTATAAAATTTTTCTAATGAAAGTTGAATTTTTTTTATTATCATAATGATTTAAGACATTCTCAGGAAAAAGAGTGCTTCAAACTGTCAGTGTTTCCTCTAATTAGAGGAGGCACAATATTTTCCTCCCATCATTTGCAGCCAACGGATAAATATTTTACATTTAAAATCTCCACAAATTTGACGTTTGTAAAGAGATGAGGAGAGGGAATCAGCCATAACAGCTGTTATAGAAGTAACACAAACGCTGACAAATGCTTTGAAAATTTTGTTTGTTAAGATTCTATCCATTATTATTTTCAAATACGACCTTTCACCTCCCTCAGACAGCAATGCAAATTGGAAAGTCCCTAGGATTGAAAAGGTCACCAATTTCTGGCTAAAGCACCTGAGCAGTACAGAGAGTACAAAATTATCCCTGCTAGTCGCAACCCACATTTTAAGCAAAATACATTTGATTGAATAGTACAGCTCACATGGTACACTCTGCACACAGTACTAACCTTATGTAATTACCACCTAATAAAACACAACTACTTAACAAAACAACACAACCTTCACAACCACTGTCCCGCACTAAAACACATAAAATCAATCACACAGCAAATACGAAATACATGACAATCTCCCTAGTGTTGATGATCTACATAATAAGTGCACCCAGTACATTCTGTACAGTGGTTGGTGATAGAAAGGGCAACTAACTGTAGAAAAACTCTGAAATTGTTGAGAGGACTTTTCAGCTGTGGACATGACAATTTTCCTAGTGTTGGTATCATGATAAAATGCATTGATGAAGAATGGAATCATATGCTGGGCCCCAGGCTCACCTAAATGATGACGAAACAAGAATAACACACATCACATTATACATACCCTACAAAACATATATCTGACTAAAACAATATCAGAAGAAAATGAAACAAACCCCACAACAAAGCCAGTGGTGCAATATACAAACACAATTGTACATCTCCAAAAGACTATTCCTCACACCTAAGGAACTTGAAGGTGCAGTAGAAACTTGCATAAAACTGTAGAAGACAATAATAAATGATAATTGTTTGTGATTTAGGTACACAGCCAATAATTCAAGGAGAAGGGAAAGTCAATTAAGTCAACTCCAATACTTGACTGGTACTTTATTTTATTGATCTGAGAAGGATGAAAAGCAAAGTTGACCTCAGTAGGATTTTAACTTGAAATGTAAAGAGTAAAAACAAATACAGATAAGCATTTTCCAATGCTCTAATAATTCTACCAATCTACTATGTTTAAGTTGTAAATGATAATGATTTCTTAATGATATATATATAACACAACTATAAATACAAAGAAACCTATGTGGATATAAATGTTATGTTCACTTTAATTTTGTTGTTGAGAATATCAATGGCATATTTCTGGTGAAATAATACTCTAAGTGATGCTTGTTTTTACATGTGTTCTGGCTACACAATTTATTAGTTCTATATTTAGCACTTTAACAACTAGGCTATTTACACTAATTATCTTGGGGTGATAAAAACAAAATCATGCCTGAAAAAAAACAATTAGTTAGCTAGTTTCTTTCTTTCATTTTATAGTCCTGATGTACCAAGGGAAAAAAAGGTTTATTGCAGATGGAAGTCCATCCCTTTGCTCACTAGTGATAAATGATATCAAAGCTATTCTATCAAGGCAAAATGTATCAGCATTTGGAAAATTTGTAAGTTCCATTAGATTCAGCAATCATGCCAATGAAAGGGAATTGTGTGAAATGCTGCTGATAACATAATGGCACTCCCATTTCACTGTTGATTGTGCATGAAAAGACATGTCTTAATCACACGCTTCACTTCATTTGTTACATATATATTTAGTTCAATTCATGGGATTATAACTACTTGAATTTCTTATTCAAAAATAAACATTATCAGAAGGAATCATATTCACACACTCATTAGCAAACCTGAGGCAGATGAACAAGAGAAGGAAATCACATCGATTGCAATAAGGTTTTCTTGTATCAAAAACTAATATATGGTATATATTTTATAAATGAAATTGTAGATGATTTGGTTATCCATTATAGAATTCTACCAGGTGTTTAAATCTTGCTAAAGTGCATTTGCTTTCAGGGTTGAAGAAATAAGTCAGGATTAGAAAAAACTATTTTATTTGGGATAGAAATGGTATAATGCTGGGGATTGAAGCTTTACCAATAAGCTGTTTTCTTTTATTTTGAATAATGTGTAGTATATATGCAAACATTGGATATAATAAATGATGTATATGCACAAATATATCTGCTAAGTTAAAGATTCACAGATGATACAGGCATAGAGTTTGGTATAAATATGTGTAAATCATGCATGCTTGTCAAAAGGACTAAACAAAGCCCTAGATCAGGAGGATATCAACAAAGCCTAGAAGTACACAATGTGACAATGAAAAAAAAATTAAAAAGATACTGCACCAGAAGTGTAAGAGCCATACTGAAGATGAACCACATGGAAAACAAAACACCCTAGCAGTCCCAGATGTAACCCACAGTTTCAACATTAGCTGGAACATAAGTGAAATTAAATGAATAAATATGAAAATCTGAAAGATATTGATATGCAATAAAATGTCCCATCTCAAGGTAGATATTGATTATTTGTACCAGTAGGAAGCGAGGAAATGACACAACTGGAACTGTCATATAAAGCAACAATAAAGATGTTTGGAATGTAGACAATATGCCACTGAACTTAATATGACCTTGAAATAAGTAAGAAATGGAGAAAAACTGCTGCCTTGAAAGTTGAATTCATTAAGGAGCTAGCAGAAAATGCAAGGTCAAAAGCAATAACACGACTGATGGAGCTAAAGATCTCTACATGATTAGTATTTAGTCCAAAGTAAAGATGCTCATGTAGACCAGAAAACAACCTGGCATTGACTGAAGAGTTCAGGAATAAAAGCAAAGAGAGAAAGATTCATACTGTCAGCACAAGACTAAAGCCTTCTTACAAGGAACTATTAAACCCATGTCTTACAAAATGGTGCTGTCAAGTCACAAATTGTAGGTTTTGTGACCAATATAATGAAAAAAATGCAGCATCTCATTTCATACTGATATTAAATGGGTATAATAACCACAGTGACAGGGTAGGCCAGTACCTGCACTGGAAACTAAGAAACTACTACAAAATAAAAACAGCCATCAACTGTTACGAACACCTAGAACCAGTAATGGAATGAGACAATGTAAAAATAATTTGTGATTTCCCAGTTAGCACAGATAAGACAATTTGAGAAAACATACCAGATATCATCATCAAGAATCAGAAAGTAAAACCTGCAAAATAACTGATGAGTATTACATCAGATAAAATCATGTTAGTAAAAGAATTTATTAACTAAGCAAATACAAAGACCTAGAGACAGAGATTGAAAAGATGTGGAACTTTAAAATGAAAATCCTTCTTGTAATAGAGGTTTTGGTGAGATAAGAAAAGAATGTGAGGAACATCTTAGCAATGTCCCAGGTGAACCCATATCTTTAAAAAACTCAAAAGATAGTTCTGACTAGCATTGCACACACACACTGAATAATCCATTCAATCTAAATATAAATTACAGAGTACTTGTAAATTAATGTGACATACCCTCTCCACACAATTTAATTTATACTTTATATATCTTTACACTTCATATATATCAACATCAAGTTATATGTACAAAACATATTTCTTTCTGTAAGTGATATGCTTTTATAGTCCCCTTTTATAGTAATGACTTACTCACTTTCCCTTACCCTATGTTACAGCCCAGCAAGTAATTGTATAAAACCATGATGAATATAATAATAATTGTTTCTACTTTAGGCACAAGGCCAGCAATTACCCAGTGCATTACTGGTACTTTATTTTATCGACCTTGTAAGGATGAAAGGCAAAGTCAACCTCAGCTGGATTTGAACTCAGACCGTAAAGGGACGTAACTATGCTGGAAAGCATGGCGTCCAACCCTCTACCGATACTGCCAATCCACCGCCCTGAATATAATAATAATAATAATGGATGATTAAACCAATTGGAATCCTTATAATAATAGGTACTGTGGGAAACAAAAACACAGATACATAACCAAAACCCCAGCACTACAGGGCACTGTCCATATCTCACCTAGAATACTCTCAATACAATAGAAACAACAACACCAAAACTGCACATATCTAAAGCACACAGGGTTGTGCTCAGTAACACAATGAGAGCACGTAATGAAAATAGGACTAATGATGATCATGATGATAATAATAATGATTTCTTTATAAACCATAATGGACTCACATGAAAATGTTAAGGATGGCACAAGACAAAACACTGACTGTGCATGGGAGTGTTTGTAAACAGTAGAGAGAACAATAAAATTGTAACAGAAAATTCCTCAATAGTGAGGAGACTTCCAAGGGCCACTCATGGAAAAACTCCATAAAAACCATGATTGCCCTGACTACTAAGGCAAGTGCTTACTCCCAGTTCTCCTGCTCTGATTTACAGGCATGTACACAAGGCATGCTATGCACATGGACTATGCTTGCTACTGTTTTTCACTTTTCAATAAAATGGCTGGAAAGCAGCACTTCCCTCTCCAACTTGATTTTGACACAAGGCTTCAAATTAGGAGGTTGGGTGGAGTTGATTATATGAACCTCAGTATTTTACTGTCAATAGAATAAAATACCAGTTGAGGGATGGAAAGCAAATGAGTTTGGCAAGATTTGAACTCAGAATATAAAGAAGTGGAACAAATGCAGGAAGACATTTTATTTGATGCTCTAATGATTCTACTAAATCTGATATAAATTAAGATGGTGTAAGTGATTCCAGCTGTATTTTACTACATAGGTTGCAGATATGATATGTTTTCTCCAACCTGACACATAAACAAGGATTGAAATTACTTCAAAGAGAAATTTGAAAATAAAAAAATAAATAAATAATAAAGTTCTAATTGAAAATTATTTCAGAATAGAAGCAAATAGTAATTCAAACTTATTGATAACAGTAGTTATAGTGGTTGAAGAATGTATTGATTGTTTTAAACTTTATTTGTTCAATAAAGACAATGTTTTTTCCACCAATTTGTTACCAAAAATATTATGTTTAACAGACAACTTAGGTATTATATTATACAACAATTTTTTTTCTTAAGATTTGAAATGATTTATAACAAGACTAAGTTGAATGAAGTTTTTATTTACCTCACGTTTTCATTTTTATAAGTCAGGTTTTTATTTTTTGTATTAATTGTAGCTGTTTATACATATATGAGAACAGTTTTAAACAAAAAATTCCCCAAAGTGGGGAATATTGATTTAACAAACTATGTTTGTGCCTATGTGCATGCATGCATGTATAAGTGTACATACAGACACACCATAGAAATTATTTCTTATAGAAACTTAATTTTGTTCACTGTTTAAAAATAAGTTAGTTGAAGAAATCATATGTTCCAATTCAAAATAGAACATTGACCCTATAATTTTAAATGTGCTCCGAGGTTATCCACTGAATTAAACAATCCTCTTGATGAATGAAACTGTGTATATAGAGTTTTTATAATAAAATCTATATTATTCTGCTATGTTCTATATATGTAATACTTAACTATAGAAAAAAACTGAAGACATAACCCATTATACACACAACATTTACATTATTCGTAGTAATACAATTCACTGATTCAGTGATAAGCTATGGAATGAAATCTAAGATATAATCTATTATAGATGCAACATATACTATTTGTATATTGATTGAAGAATAAATATTCTAAATTGTGACTAAGGGAAATGCAAATCCCCTTTCCTCCAGCCTGTCTGGGAGGTCATTAGCCCTGCTTTGGTACTGAAATGGTCTATGTAGAGCTATCCAATCCTTTTACTAGCGGGAAAGCAGATGTTAAATGATGATGATAATGATAATAATAGAATAAATACAGGAAAAAGAAGTTGGAAATGGAATTGGAATGTTTAAAAAGATATATTTACAATAACTTTACTGGTTTCCAAATGTTAAGTGAGGAGAGATGTGTGGCTATGCTGGGATGTATCTCACATCTGATAGGTTGGGAAGTTTCTTTTGATTCTATGCAATTATTATATATATAATTACTGAATTACTGAAATATTTCTTTATAACCTTATCCACAGTTCATTAAGGCAGCTACTGTACTTCGTTCAGAGACAATGGATTCCAGTCTAGTTATGTGCACATTTCTCTGATATGAAGATAAGGATGTAGTACAATGTATTAAGATTTATTAATGCATTACCAATGTAGCTGTTTTATGGAAGAAATATATTATAGGCTTTGATATTGTTCC
This sequence comes from Eledone cirrhosa, assembly GCA_964016885.1. Taxonomy (NCBI): domain Eukaryota; kingdom Metazoa; phylum Mollusca; class Cephalopoda; order Octopoda; family Eledonidae; genus Eledone; species Eledone cirrhosa. The sequence continues at coordinate 20,383,851 of OZ024743.1, read as the reverse complement.
ATTGTCATGATTGTTTACTATATACAGTATTCTTTGAATAATTTTAATAACAGTCAGAATGGAAGGATGAAAAGATGTGAACTAGTATTTTGTCATAGAATGTAGCTCTTTCTAAATTGTGTTCATTTCTTGATATAAAATAAAAATAACAGAAAACTTTCATGATGGAAGAGATGACAAATGTAGATAAAAAAATATAGATTTCAAAGATGTTCTCACATAAGACTACACCTTCAGTATTACCTATCTGGACTTTACATTATCTCAAGAATCAATCATTTCAGAAAAAAAACAATTCCAAAAGAAATTATGTATTTCGAGGTTCTTTATGAACTTCCAACAATCTTATAGTTCCCAAAATAATTGTGGAATTTCTACCAGTACTGTTAATTATATCCTTTTAGAATACAATGTCTATCTCTAGAAAGTCATGTACTCTCTGTTGGCAGTGAACCTAGGGAAGACTTAATTTAGGTAAGAGTGATGTGAAGACTAAAATTTACCTTCATTGAGGATAAAAATTTACATAAAGAAACCAAAATAAAAGCATAGCACAGAGAGTGGTTATTATGACACAAGAGAAGCTTATTGAAGTATGAGAAAAGTTTGGTTGTATCAGAGTACAGTAGATAAGATTATAAAAGATGTTAGTAATGATAGGAGACTGGATTAAAATAGATAGGTAGAATAATTCCTGCAGGAAAAACAGAAAGTTTTGTGTCAAATTTACTAAGCTTACATAAAATCTGTGAATAGGTTTGATAATGTTCTTTGCTGTGGGGATAAACGGCAAAGAACTTTAAAGAATTGCAAGATTATATGTCAGGAGAAAGCAAGATATCAGTAGGAAGATGTATGTTATCAATTACATAGATACATTTGCCCTCAGTGAAAATGGAAAGGAAGATCAGAAATCTTAAAAGAGATTGCCGATTGAAGAACACAAAACATATGGTGAAGATATAAATACAAGATTGAAGGTAGTAAATAAAACAATAATATGGCATAAAGCTATATAATAAGTTTAGTATTAGTTGTAAAGACATTGAAGATGCTCAAATACATTATTGTCACTCAGCTAAAATTACAGCAATTTTATCCCTGATTACTGGTATAACTACATTATAGAATATTATGTATACCTAGAGAATAGTCTTGTTGAATAATTTCACGTTTGAAATTTAGAGGTCAAAAGGCTAATAGGCAACAAAATTATAGTTAGAGGAAAGTATAGCAGTTACAATTCAAGACAAATATACTTGAATGTAATGTTAGAGCTTTGTGGTTAGAGTTCTAGGAGAACATAAGGTATTTACTGAATTATTGATGGTAAATGTGTTGCATCTGTTCCATGCAAAGGGCAAATTTTATTATCCATATTTAATTTAATAAGCATAGGTTCCATATTAAAATGAAATATTGATTAGGAATTTTGAGGATATGTAGCAAATGGAGGGGAAATAATTGGATAGAATTCAGATGAATATGGAATTGGATGTGGCTAAATGAACTGCATATATTACAATTATATGACTGAAATACTGACTTACTTATGGGACATCCATGTGTGTGTAGCTTCTTCATTTTCAACATACACATGAATTTAAGTATTTATGTATATATCCTAGACACAAGATAAGGTAATCAACATACATATGTATGTACGTATGTATATTGATTATTCTACCTTGTGCCTAAGATATATACATAAGTGCCTACATTTGAGTAATGTTGAAGCATGAATACATACATACAAACACACACACATACATTACAACTACATACACAAGCACATATCAAGACACATACACATAAAAGCAGAGATATATGTACATAAAATACACACATTCATAAGGCTCAATATTTGGATCACATTATAAATTTACATAAGGACCGTGACAAGTGGAGAGATGCTGTGCTGAATAGGACCCATCCAACCCTTGCAAGCAGGGAAAAGCGGATGTAAAATGATGATGATGATGATAATAATCACTGCATAAAACTCCAGAATTAGATATATCCTATTTTACTGACTATACACTGCATATCTCAATGATAGTGTCAGAAAAATTTTAATTTACTTAGGAATTTTTTTTAAAAAGCCTAATCAATAAATCAAATTGGTTTAGTTTTAGTAAATTTCCTCTAAATATTATAAAGGATGATCCACTAATTATCCAGCATTCAGGATATAATGAACAGGTTCCATATCAATATTATTTATAGTTTCATAGTTAATTACTGAAGCCCTTTAATAGAATCTTTAAGATTTTTTTTCTATTACTGACTGACCAACAAGCAACTCCAAAATAGATATTTTTTTACATATTTGATTTACAAATATGAAATGAATTAGATAAAAAATGAAAAGAATAAATTTTTTTAAATCAAATATATGTAGTAGGATCTCAGGTAGTTTAGCTAAGAATGTAGGTTTTACATGTGGCCATTGCACTGGAGCAGAAAGCAGCAACTGACCACAGGAAACAAGAGCTATCAAATTCTGAAAGCTTCAGTAGAAGCAGTAGACAACTTCTGCTACCTGGGTGACCAAATTAACAGTGGAGGTGGGTGTTCCGAAAGTACAGTAACCAGAGTGAGGACAGGATGGAAGAAGTTAAAAGGAGCTACTACTACTGCTAGCTACAAAAGGCTTTTTCCTCAAAATGATGGGCAGATTGTATGATGCATGTATATGAACAGCAATGGTAGTGAGGCCTGGGCGCTGTGTGCAGAAGACCTGTGAAGATTGGAAGGAAATGAAGCTTGCATGCTTCAATGGATGTGTAATAGCAATATACATGAATGGCAAAGCATAAATGAACTGAGAGAGAAAATAGGCATCCAGCCCACACTGTAAAGTGGTCATATTGTTATCACTACAAAAAGCATCCAGCCCAAACTCTAAATGTTGTGTAGGTGTCATTTCAAAAAGTACCCAGTACACACTGTAAATGTGTTTTAGGAAGAGCATGCATCCATAGAAATCTGACATGGCCTATCTCACAACATGACAACTCATCTAACCCATGCTAGCATGGAAAAATGGACATTAAATGGTGATGATGATGAAAACAGATAAAGCTGAGGATATTACTCTTGACTATCTGATTAATTTTAATATTTCAGTCCAGCTTTCACATCTAGGATTATTATCTTGTCTCTTAATCAAGTGAATACAATATTCAAATATATGAAATTCCTATTGAAAACTCATTACTATCAACTATAATGTTGCAATGAGTGAGCATTGAAAAACAATAAAAACAAATATTTATCAATCTACTTAATTATATTTGCAGTCATCAATGTAAACAATATTCCTGTTCTAACAAATAGTTTTCCTGGCAATAAATATATACGATTATATATTAGTATTACAGGCGCACTTATTGCATCCTCCAAACAGATATGAAGGGGAAAATATACTTGCAAGTATTTCAAATTGAAACCAATAGAAATAAAACCAACCACTTTCATTTAGTGTTCTACCATCTTGCATACTTATACTGTCCATATGGAAATATGTATTCACTGATATACCAGTATATATAAATGTAATTCGAAAGAACTAATGCAATAACCCTTGACTAGAATGAAACCAGGCACCTGCTGTAATACATTGAACTGCTAAGAAAATTTTTGCTTTCGAATTAAGCTTAAATATGTTTAAATTATTATCTACTATCATTGGATGCTTCAGAAATTGTCTTAGATGTTCCAAGGAAACTCACTTATCAGTTAAATCCTAACTTTATTATAAAGACATAACATTTTAAATTGTCTACACATTCATATACACATATTATAAAGGGTATATATTTGTGAACTGCAAGCCAGCAGAATCACATCACTCATACATTGCATACCATTAGATTCGAAAGTGACCAAAATTAAAATAGTAGCTATACCACAGAGAGTTTTTATTGCGATCTAATTTGAAATCTTATGTTATTTAGGGAAATATTTTATCAAAAGTTCCATTAGCTACAATAATTTATTACTATATTATTAAATACTATGTGAAATTTTTATGTTTATAACTTACTCCAGCAGGCATTACCTATTGCTCTTTCGAGAAACATTTTTTGTTATCAATTAATAAATTCTAATAAAAAAGTATCAGGTGAATAATTGATACTGTATGTATACAATGGATTAAAAGCTATTCAATTACAAATTGCAGAAGCCAGTGAACAGCAATGACAAAAATGAAATAAAGCAAAAAGTTAAATTGTAGATATAAACTAAATATTATATTTCCAGAATTCCAAATGATATGCACATAATATATTGTCACAAATAATTAATATTGCTATAATAGCCATTTTTCCATGTCTCTCTAAAAGTAGACTTTCATTATTTAGTAGATGCAATCGATATAAATCTTACTAGAGCAGTAATCTTTATTTATTTCCTTCTTGTGATCTTTAAACTTAAGGATTAGATTTAACCACAGAATAATTTATAAAATATAATGGAAATCTAATTATATCTATTTTAAAATTGTTAGAATAATCTTCATAAACTTAGCCAGAATATTCTCTGGTTTTAGAAATATAAAATAAAATTCTAAAAGGACAAGGATAAGAGATATCAAATTATAACTGCAAATTGATGGATTTTCTCATTTTATCTAAGCTGAGATTATCCATAAAGCAAATCAAACATTGAAAGTTGTTTCATGATACCTTGGTGGATACTGTAAAATTGGTAATAACGTTCTTGATGTAGGTGCAGATATGGCAGTTTAGTTAAGAACTTGGTTTCACAACCAAATGGTCTCAGTTCTTATCTCACTGTATGGTAGCTTAGATAAGTGTCTTCTACTTTAGGTTCAAGCAGACCAATGCCTTATAAGGGAAATTAATAGACAGAAACATGTGTATATGTGTCTGTGTCTCCATGTATGTCTTTGTTTTGCACTAATCTGGTTTCAATGGCCATTGATATTTGTTCATATCCTTTCAAAATCAATATGTCACACAGATCAGAGTGTGTCTTGGACATTTATTCCATGAACACTACCAATTTCTTCTAGAGAAGGAGGAAGAGTGACTAGAAGGAAGTCAGAAGGAGATACAGGCAAAGAATTGACAACAATTCTGAACTGGTACTTTTTTATCGACCTCAAAATAATGAGAGGCAAAGTTTACCTCACCAAGATTTGAACTCAGAGTGCGGAGGACTGGAATAAATACTACAAAGCATCCAATGATTTTATCAATTTGCTGCCTTGCTGATATACTACAATAATTTCTATCATAAACTTAATATTTGAAATATTTACCGAAATGAATCAAATACATATAAAAGTTTTCTATTTTCGGATAAGCTGATACAGGCTAATAGAACAATATTCCGCCTAACAGTGGAAACAGAACTGACTGTAACACTCATCGCTTTATGACTTTACCTGTTTGGCAATTTAGGGTCTGCAAATGCATTAACAAATAAATTGAGAAATCAAATTATGAAATAAAGAAGTAGATATTATTTAAGATTTAATTAGCAAATAATTTTCTAAATAAAAAGTAGATATCTGGATATAATTTTAGGATAGAAATATTAATAGTAGGTAAGAAACAATACAAAGTTTAAAGAGAACTAATTTGTTGATATTTGAAATTGCGCTAATTATTCAGGAAAAAGTCATTTGTAAAAGATGGGAATATAAATTGTTTAGTGGAATCAATTCATTTTTTAAGTGGATGCGTATGGAGGTGGTTCATGTGAAGATTAGAAAATATCAATATTTTATGTAATTGTCAATAACATTAAATAATAAAAGAGAATAAAACTGTCTCAACTGTGATAAGTAAATGCTATAAGCTAAGTAGAGGAGGAGGAAGAAAATGATGTATTTCAAAGATAATTTAAAATCTTTTTCATTCTAATTAACTTCACACTTTATTCCCACTTGGGTCAAATTTCTAGCAATAGTTACAACATTCATAGCTTTACTTCAACTTTTCTGCTATTACCTGCTAATCAATAACTAATTAGACTTGTTTTTAAGTGAAAAGTACAAATAATCTAAGAGAATTTATGCTGAATTATCAAAAGCTTTCAAGTTGATATTTGTAAAGAAATCTGGAAAGAATTACATTACTTAAAAATGAAGGCTGTTAGTTGAAGTTGCATCTTTTACTTCTTTAATTACCTGTTCCTGGACAAACACCTGAGTCAACACTCATTTTTAATTTTCAGTCAGTAACTAGGTAGACTACCTAAATAAAAGAATGGGGTGCAATATCAAGTTATATCATACTCTTTCACTTCGACCATTTAACATTCATATTGAAATAACAACAATGCTGCTTATTTGATAAAGATATTTTTTAACATTTATTACAGTATATAGGCAACATTTGTTAGATCAATGATGCAAACATAACTCATGAACTTAGTTCCCCTCCTGCCCTTTTTCAGTGTTAAATGTCTCAGCCTTAGCCATAATTTAGTGATGGTGACAAAATAAATGCTTCCAACCGCTTAACTGGTTGTCTGATACCCTGCCAACATACTATCCAAATTCTCTTACATAAATGCAATATTTTTGTTTTGACTTCAAATAAATAAGTTTCACTACATTAATTTGTTCTTGAAACCATTAATATGATCTTGTTAGATCGATTCTTCAAACTGTAAGCTTCAATTCTCCTAGCATAGGCGGCTACATAAAAGATTCCAAACTGTTAATTTTAAAATGTAGTTGTAATTTCTCATAAAAACATGTTCAACAAGCATCTAACAAGTTACTTATTTATGCATATCATATCTGGAATTGAGAAAATAGACTTTCTTAAACATTATTCAATAACAGTATAAAGTTTATTGACTTTTGTTCCTCCAAAATGGTTTTTATGTTCTATAATTCTGGCACGAAACTTTATATGAAACCATGTATCAAGCTGAAATTGTTTCCTAGTTTATCAATTAATAAACGCATGTCCAATTAATAAATTTTTGACTTCTTTATTATTTAGATTTAGCTACTCATGAGTATCAGAGCCTTTTATCATACCACTGTGACTTGTTCACCGATCTCAATTGTATCTGTTTTACTTTCTTTAACTATGTTATGTATGCAGTTCTTCTCTTACATCTTTTATTTAGCTATTTTTCATGCATTGTGAATAATTTTCCAAAAAGATGACATAATTTGCTGATGGTATTTTCTTTTAGCAGATAGGATTTGATAAATCAATAATATATCATTATCATCATCATCAGTTCAATCTGGATTAAGTTTCATTGACAATCACTATTCACTGATCCTTGTTTTCTATTGCAACTGGGAAAACTCCATGGCTCATGACAGTGATGCATTCAACTATTCAATGTACATCACTGCAGATCTTCCTTGCTTTCTTTCTCTGTGTTGATCCACATAAAAGCATGTGGTGAATTAATCAATCTTTACTTCTGCAAGAGTGTAGTTAGAGTTGCTGTTATCTTGAGAACATTACAATATAGATATTAGTTGGTTCAGTGTGCATTCTATAATGTATTTTCCATCTAGCTCCTTATCAAGGTTTTTAGTGAAAATTCAACATTGTGATCCAGATAGAAATATAGTTTCTGTGGCTAACCTAGATAATTTAACTTATGTACTTTGGAAAATCTCTTTTCTACAATACATTCACTTTTCGTGGGCCTGTCCAAGCCATATCAATTTATCAATGATACAAAAACCCTGATCTATTGGTAAAGTGGTATCCTCTAACATGGAGCATCTACATGATTATTTGACTACTGGAAATGGAAATACAATTTTTTCAAATAATATCCTATATTCATAAATTTGACAGTAGAAATCAGTGATAGACACATTTTTCAAATGCAGGTGGGTTCTATAGAAGTGGTTGATAGCTTTCGGTACCTAGGTGATTGGATTAGAATGGGAGTGGGGTGTTCCGAGGCCATAGTATCTAGAATAAGGATGGGTTGGAAGAAGTTTAGGGAACTGCTTCCTCTGCTGACAAAGAAGGGTTTTTCCCTGCGTACGAAAGGATGGTTATATGATGCCTGTGTGAGATGCGCAATGCTGCATGGTAGAGAGACATGGGCAGAAACTGAAGAGGGTATGCGACAGCTAGAGAGAAATGAAGCAAGCATGCTCCGTTGGATGCGTAATGAATGAACAAGCATGGATGAGTTGAGAGAGAAACTGTGTATAAGAGATAATTTGTATTGTGCGGGAGAGAAAACTGCGATGGTATGGACATGTGATGTGCATGGAGGATGACCGCACGGTAAAGAAGAGCCAAGTAATCCCAATAAAAGGAAGACGCAGTAGAGGAAGACCACGAAAAACATTGGCAGAGGTGGTGAGAGCGGACCTCAGATCGCTGAAGCTCACGGAGGAGATGATGAAGGACCGTGACAAGTGGAGAGATGCTGTGCTGAATAGGACCCATCCCACCCTTGCAAGCAGGCAAAAGCAGAAGTAAAATGATGATGATGATGATGATGATGATTCATAGAATGTAATTCTAGCTCTACAAAATGTTGGGATGACTAGCTCTGTTTTCTCATAAGTGAGCTCTATACTAACAATAAACAGTAACTTATACAATCACTACCCCAATGGCATGAGCCAGGGCAATGTTGGAGATCACTCACTGTAGTGCAGAACCCCAAACCTAAGCTGCCTCATTGTCCCAGTGGACAGAATGGAGAAAGCCTAACATCAGAGGATAGCATGAGAATTGCATTGAAATTGTGATTCCCATTTATGGGGCCCACTCTTGCAGGTGGCCAACTCCACTCTGATAGCACTGAGTAGGTACAAGATCAGAAACAGCAGAATTTTCCACCACTACAGGTTCAAACTATTAAGAAAATTGGGTCTTTTAAGATTTATGGACACATGGTTAGAATGTCTGAGAAAAGAATCAGTAGACAGATTTTAGAGGCAGAAAACCCAGAGGAAGACCCTGAGCAAGGTGGTTGGATACCATCCATGAGTTCTATTAGTCATACTTGGGGATCCAATCAGATCAAATGGAGACTGGCTTCTCATATGCGTGTGCATGTCAGATAGTAACTATTACCAACCTAATCAAAATGAATGAATTAATAACTAAGAAATACCAAAAGAAACAACAACAACAACCACAAGAGAATATGCTCGGGATCATTTATGATCTATTTATTTTCAGCCTTCATCTAGACACCCTTTAATATATTTCTAAATTTATTGTCTAGCCTTAAATCTTTGACATGTTAGTTTTTACAGCCATAGGCCATTTATATATTTCCGCACAGGTGCAACATGTAAGAAAACAAATAACAAAAACCAAGAATATAATGAAAGTAGAAATACAACATATAATAATTGGTCATTTGAAAAACTCAGACAATAAACAAATTGCAGTTATGTTGTGAAATACATTGACAAAAATCTAACTAAATAATGCTTATGTTTAATCACTGTAAAACCATGAAAAATTCTCACAGGAGACTACCAAACTATAACAGTACTTCAGTATTTCAGCCTAATTTTAAAACTAGATAATGAGAGATATTTTGTTTACTTGATTTTTTTAAATGTCTTTAAAGTTGGTAAATTTTGCATGTTCTACATGACTACATTTAAAATCTTAAATTATTTTAGAATATTGTTTATAATATCAAGACTGAAGAAAAGGTATATTTTGAAAGTAAAATATTGATATTATATTATATGTTGAAATGTAAGAGGATATGTAAAAAGTTGCATTTTAAAATTATTTTATCACAAAATACACATCATTTTACATTTAACATGTTTCTCATAATATTACATTACATTTCTTATAACTAAAATGGGAACTAGTGAGTGAGGATAAGAGAAAAAAGTGAATTGTAAATCGAGAAGAAAGAAGCAATGTAGCAGAAGAAAATAAAGAAACGATAGAAGAGTGTATAAATTTGAAGCTATGTATGAGAGGCAAAGAAAACAATTCTATAAATAGATTCAAAATATAATGGAGCAGAAAAGGTTAAAAGAAATACAAGAAATAGGATCAAAAAATTATTTACAGAATTTTCAAGCACATTTTTCAATAGAACTGCTCAAATATTCTTGTAATGTTATTGATTGTAAAGTGATATTTGAAGAAAAATGTTAAAACAACTATATAAATAAAATATACTATTTGTAATTTTAGGTATACACATTTTCTATATTCTATAAAAAAAAGAAAGATAGAATTTTTAAAAAATCATATATCCTCAATAAAAATAAAAATAAAATTGATTTAATTCACTTTATGCTCCTCGCCTAGATATTAAGGATACATTAAACAGAACATGCTAATATTCAAAATATTTTTTAATTAATGTTAAGAAAAAAATGAGCATAGTAAACAAAATAAAAGTGGTGTTACAGCATGGCTCCTGTCTGAGAAATATTAAAAGAACAGTAAAACCCACATTTGTTCCAATTAGAAAATAGATGTCAACTAAAACAAATTGTAAATTGAAATCGTAAATATAACATTGTTTAGAAATCATTGAACTTCAATTTTATTTTCCCTTTGTTAGATTCTTTTCATTTTTAATATTGGTTAGACAGACTGAAACAATTTTATCTTGTTGTTTAGCCCTAGGTCAATTCTGTTGAGTAGATCTATGATATTCCAACTTTGATCATCCAATTTTTGTGTACTTTTTTTAAGATAGGAAGATGTAATTTTAGTGCTATTGTGATTATTTTTAGCAAACAATTCAAGTGACCTCATAGAGGTTTCATTATTGACTTGACTAAAACAAGTAGAAATGAATGCTTATAGTAAAACACTACAATATAATATATCTGAATTTATAATCTATGAGCTATATGTTGCCTGTTAAATAGCATATTGCCAGTAGTCCAATAGTAAGACTCGAGTGTAAAACAACTGATCATATTCTCTGAAACTCAAATCCCATGGCAATTATTGTGTATATTACACTATATATCTCTTTAACAAGCCAGTCATACTACTACTACTAGTTTATAGTGGTAAGAAAAAAATCAAAGTGGGAAATCAACAGACAAAAATATCCACATTTGCAACATTAGTACAATTAGTAATGGTAATATATCTTGAAATCAAAATAAGAGATTCAATTATTTATTCTTCCCTATTTTTGTAAATTTAAATTTAAATTAGCGTCTTTTCAGTTTAATTAAGAAGAAATAAATAAACTATATTATTAAAATGTAAATAATAGAACAATCGAGAAGCATTTAGTAAAATTTAAATTTAAGAGTATCACTTGGTTTTGCAAAGACTACTACAATGCATATTAACTATAATATAGTTAAATAAAATTGAGAATATAACATCTTGAAGCTGAAAATATTGGATAGAATCACTTGCACTTCTGTCCAATTTTTCGATTTCAAGGGATTTATCCTCAATTCTAAGGAATTATCTTAATATGTGTTTTAAGAGCCTTTGCAAATAGCAAAACATACTCTTAAATATATTATTAATTTTAATAAAACTAATATAACTATAATTCATGACAATATAATTTAAAACTTAACTGAAATTTGATTTAAAAAAAACAAAAAAACAATCACTTTGTAGCATTAACTTTCAGTAATAATTCAAACCAGGGAAAACTGGAGATTAAAATTCAAAGACAAAACATACCATTTATTCTCGAATATACACCGATTTGAATATAGCTGAATCTATGGTAGAACTAGAGAAGAAATTCCAAACTTGGAAGCAGGGACTAGAAAGAAAGGGTTTCAAAGTCAACATGACAAAGACTAAGGTCCTTGTAAGTAGACGAGAAAACAGAACCCAGATCCCCTCAGGGAAATGGCCTTGCTCAGTATGTAGGAAAGGTGTAGGTAGGAACTCCATTCTCTGCCCCAAATGCAAACAATGGGTACACAAGAGATGTAGCGGGATCTCAGGAAGCTTAATTAAGAATGTAATGTAGCAGCTGTGCTGGGACAGCAAGCAGCAAACAGCCACAGGAAACAAGTACCACCTATCTCTGGAAGAGCTCTGTAGAAACAGTAGACAGCTTCTGGGTGACCGAATTAGCAGCAGAGGTGGGTGTTCAGAAAGTACAATAACTAGGGTAAGAATGGGATGGAAGAAGTTCAGGGAACTACTGCCACTGCTAGCTGCAAAAGGCTTCTCCCTCAAAATGAAAGGCAGACTGTATGATGCATGTATCCGAACGGCAATGTTACATGGTAGTGAGACCTGGGCGCTGAAGGTGGAAGACTTACGTAGATTAGAAAGAAACGAAGCCTGCATGCTCCGATGGTTGTCTAATAGTAATATACGCGAACGGCAAAGCATAAATGAAATTAGAGAGAGATTGAGCATCAGAGGAATCAAATGCTGTGTGCAGGAGGGCTGATGCGTTGGTATGGATATGTGATGCGTATGAAGGATAACAGCTGCATAAAAAGTGCAGAGTACTAGAAGTCAATGGAAGCCGTGGAGTGGGGAGACCCAAGAAGACCTGGGATGAGGTGATAGGGCCGACCTTACCCAGTTGCACCTCTCAAAGGCGATGACACACGACCGTGACCTCTGGCGTCACGCAATAATACAGAGTACCCGACCTCCCATGGGTACAAGCTGAAGCATATAGAAAATATGCCCCCACACCCTCCCACTGCAAAGTGGTCGTGGAGGTGCCCCGGCAAAAAAGCACCCAGACCACACTGTAAAGTGGACATGTAGGCGCCACGGAAAAAAGTACCCAGCACTCACTGTAAATGAGGTTGGTGTTAGGAAGGGCATCCAGCTGTAGAAATCAAGCCCAAATCAGTTCCCGTATGAGCAAGGCATGGTCAGCCGACCAGACATTGCCCACAACAGGACAACCCGTCTAACCCATGCTAGCATGGAAGAACGGACGTAAAATGATGATGATGATGATGATGAATGTATATCTGAGAAATGGGCTAAAATTAAAACCTCATTTATAAATCTTGGCAGCTAATCAACACATTATAGCATAGTTCTAAAATTCCCATGAGAGAAGAAAATATTTATGAAGTTTTAATCTTTTAATATTTAAAATATTTTAAGTGTTGTTTAGAGTACAGTATTGCTTTATAATTACAAAATAAAAAAGCATGAGAAAATTTTAAATAAATATAATATTAAAAAAATGGAGACATATTTTTAATTTAAGATATAAAGAAAAGATTTTCTTAAACCATTACAGAGATCATTAAAATTACTAGGGGCAGATCGAAATGACTAGGGAATAGTTGAAAAATATCAACGAAGAGACCACAAGTTAAGGATTCAGATGAGTAGGAGGAGGAAGAGACAGCAAATGAGAGAAAAGAGGGCAGAGAGAGAGGGAGAGGACAGAGAGAGAGGGAAAGGGCATGAGCAAGAGTAGGGGGAGAGAGCTTGCAAAATAAAACAATGGACAAGATTGAAAGAAAAAGTATAATAAAGTCAGAGAGAAAAACAGTCAGTGCATGTGTGAATGTATGTATGAACATATGTGTAGGAGATATTTATGTATTAAAAAGTTCAGATAATAAAAGTTTATTGAGAATATTCTCTAGGTAATGCATAACTAAAAATCATGGCATTATAGTAAATATATAAAAACTGTTCATTGTGAAATAACCACTCCAGATATTTTAGCACCTTATTTACATAGAATTCCAAGTTGTTGAAGAAAGATCAAAATATTGACCCCAAATATAAACCGATCCCCCATTTTACCTTCAATTTTTTGGTCCCATGTTACTTGGCTTATATTTGAATCTATACAGTATATATATATATAAACCCTACTGATTCCATTCTTAAGTATCTCTTCATTATGTTCATAAAATTTTACAATTATTTATGTGATAATTCCTCTTCTTTCGCTAATATACACACTGTGTGTTATATATATATATATATATATATATATATATATATATATATATATATATATATATTGATAGCCTATGGTACTGGGAAGCCCACAAATCAAAGAAGTACTCAATACATGATAACACACAGTGTGTATATTAGTGAAAGAAGAGGAATTATCACATAGTCAGCAGTTTTGGCATTATATATATAGGCACTGTGTGGAAGATCCTCTACTTGCACTAATATATTATATATATATAGGCACTGTGTGGAAGATCCTCTACTTGCACTAATATATTATATATATATAGGCACTGTGTGGAAGATCCTCTACTTGCACTAATATATTATATATATATAGGCACTGTGTGCAGAGGATCTACGAAGATTTGAAAGAAATGAAGCCTGCATACTCCGATGGATATAATATACATGAACAGAAAAGTGTAAATGAACTGAAAGAAAAACTGGGTGTAAGGGGGGCAGTTGCGGTGTGCAGGAGAGGAGATTGCATTGGTATGGACATGTGATGTGTATGATGGATGACAGCTGTATAAAAAGGTGCAGGGCAGTCAAAGTTCATGGAAGCTATGGAGCAGGAAGACCTAAGAAAATCTGGGACGAAGTGATAACGGCTGACCTTCCACAATCGCACCCCTCAAAGGTGATGACATAGAATCAAGATCTTTGGGTGGAACTAAATATTTAGTGTGCACCACTTAACTCCTATCCTCCCTCGCCCACCCATACACCTCCCATGCCCTAACACTCATCCACATCCTAATCACCCCAGCCTTCTCCCACGCCTTTACATCACCTGCCCACAGTGTAAAGTGGTCGGTCATTTTGGTGCCACATCAAAAAGTGCCCAGTCTACACAGTAAAGTGGTCATTACAGTGCCAGAATAAATGGTACCCAGTCCACAGTGTAAAGTGGTCATGTTGGTGTCATGACAAAAAGCACCAATGACACACTGCGAATGTGATTGGCATTAGGAAGTGCATCCAGCCATAGAAACCAAACCAGGAACAGTTCTGTATGAGCAAGACATGGTCTCCTGACATGAATTGCCTCAAATGTGACAACCTGTGTAACCCATGCTAGCGTAGAAAATGGTCATTAAACAATGATGATGATATATATCATCATAATTAAAGAACAAATCTTTTTTACTCTCTCAGGTATATATCTTATGATAATAATTGTTTCTACTTTAGGCACAAGGCCAGCAATTACCCAGTGCAGTACCAGTAATGCACTGGGTAATTGCTGGCCTTGTGCCTAAAGTAGAAACAATTATTATCATAAGATATATACCTGAGAGAGTAAAAAAGATTTGTTCTTTAATTATGATATAGTAATCTTAAATGAAAACTAAAGTTATTTAAAATAGCAGCACTGTGTTAAGTAATAAAATAGATAATAAATAAATTAACAATAGTGAGATGCAAATTATTAATGAACACTTTACTGAACATTTTGTTATTATTCACAAGTAAAGCTGAGAAAGTGATACTTCATTTGAAATCTTAATTTTATTCTAGTACATCATAAATAATACAACATTGTAGTTATCTTATTTAATTAAGAAAAATCATTTTTAAAAACCCTTATCAGTTAAATACTATAGATATGATTATTAATTGAAATCCTGTGATAGCACTTTTATTCTAATATTATGCTAATTTTCAATTCTACAACTTACTTGAAATATTCATACTTTCAGTATTTCTACTCTTTTCTAACAGTGGGACAGTAGATAGAGCTGACTAAATAAAACTCTTAACTGAATTTCTCACAATTACTTTTCACTTCTTAGATTGTGAGAGGATATGTAGCTATTTCCAAATAAATAGCTCTGAGAGTAACATTCCACAATTGATCATATAATATTGCATATGAAAACAGCATTATTTTCATTTTGTAATTGATAACATCAGCAGTTGATTTTGATGTATCAAAATAAAATAAGATTATAAATCATAAAACATAGTTTGATGTTATATTGTGGCTCTCCTATACCAGACATTTTAAGATATCCAGTTTTAAATTCTTTTTTAAATCGTAAATTTTCTGTAAAAGAGAATGTTTTTTAATATGATAAAGTATACACTTTTTCAAACCATACTTAAGCATCTCTTCATTATGTTCATAAAATTTTACAATAATTATTTCTCTTTGAACATACAAAATTATGAGCCTTTCAACACTGTACTAACAAAAATATTCCCTTAATGTTGTAATTATTATCTTGTTTGCTATCCGTTCTTTACTACAAAAAATATATTTTAACAAATACCCAACTTTGAATTTAAAACAAATTAGGACTTCAAAATTCAATATGATATGTAAAAGATAGTATCTTCCAGCAACTGTACATTATGTATATATAGAAATTTGCAACCTAATATCAAGGTTTATTTTACATAAACATTAGCTCTAAATACACATGCTTTATTTAGCCAGTCATAATCATTCAGAACATTTCTATAAACATTCTTTCTTTACTTTCCAGTGTACATTGTTTTATATTTTCCTTTCTAATATGATGATTGGTTCATTATAGCATTCAATGATACATTTTTATTGAGAAAGGTGATATAACATAAAATTGCTTCGTGCCATAGATTTACTTATAAAACATACACACACTCTCAGATGCATATATGCAAGATATTCGTTCAGATACACACAAATGTATAAATATATATAGGTATATATACACAGTAGAGAGTTCACTGAGATTGTGTAAATGTGAGTGTAAATTTACACTGATTATATAGACATGAACGTGTCAAATTTTATGTTTTTCTCTGAAAAATTAAATTGAAAAAATATCTTGAACTGATTTTGTAATGTTTTGGGGTTTTCATTGGAAAATATCTATATTATCAAAACAACCACAAGGAAATATGTAACTGAGTGGTTTATATACCCTATCCCTTATGGTAGTGTCACTGAAATTCATGTATTAATTTCCACATTATTAGTATTCATGTACAGATATAAATATACTGACACACTTGCAGATAAATGCAATTATACAGACAGGTATATACTTGTACACACAAGATATGTATTCATATGAAGAGAATATAGTAATGTATAACAAAACCCAACATCATTTGGAAAGAAAAAGTACAAAATATATGAACCAGCTGATATTATTGGGAAAGTAAAAGTACAAAACAAATTTGACAAGCAAGTAAATGATGGAAAAGAATCCTATGTATCAGCTGATTCAGCTTTTGTATTCTTCTTACTTATGCTTACTTATGGAGTAGATGTCTATAAATATAGAGAACAGAGAAGCTAGCTAGCGTGGAAGAATGGATGTAAAACGATGATGATGATGATGATGATGATGAGAGAAGCTAGTAGAATAATGAGAATGAAAATCAGCTTATATCTGAATGATTCTTAGAATCATGGACTACTGTCATTTTATTCTTTTACCACCTGTTATGTTAATATATATATTTATATATTTGAAGTAACTTAGAAGGAAATGTATTAGTGAGTTACTGTAGGTTATTTAGAAAAATAAAAAGAATAAAAAAAAACGATAAGCACCAAAAGCCATATTAATTCTGTCATTTACAAACACTAGATATTTGTTGCCTGAAGTACATGTAAATATGGACATTCATATTGAACAAAAATAGCTTTAAAATCCAAAAGTTTTATGGTCTTTAAACTAAATGTAGTCAATATTTCTAAGATATAAACAAAGATCAGGTTTAGTAATACTTTCTTTAGTAATGGTTACTTTATGCATTTAAACTTTAAAATGAGATGTCTTTATGATGTAAACAGAAGTATTCTCAGGAGGTTTAGTACTGAAAGGATTAAGGCACTGGATACCTGATCTTAGTTCAATTTTTACCATAGCTATTCAATATAAACTAATGAATTCTTGTGACTGATTTTTTAAAAAAAAAGAATATTAATGTTAAGGCTTTCAAATTGAAACCATATTTGTTGTAAATTAATATGAATAAAAAATATATACTAATATATCAATTTTGAATATATGTTATAAACAAGAATAATACAAGATGTATTTTTAAAGATCTAAACATTTGTCTAATAGAAAAGAAAATAATGGTCAGGTAAACAATACTGATAAAAGTGTTAAAATGGTAGAGATGAAGTTACATTTGTTATTAACATATGAATAAATAAATGTAAGTTTGCAGATAGGTCAATATTTCAATTTATTATTCTTAGATTATTAAATGTTTTCTATTGGTAAATCTAAAATACCTGAAAATACTTTTAAACTGCATGAAATTTTGATAGCAATGAAATATATTAAAATTATTTTATTTTAACTGTTACCTGGTTGTGAAGAAACTAAGTTTTATTCTAATATATTTTAAAATATTAAAATTGAATTGTATTGTTGGACATGTATTTCCAAGATTTCACATGATGTTGCAAATATTAACATATTTTGGCACTGCCTAGGGCACTTTCTTTTTTCCTTTGATTCTGAATAACACTAACTAATGATTTCCAATTATTGTAATATGACATTAAAATTACTGCAAGGGATTTTATATGGAGATTAACTAATTATGCAACCTACTGTCATATATAACTAATAATTTCTTACTTTTAAAATTATTTACATAATAGTAATTATATTACTTGTATTAGAATAATGATAGCCAAAATTTATATGAAGAATTCAAACCCATGCAATCAGAAACAAGTCATCTAAGTAATGTTGCATTTTGAAACCTTCAAATATTACAAAAATACTTGCTATTAGCCTCCTTTTATGTAGAATCCTTTACATAAACTTTTATATATTTCACATAAATTTTCTAATTTTCTTTGAAATAAGATCTAATTTTTTAAGTGAACATGACTAAAATTATGCAATAGAGATATTTCAATATGGTGAATTATCCTTATTATGTTCAAAACTGATAAAGATTTTGTTCATTACAATTGTAATTAAGAAAATCAAAGTGTATCCTGTAGGGTGTTTAGCCAAGAAAAAGAAAAAGAAAAAAATGTACAGAAAGAAGCAAAATTAGTAAATGAAAAAACTAGGTTTCATTGAGTAATCTGAATATTGTATAGCATTAAATAACTAAATGTCAGAATTAGGAGAAATAATATTTAAGTTATCGTGGAAGAAATACTATATAAATATCAATAAAGAATGTATGTTATTGATTGGGAGAATTATGCCACATAAAGACGAAAACATATCTGAAAATGGCATTCAAAATGTTCATACAAACAAACAAACATTTAATGAATGTTAAAGATATATATTTTCTTCCTGTCTATGCACAATAGAAAAATTGATTAGTCGTTTTCTTAGATGGAAATTTCAAGATTCACATCAAAATATGTGTATCAATTCATTTTGTCAATCTTTACATTTAGATTTCACAACCCGAGATGATATATATATATATTCTGGCTCTGGAAACAGCAGTTGGAATCAAGAGGACTGAGAGTGAACCTAGCTAAGACAAAAGTGTTGATGAGTAGAAAAGGACAAAACTCTGACTCCATCAGCGAAATGGCCATGTTCGATATGTAGAAAAGGAACTGGCATAAATTCTATAAAATGTACACGATGCAGATCTTGTGTACACAAGAGATGTAGTGGGATAGCAGGCAAACTAACAGGTAGGGAAAACTACGTATACAGTAGATATACAGGGAAATTTGACAGTAGAAGTCACAGTGATAGACACATTTTTCAAATGCAGGTGGGTTCTATAGAAGTAGTTGATAGCTTCCGGTACCTAGGTGATTGGATTAGCATGGGAGGTGTTCTGAGGCCATAGTATCTAGAATAATGACGGGTTGGAAGAAGTTTAGGGAGTCGCTTCCTCTGTTGACAAAGAAGAGTTTCTCTCTGCGTACGAAAGGCCAGTTATATGATACCTGTGTGAGATGTACGATGCTGCATGGTAGTGAGACATGGGCAGCAACTGCAGAGGATATACGACGGCTGGAGAGAAATGAAGCAAGCATGCTCCGTTGAATGTGCGTGAATGACCAAGCATAGATGAGTTGAGAGAGAAACTGTGTATAAGAGTGATAAGTTGTAGTGTGCGGGAGAGAAGACTGCGATGGTATGGACATGTGATGCACATGGAGGATGACCGCTGGATAAAGAAGTGCCAAGAAATCCCAGTAGAAGGAAGATGCAATAGAGGAAGACCACAAAAAACATGGGTCGAGGTTTGGTGGGAGCAGACCTCACAGAGGAGATGATGAAGGACCATGACAAGTGGAGAGGTGCTGTGCCGAATAGGACCCATCCCACCCTTGCAAGCAGGAAACTGATGATGATATATATGAGTTCGGATATAGCTGTTGAAATAGCAGGAGCTCAGCCGTCGGGGTCCTGAATTTTTCATATATACATATATATATATATATCCTGGGTTCAATTGGGGGTAACCACAGTAAGTAAGGTACTCAATACATAGTAGAGTATATACAACATTTAATATAGAAATGGCTTCTACAGGACTAGAACGGATTCTTGAATGAAATAGTTCTCGTCCTGTAGAAGCCATTTCTATATATACATCCATTTGCAACAAAACTTTCTTATGAAAATATCTATAATAAAATATCATTCCAAATTAGTTTGTTAATAAGTATTAGAGGGACAATATAGTGTAATTGTCTAACCTATTAGAATCTAATCTTCATCATTGTTTTAATGTCCATTTTTATTTCTTTTGTATGCTGCTGGCATAGGATAGAGAACTTTGAAGTATGGTAGTTCTCCGTTCTTTTTTAACTTAGACAATCCTGTGTAAGGCTTTGGCCAAAATATTCTTCGCTATGAGTCATATATACTTGTAGCAACATCTCAGCAATTTTTGCTAAAAAAACAAAAAAATATAAGGAAAAAAAACTTGTGCAAATGACCGCATGCAACTTAACAGGCATTGCTCAGAGCTTGAACTTTGCTTGCAACACTAACTAACATACATACAGAGAGAGGCAAAGGATGAAGAATGTAGGGCTGGTTGTTCAAGTCAATGTTTGCTATTTATGGATATGAGGACAGCAAACAAATATATGTTGATGACATCTCATGCAAAAATAAAAATGACTTCCCTGAGTATGAAAAATATGGGCATAGTTTTCATTCAACCAGCTGTAATCTTAATACTCATTAGATGCTACATATATTGTCAAACATTTAGAAATGATTTAAAAACGTAGCTTAATCTGTTTGTTTGAAATGTAGGCAATGATTGTGGTTACTTTAGCTAAATGTTTTTTGTAATTTTTTTTTTTTATTTAAATTAACTGCAAGCAAAGCTGCAAATTATATTTATGAAAAGAAACATGCAACTTATGTACCAGTCAAAGGCTGAAGACAAAATCTTATAAACACAGAGGAAAGGGTGATTTATCTACTGCTACAATCTCTATATATGTTAATTTGTTTAGAACATTGGAACTTTTCTTTTTCTGAAGTATAAAGTAAATGAAGCAAAAATTCAGGAATAGTTCTAGCCAGCCAAAAGCAACTGAATTGAAATAAATCCAATAAATACAATAGTTCTGTATGAGCAAGAGATGGTCACCTGATCTGACATGTCTCAAATGAGACAACTTGTCTAACCCATGCTAGTATGGAAAAATAAACATTAGCTGATGATGATGAAGAAGACCACTTTTTAGAAAAAGGGCTTTTTTGTCATTGAGCAAGTCTTAAGATCCATTTTGGTTACTAATGACCAAGGGTTTTTGCACCTAGAAGGTTCCCTTCCAAGGTATTTTTGACCAGCAGTTGCCAATACTTGCTAGTCTCCCCTCTTCATATTACCAATGTATTCTAAGAGAAAGGAAAAGACTGATACAGATTGGCCCCACTGACGTCACAATTCCTTTCCAGATAAATAAACTGAAGCGTTGGAAAACAAAGTGTTTCGCTCACAGACAAAGCACCCTACTTAGTCTATGATTTAAACTCACAAACTCATGATTGTGAATCCTTTGCTTTAACCAGTAACCACACAGCTTCATTAATACAACTTTAATATATTAGCAACACACAAAATACAAATTTGCTGAAGCATCAAAATTAAAATAGAATTGAAACAACATTCAAAATATTTACAAAAAGTAAAACTGATGTAAAATCTACAGAGGAGTAGATTCAAATCAAATATTTGCATATCTTCCTATTGTTGAGAAGGGATTCTAAATGTGAACAGAGTGTATAACTAAGGGTCAGTATCAGAAATGAACGACTGAAAGAAATGTTGTACATACGTAGACAACAAAGTCAAAACTATAAGGAAATGTATGAAATATATATGGAACTAAAAAGTTAGGATAAGATTATAATACAATAACACAGTAAAAAAAAAATATCACAGTACTACAGGTATAAAGATATCCAATTAATAAGCTCAATGCAGATTTAAGCCAATATAGCTAAACTATTATAACTTTCGACATTTACAATACATATCTTTTTATCTTATTATATAATAGAATTACACAAGATGCATTGACAATGTGTGCAATCACACACACACATATATGCATACATATATACAGGCAGGCACACACACACACATATATGCATACATATATACAGGCAGGCACACATATATATATAAAGTTCAGAGAGCTTATACCACTATTAGCCGCTAAAGGGTTCTCCCTAAAAATGAAAGGCAGGCTGTATGATGCCTGCATACGAACAGCAATGTTGCATGGCAGTGAGACCTGGGCATTGTGTGCAGAGGATATACGCTGGATGTGTAATAGTAATATACGCGAACGGCAAAGCATAAACGAACTAAGGGAAAAATTAGAAATAAGAGGGATCAGACGTTGTTTACTCGAGAGAAGACTACGTTGGTATGGTCACGTGATGCTCATGAAAGACAGCTGTATAAAAAAGTGCAGGGCAATAAAAATAGACGGTAGCCACGGAGTAGGCAGACCCAGAAAAACCTGGGACAACTTGATAAATTCCGACCTCACACACTTACACCTCTCCAAGACAATGTCACTGGACCGAGATCGTTGGCGCTACACAATAATAGAGAAGACCCGCCTTACCTAAGTACAAAGTGAAACCTACTACAGTAAGTAGCACCTCTAACAAAATACACCCCCGTCCCACTACTCCCACCCATCCACACCACCCCTTTCAATGTAAATTTATGTTGGTACCACAACATCCAGCCTGAAACAAATGAGGTCGTGTAGGTGTCACGACAAAAAAACACACAGTCCACGCTTTAATGTGGCCGTGTAGGTAACACGGTAAAAACCTCCCAGTTCCACACTGTAAATGTGGTTGGTGTTAGGAAGGGCATCCAGCCGTAGAAAACCTGCCAGACAGTCCTATGCGAGCAAGACAACCACTCTTGCCTCAAGTGGGAAAACTCCCGTCCAAACCTATGCCAGCGTGGAATATGGACGTTAAACGATGATGATGATGATATATATATATATATATATATATATATATATATATATATATACACACACAATATATATATATATATATGTACACACACATATATTATATATATATATATATATATGTACACACACATATATTATATATATATATATATATATATATATATATATATATATATATATATATACATAATATAATATATATATAAGTATGTATACGTACATACATATATGTATACAGACGTACAGTATGTATATATATACATACATGCGCACATATATATGTACGTATGGATTCACCGAACATTTATTATAATGCTCGGTGTGTTTGTAAACAAACATCCAGAATTAAGCCGTACAGTGTTTAGCAACCATCGTTGCTCTTTTGTTCAACACTGACAAAGGAACGATGTGCTAGTTTCAAGCTTATTAGCTATCGTCAGCACCGTATACCTTCCTGCCAGATGATTGAACGTCTGAAAGTATATACTTTCCTTATGCATATTAACGGCTCTCACCCTCTCTCTTCTTACCCTCTCTTTTTCTTTCCCTGCCTCTCTAGCTCGCTGTCTGATGGATGGTTTTGAGATAAACAGAAACATTAAAACAAATAGTTTTGTATTGTAAAATTAGGGACAATGTCATGGTGTTAAAAGGGATTCAATCTTACAAAAGAAAAATGGTGGAAAATATGATTGTTTCTTTTAATTTACTACATTCATTTCTAAATTATTTCAATAATTTGTTGACTATTTCACTTAATATCCTAACCAAAGCTATCCAAATGATGTGCCTTAAAACACACACACACACACACACACACACACACACACACACACACACACACACACACGTTTATACATACATACATATATATATATATATATGTTGGTATTGACATGTGATGTGCAAAGAGGATGACCGCTGGGTAAAGAAGTGCCAAGAAATCCCAGTAGAAGGAAGACACAGTAGAAGACGACCACGAAAATCATGGGCGGAGGTGGTGAGAGTTGACCTCAGATTGATGAAGCTCATGGAGGAGATGACGAAGGACCGTGATGAATGGAGAGATGCTGTGCTGAATATGACCCATCCCACCCTTGCAACCAGAGAAAAGCAGATGTAAAATGATGAAGATGATGACATATATAATAATTGTTTCTACTTTAGGCACAAGGCCAGCAATTACCCAGTGCATTACTGGTACTTTGATGACATATATAATAATATACATGTATGGCAAGTAATATACATGAACAGCAAAGCATAAATGAACTGAGAGAGAAACTAGGCATAAGAAGGATCAGTTACAGTGTGCAAGAGAAGAGATTGAGTTGGTATGGACACATGATGCATATGATGAATGACAGCTGTATAAAAAGATGCAGGGTGCTTAAAGTTAATGGAAGCTATGTAGTAAGAAGACCTATGAAGACTTGGGATGAGGTGATAAAAGCTGACCATGCACAATTAGACCTCTCAAAGGTGATGACACAGGATTGAGATTTCTGGCATTATGCAGCAATACAGAAGACACGCCTTCTCATATGCACAGATAGAAACATACATCTAGTCACACTACTCTCCTTTATCTCCCCACTCACCCTTCCATACACCTCCAACATCCTAACACCCCAGGCTTTATCCACAACCCTCACCCCTCACAAAGTAAATGCCCACTCTACATCTACCTCTCCAATTCCCATGCACCTCCCCCACCCCACCCCCAGTCTACACTATAAAGTGATCATTTCTGGTGCCATGACAAAAAGCATACACTGTCCACAGTGTAAAGTGGTTATGTAGGTGTTATGAAAAAAAGGATCCAGCTCACACTGTAAAGTGTCACAATAAAAAACATCCAGTCCACTCTGTAAATGAGGTTGGCATTAGGAAATCAAGCCCAAATCAGTCCAGAATGAGCCAGACACAGTCATCTGATCTGGCTTGTTTCAAAATGAGACAACTCGTTTAACCCATGCTAGCATGGAAAAATTGATGTTAAATGGTGCTGATGATCATACACACATATATATGTGTATAAACGATGATGATCATATATACAGATTCACACACCAGAAAAAAATCAATTGATGTTAATACATATTTAATCATTTATATTACATCTACATTATTCTTTCTAACTTGTATGAACGATCAGCACTAAATCTCAATAACGCTAACACACACACTCTTTCTCTCTCTCTCATACACACATACATATATATGTAATTAATGCATGCATCCATATGCAACCAATACAGACGATATTACACACCAGTCATTTTGACACACACAAACAAACAAAACAAGATGCAGGATTTTCAAATTTTATCTGAAATTCCATAAGTTATTGGCATGTATATATATTGAGGCATTTTCAGTTATATTTAAACTTTTATTGAATTCTATGAGAAATTATTGAATTGATATGAAATAAAATTTAATATAAATACAAAATGTTATCCAATAGATGCTGGTTGAATTTTGAAGTCACTATGGTTATAAGAATATAAAATATTGAAAAATATAAGTCCTAATAAATAATAATTGGAAGAAATTTGAAAGGATTTTTTGTGTTCATTTTTTCATTAAATTATCCATAATAATATTTTCTATATATTTAAATTATATTTCCAATATTTCCATTATTCATAAAATGTGAAAAAATAACACTCAAGCAATTAGAATAGCTTCTCAAAATATAGTCAAAAACCCCTTTAAAATATTTGGTAAATAATCTTTGATTAATATATAAGTTAACAATTTTTTTAAATGATGTCTAAATTTACATACTCGTGTACGCACACAAATACATGCATATACAGACAACTGGCTATGTGTATCTCTTGTCACCTCTTATGTGCAAAATCAGAGATGACAAGAGACTCAACTAAGCAACATCATATTCTGCTATAAATAGGTCTGTTTTTACTAACAGATTAATCTAAATAAAGGAAGACCTGGTGTTGGGTAATTAATGTAGGTCCTTGCTAAGAATATAAAAAAAAGATGAATCCAAGGACGTGGGTTTTGTTCTGCAACAGTGCTCCTAACTATGAGCACAACAGCGCTCCTAACTATGAACACAATCATTGTATGATCATTTAAACACAAATGCTATTTCAATGCAGTCAAAAATGAACTTGCTGAATTTACTTTCAAAACTAAAATGAATAGAAACAATACTTCATGTATGCCATTAGATAGTGAGATTAAATAGATTTCTGAGATTTAAATAAAATTCTTAAAGAAAATGGCCATTCAGATAAGTACTAGAATCTTAACAAAATTATTTAGGATGATAGGAAAATCACATAAGCTTTTCATCAGCTTATATCACTTTCAAAATTTTTGGTAGTCACTCTAAAACCAAACAAGCACAAAGTAAGTTTAAATAAACATGAAAAGTAACAGAAAGATAAACCATCAAATAGTTTCTTAGTTCCTCACATATGAAAGAACAGTAGCAGAAACCTATATAACTTTCTTACTAAATAGAATTTTTAACTTGGTAAATTAAAATGTAGATTTATTATTTATGAACATTTTTGTTATATGATGTATAAATTCACTAATAAAACTCCAGTATGTGAAAGAAAGAAATTCCAAAATAATTTTTCTCTCAGATAATTTCTTAAAAGATATTTTAACTTTCTTGTTAAGGGATAAAGTATCTAATCATTGTGCATACAACTACATTCAATCTTGCCAAGGTCAACTTTGCCCGTGGCCAGCTAAAATTGCAGGTAATTCAGGTGATCAGCTGGAGCATCAAATGAAAGAGAATTACACATCATGGGAAAATGTGAAAACAAATAAAATGTAATAGATATAAAATATGAATATTCCTTTAATGGAATCAAGCTTATTTTAAAATATTGTGTAAGTAAGCATGTGAATGGAAGTTGGTGTTGACTATGTTGGACATAAGCAAATTATAGTCTTCAGCAGAAATGTTTGAATTAAAGGATAAAGTGTCAGTTAGGCATTACTTCCTTGTAAATTAGTTGACCACCCATGGTTTGATAGAACAATTTCATGTTATCAAGCAGAAAAAAGTAAAAAGTGGTACTTTTGACAGACAATCTTATGATCAAGAGAATTGAACAAAGTCATGATTGGTAAACTTGAAATATTGCAAGTTGTGACATTTTTTTTCCCACTAACAAACAAGATATGATGTTAACTATAGAGGTCCTTTTTTATTTCAATATTTGTCTTTCTGTTTCTTGCATATGTAAACAACCATCTGAACACTTGTCACCAAGAGCTGCATCAGTCAGATAGCATAGCTTGCTGGAATGTAAGTAAATTAATTCATTACTTTTATGAAGTGTAAGTGTTAATTTGGCTGTTCCTTTAGTTGAATTCATCAACAGTAGTAAGTTATAAGATATAACTGCATCAATAGGAAAGAGAAACTTTAGTAGACTAAAGCTTATAAAAGACATATTTATGGTCATTCATGACATAAAACAGATTAAATTCTTCATGAAATCTGTCAATAGAAATTGATATTGCAAAATAAAGTGCTATGAAAACATTTGCACATCTTAAGTCAAGAAAAAATATTTAGGTAGGATAGTGTATGTTTTTCAGCATCTGTTCTTTTGTTCATAATTTATTAGAAGATTTGTTATAGGTACAAATCAATGATGCTCTTTCTCCTTGTGAAAATTTAAAAACTTTATTACTGTTAGACCTGCAATTTTGGAGGTTTAATAAATCAAATAGCATTGCTGCAATGAAATAAATCATTCGGCTATTTAATCCCCATCAATCAATACACTTATAAGTTTTTAATAGTGTAAAATTACACACACATATACACCAGGTCTGAACAGAGGAACCAAACTCCCACTGTCATTGCCTATATCTTTCCCACCCTTCCTATCTCTCACTATTATGAGCAAATGGGCTTCCACACGCTGGCCACCCCATAGCCCCAGCAGACAATAGAAAAGGCGTTTCCCCAGAAGATGATGAGAGAGATGCACCATTCAAGAAGAGCCATTCGAGCTTGTAAGGCTCACATCTGCAGTTAGCCAACTTTGTGCCTATAATGGTGAGTAGGGAGGTGGCCCTAGGGCTAAGGACACCAGAAATCTCCACTGCAAACCTGTTGGGGAATTTTGTATTCTTTTAGTAATTTTTAAGAAAACAGTATTATTAGGGATACCTATTTATCTAGTTGGTTGCCTGTATCTTAGAAATATCAGGAGGAATAGAATTATTTTATTGTATTACATGGATATGGGAAACAGGTTTCTTTGATTTGTTGACAAAGTAAGATTTCAGGATCTTCTTCAAGAAATTAGCTCAATATTTCACATATATGGAATTGCTATATTTACATATTGGTGATAGCACCATTGTGTCTAAGTTGCAATAACATTCCCATTAAGAGCATTTCCTATCATGCTTGTTACTGAAAATTGGAAACATGATTTCAAATTAACTTAAGCAGTTTAAATATGGGTATTGTTATCAAGTTTAATTTCAAACTTGTATAATATTTAACAGCCCAACTATGTGGTACTTCATTCTTGTCTTGCATTCTTCAGCTAAAAAGTTCTGATATATTTCATGGCTTGACAAACATTTAAAAATAATGCTATGGCATAAATATGAGCCCACCTATTCCAATGAAAATAGATTTCATATGATTGGATAATACAATTTATACTTTTCTAGGCCAAAAATAAAATACTAAATCCATGCACAAAATATAAAGAGGTTAATGGAAAAACATTTTTCAACTTGGTTCATAAGTTATAGGAGAGTGATAACTCTAAACATATTTATCCAAATTCAGATGACCTTGTGTTTAATTTTTTAAAACTATAAAATCAATAAATTTCAGATATGCAGTTGTTAAGATAAATATTGGCAAGAATACAAAACACTGCCTGGAATTTTGTTCTATGATTTGTTCCTCAAAGAATAGCAATTAACTCTGCCATTTTGATTTATGGTGAGATTCTTCATGATGTGAAGAATGCTGATATCAAGTTATCTCTTTGTATTCTGTTTCTGATTTTGTCCTTATGGAATGGTTTGATTAATAGGCTCCCTCATGAAACTGGTTACAATCTGTTGGCTGAATTTATTATCTCAGTTAAACGGGCTATGATGCAACTGCTCAGGAAAGCTAGCTTCCATTATGTTGCAGATCTCAATTACAAACTGATTTCTAATTTAATCTTCACGTGTAAATTAGTTTCTTCTGGTTAAAGCATGATTGTTAATGATTGGCATGCTTCTTAAATTGAGGGTTGTTATAGATGCTGATTATGGAGCAATTTTGAAGTGATATCTTATACTATTCCATATCTTTTAGTATTCTACTAGATGTTCAACATGTGGTTATTAATATCCTTTATATTGACAAGAATTATGTTGATTCTTTCCTAAAACAAGGATAAAATAATTTGCTATTGAATCTGACAAGTGATATGCATTAAGCTCTATTTTAGTGCACTTCATCAAAACTTACTGCAGTTTAATGTATAACATTTATTCAAAGTTGAATTTTCTGTCTGTTGGTTATACGGTTTTTAGTTTTGTATTTTCACTTTCTTTCCCAAGTAACAAGAATGACATTAATAGGTGCCTGAATTTTCATTTCCTTAAGTTCAATGAATATAAAAAAGAAATCAAAATTTCTTATAGTTCTTTTCAAGAAATAATATATAGGTCTTTTGCAATGATTTCACAAATGTTTTTAATGTCATGAAATCTCTAAAATTTAGAGTCTAAATAGTCATTTGGATTTACTACTGAATTTCAATCCTCATGTACTTTGCCACAAAAAAATAATAGTTTCTTTTCTCAAATATAAATTATATTTATATACTTATTGATACCTGAGCTGAAATATATAATTCTTTGTTGATACCACTAGGTTAAACATTAATAAATTAGATATATTCAAAACTTCACTGGCTTAAAATAATATCATAAAAAAATTATTAATCAAATTAATGTTTCAATAATTCAGTTATTATTCATTTCTGGCTTTCATCATATTAAGGCTTCATTGGCTGTTAAGATGAACATAACCTCATTTAAAGAAGACATATAATTGTTTTATCACACACTTCAAAAGATAAAGAATTTTGCTATTGATTTTTTTTTCCAGCTCAATAGATATATTCAAATATAAACCAAAGGTGGGTTATTTAAAATGTAACTCTAAACCAATTGGCCCTGTATTCTGATACCTACAATACTCCACTAGGCTGATATTCTGTTGTATCATTCATTTCTGTTTATTACAATTATTTAGACCCGTTTCTGCACAGATTTTCCATAATTATAAATTGTTTCTTTATCCCAAGTTCTTTGAGAAGTCAATTCCATGATTATATACATACTTACAGATACAAACATATGCAAATGCACACAATTATATACATCTACACATACAAATATACACATAAACTATTATTTATTTTATTAATAGAACCGTGGTTATCTTTAGATTGATGAGCCTTAAGTAGATAAGAGCAAATTGGATCCTTTGATAGAATGCAGTCTATTGAAAGCAACATTTCTGCAGCAGAAATTAAACTTACACCAAATGAGTAATTCTAAACAGATACATATAAACAAGCTATTATTATATTCACAGTTCTAACTATAAAAACACTGAATGATATCTAACTAGGTTCAAATTACAGTCCTGACATCTGTGTGACATATTCTCTCCATGGATTATATCCACAAAATTACTTTAGGTAACTAAACATATATTTATATATAAACTAAGTAATTCTTACACACTACAATGCATTACATATATATATTTTCATAGATTTAGTGCCAAATCGAAACCCTCAGATGATTAATTCCATATATCTAGAGATATAAAAGCAATCTAAGATTGCATGCAGGAGTTTAACTTCACCAAAGTTGGCTGACAATAAATTAGGTCAAAATTATGAATATTCAGCTCTCTCAGTTATAGCCTCCACACTACTTTAGAGCAGGCTAAATGTGTGTGCGTGCGTGCATGCGCGCGCGCGCGCGTGCATGCATGCGCACGCGCGTGTATATATATATGCCGACATACAACTACAACTGCAGTGCATTCTCATCACCAGCTGTCAATGATATATCATCAAGAATTTTGGCAACTTCCAATAGAATCCCACTCGTCAGTGGTGCCAATCAATATGAAGCCACATGTAAATGTCTGCAAGCTTATAAAGCATCTCTGAATTGAAAGAGGTCTGTATAATATCAATGTCTAAATGATTAATGTAAATATTGAAAGTTTGAAGAAACAGTTGAAATATATATTGCCTTATTGTAACTATGGTGATGACTTATGTGAAAGAGCAACATATCATCAATTATTTCAGTTTTCTCCAGGTCATTTGTTGCTTAGAAATAATGCATGGTTGATATTTCAAAATACACAGGAAAATTAATTTTGCCACTGCTTACAACATAATACTTGAACATTCCTTTGAAGGGATGCTCATAGAGATATCACCAAGTAAACACCTACTATCTTTCTTCAAATGTTTTGTTGAAACGTTCACCAAAATTTCATTGCTTATTGTTGTCCGATTGAAAAAATACTTCAATAATGATCACCGTCTTTGAATATACATTATACAATGCTGTCTGATTATATAAGTTGTACACACACACATTTATGCCATACAAGCATACATACATGTTTCTGCCAAACTTAGATATCCCATATATTTATTGTATTCTTATGACAGAGTTAAGAATTAGGAAGATTTAGCTGCTATTACAAAAACTACTAGTAGCTGACTCAAAGTGGAGATGATGGAAGATCATGATGTGTGGAGAGATGCTGTGCTGAAAAGGGCCCATCAACACATACAAGCATGGAAAAATGAATGTAAAAATGATGATGTCACTTATGTTGCTTTTAGTAATATTTTCAGAAGGTATATTTAGAAACATCTGCCTTATTAATGAATGTTCGTATTAAAGAACAAGCAGATATATTCCAGATATATTCATAGATATAGCAGTTATTACTCAAATAATTGTTTCTACTTTAGGCACAAGGCCAGCAATTATCCTAGTGCGTTACTGGTACTTTATTTTATCGACCCCGTAAGGATGAAAGGCAACCTCGGTGGGATTTGAACTCAGATCGTAAAGGGACGTAACTATGCTGGAAAGCATGGCGTCCGACTCTCTACTGATACTGCCAATCCACCGCCTTACTCAAATAATGGGCACAAAATACTGCATGCAACTTACCAATCAAAACTTACGCAGAGTTAGAAATTCACAGCCTGTACTAACACACACTCACAGGTAAATGATTGAGAATGTAAGGCTGACTGGGGAGAAAATATTTTAGTTCTTTAGGCCTCCCCTCAGTTTCTTATCTGATTCATTGAGGCAATAATCTTGACATACATACACTGCAAACTTTTGAGCTCTGAAGTTTATTTAATACTATTTGATTTGAGACTGATAGTCCAGATGGCTGAAATAAATGTCTTCCTCAGGGCCAACATGGTTTCTGAGATTTTCATTCTAAATTATCTCAGAATCCATCTGATCTGTATGATTGACTAGTTATTTGTACATTGCTTTCATCTAGGTAATACACACATGAAACAAGGCTCCATTGCTCACATAAGTCCCTAGAACATGCACTAATTTTAATTGAGATTGCAATCTCTCCTTGACCAGTATTTTTGTTGCAGTGTGTTTGCATTTGAGGGGTGATAGCAAAGGGCTTAAATTTGTTCAGCCCGAAATTGCATGTTGCTGTGTTCAGGCTACTTGAATATTGCATTTAAGACTTGTTGGTATGTAGCATTGACAGGAATCTTGAATACTTGTGAGACATCAAGAGTTGACACAGAGTTCATTAAATATTCATATCTGAAACAGGCACAACTACATTCAATCTAACAGAAATGTTGTATAATTTGTCAGAATACCCTATTAACATTTTGATACCAAACTGCCTAAAATCATCCTTAATTCTGCTATACTAATCTGTTTATAAATATCTATAAGCCATCAATCATAGTTTTATATATTCTAATTCGAAACACCAGCTTAATAATAAAAAAAGTTATTTATATTACTAAATCATTCCATATTCTTGATTATTCTGAAAATTAATTGAAAATGAGACTGGTTTTTTTTTTTTTTTTTTTTTTTTCATTAGAAAAGGGTTAAATTAAAACATTTGTAATATTTATCTAATCGAATTTTCAATGCAATATTGATTTAACATGGCTTTATTTATTTTGAAAGCAGTAATTCATATGGAGCCACACAACACGTTATAAAGATAGAATGTAAACATAGGAAAACCAATTATAAAGTAGAGAGGCAATTATAATGCAAGTTGTTTGTACTAATATGGATTGCTATAATTTTATGTGGTATTTCAACTTAAAAGAATGTGTTTCTCTGAATACAAGCTAAATTTTGTTTTGATTACAGTTATACCAGGTGACATATACAACTATTATCAACAGATAACTATATCACAGACCCCACAAAACATTCTTCTCCAGGAATGTACTTATCTTAATAAGAATTTTTCAACTTAAATACATCTGGATGTTTTCAGCGTAAAATACTAGCAGAATATAAAAAGCTTTAATGTTTGTTTTTCATTTCCTTCCAGAATTTTCGTTCCTAGTTCAATGCCATATAATATACTTTGATGTTATATATATATTTTTTTTTTTTTTTTTTTTTTTTTGGAAGTATAAAAACATTCTATGCTATTCCTTTTATGTTAAGAAAAGCTGAGCTCTGATCAAATAGTGTACTTTAGATATGAAGAAAATATGATCAATCCTATTTTGTGTGCTCTGTAAGTCATAGTGATGTACCAAAATTGAATATTTTTGTAAATAAATTCTGCTTCTAATAAATAAATATTTCATTACTGAAGGTTATTAGGTGTGTGGTGGATTAACTGCAGAAATAGAGAGCCAGATTATAAGCCGCTCTGAATATACTTTTTTTATTTTAAAATGCACCCAATACGCCTTTAAAGCAGTTGGCATTAGAAAGAGCATCCAGCTATTAAAAACCTGCCAAACAAAGGGTTGAGAGTAAGGGCCCAACAACCTCCCTAATGTTAGTGCTAAGATAAAATGCACCCAATACACATTGTTCATGATAGGAAGGCCATCCGAACTACAAAAAAAAAAAAGAAGAAAACTTGCAAAATAAAGGATCAAAGGACTATTCAGTGTACTCAAGGATATAATAAACAACTTAATGATGGTACCACGATAAAATGCACCCATTACACTCTGTAAAGTGTGGGAATTTATATAAGCAAGAGACTTGATTGGAATTGCTGTCCTTCAAGATAGGCCAGAGCACCATGTCTCACTGAATATATTCCATTTTGACATGGTTTCTATGGATTGATGCCTTTTTGAACACCAAATACCTTACAGAGTGTATTGGGTGTAAAAGTTGTCCTGTTTGAGATGACATATGACCAAAAGCATTCCAGACATGACAGCTTCAGAAAGCTATTTTTCAATGTCTTTCATTTTTTAAGATAATGCTCTTCTTAGTCAACTTCCTTTAGCCACTACTGTCTCCTTTTCATGTTAATATGTTTCTCCTAATCACACAATCATACTATCTCCTCAACTTCTTGTCCATGGCTTCCCTTCTATTCAGTCATGCTTGCTATGAAAGAACAAACACTAAGAGTAGAGAGGACTCTTTAGCCATCCTAGAGTTGGTAATATGATAAATTTCCCTTAGAACAAAAACAAGATAAGGTAGAGTGGATTTTTCAGTCTGTTGAGGACTTGACAACCACTCTAATGCTTCTGCCATAATGAAAATCTCCCCCTTCCCACTATCTTTTTTTTTTTTCTTTGGCTAGTATGGTAACAGTGCAATTTCAGTTGACTATTTAGTGGACTAATTGACTTAAGTTAAATTTATGTAAAGTTTCATAAGAAAATAGATAGAGAGGATAGTTGGTGTTAAAAATGTTAAGAGGTGAAGCAATGGTGAGTTTTGAGTGGTATAAGAATCTTATAAATGAAAATCATTCAATCTAGAATACATTTGGATCAAGCAAGAGACTAAGCATATCTGGGCAGTCAGAAGTTTAAAAATCCAGCACTCTGTCTTTTGTAGGTCTTCCTTTTGTTGATTTCTGTATTTGTGTCTAATCAAACAGTTTACTATCTGTGTGCTTAACTTTGGCAGCTATGTTCACAGAGCATTCATCTACCAGCGCTTGACATCCATGTTGCTGACTGTCATGATTCAGCTATGAAATAAAGTTTTTCACCATAACTAGAGTACAACATATTTTCACTCAAAATATACCCATTGACTTATGCATGCATTATTGTATTCTCACTTTTAGAGATTCATACTTAGTTTTTCTTTTCTGCCTATTTTGCTTCCAAGATAATAAAGCATCATATTTATAGCTCACGAATTGTGTTCTGTTCAGTAAGTGAAGACATAGAAAGACTAAAGAAAGTGTCTTATGAAGTAGATCATAGCTTTTCATTTTTGGCACTTAGATGAATAACTACTGAAAATATTTTCTGCAGCTCCATCCACCTGATGACAAGACAAAGAAACAAAACAAGCACTGATAATGATAAAGATGATGATATCAAAAGAACGGAAATCCGAAGAAATGCAAGTATAAGTAAAACTAAATGTACATGATATGTCTAAACAAATAAAGAGTGAAGATAATACAGAGTCAATATCTGGTAAATTATTGGAAAGGAATGAGTGAAATTGTCTGATAAAATTAGAATATTAGGCTACTTGTACAGTTTATTTTCATATTTTCTCTGATCAATATTTAGCTAGTCAGAAATGACAAAAATAAAATCTGATGCAAAGATGTTTTGCTTTCTAATCACTCAATATCACAACAATGAATGCACTTAATCAATAGTGCCATGCTTAGATGTTGGCAAGTCATTCAATCCTGTTTTTCTGTAGAACACTAATAGGAAAATACATAATATAAAAATAACATCCTGCATAGAGTCAAGACAGTGATTTAATTTTTTTCTTTTTCAAAGAGAATCTAAAAATTTTCTTTTCATAGTTAGTCATGGGTCATGGAGAAAAAATATATTTCTGTTTATAGTAACTGGTTAAAGAAGCATAAATAAATGCATAAAAATAAAATATTAGAATGCTATCAATCAAATAAATAAATAAATAAATATTGATAAAGAATATGCCAAAATGACATATACATTAAAGAGTTTTAGTTTGAATATGTAAATATACACACAAATACTATTCAAAGCAACATCCTTTTGATATTATATAAACATATTTTCAGGAGATATATGAACCCAATTGCTCTAAGTATATTCTATACAGCTAAATTATACACAATAAAACACAATCAGCCATAACAATGATATATACACACACATATGTATATATACACACACACACATAAATAATATACACACATGCACACATAAATACACACACAAACACACGTGGGCATACACACATATACACACACACACATATACGCGCGCGCGCGTGCACACACACACACACACACACACACACGCATATATATACACACACACACGTATATACACACATACACACAAATACACACACATACATACATTCAATAAAATATGATACAACATTATGTTAAACTATCAATTACTAAGTTTGTCAGCAAAATGTAATGGCCCTTTGCAACTAATCTAAAACATATATATGAAAGTTTCTTTTCAAATTAGCAAATTTCTACATAAAAAAAAATGAAACATACTGAGCAACTTAAGAGCTAAAACAATAATAAAATACTTCAACAATTTTGAATCAAAATTATTTTATCATCAATAACTTCATTCTTTCAAAAGAATTAATCAGATTTGATTTCTGTGTATGTATGTATATATATACATTGCATACAGACATTGCAAATAGGTATTGAGAACTTTGGTTCAATGTTACGAGAGTTTTAGTTACTATATGCTCAAATCAAATCTGATATATCATCATCAACGTTTAACGTCCGTGTTCCACGCTTGCATGGGTTTGGACGGGGGTAGTCCCACTTGAGGCAAGAGTGATTGTCTTGCTCGCATAGGACTGTCTGGCAGGTTTTCTACAGTTGGATGCCCTTCAATATATATATATATATATATATATATACCTATATACACATATGTGCATATATACTTATATATACATATGAACACAAACATCATGTGTAAAGCTGGAACATTCAAATTTTCAAACTTCCGAAGCACTGAGAAATTAAATTTCTAGATGTAGGAAGCTGAAATGCTGAAAATAACTAATTTCAGTCATTTGCTTTAAATAACTTATAAAAATCGGATAAAAATCCTTAGTGATGGAAAAATATTTTGCCAGTGGCCACCACAAAGAATCAAACTCTGTATCTTTCACTATTGAGCTAAAGGACCTCTGACAACATTTTACCATCTAAATTGAGGAGCTGAATCAAATCCTTTGCTAGTAAAAATACTAATCTAATGGCAGTGCCCCAGTATGGCTTCAGCCAGTTGGCTGGAATACATAAAAGAGTAATCTGCCATACTATGGTCTATACAATTAGCTGCCCAAATAAATTTTAACACACTAGCAATTGATTTGAACACAAACCTATAATTTCAATTGTCACTAATACTATATATACATTACTTGTAGAAAGAGTATGTATGCATAGAGTCATAACTCCTGATGGAGTCATAGAAGCACCATCATAGAACCAGCTCATTATACATGGTGGAACCAATATCCTGTTTAGGTCTGAACACAGCTGATTTCTTCCAGGGAAGCAGAGAAAGATTGAGAGAGAGGAAGTGAGAAAGAGATATAGATTAAAAAGAAATCAACCCAAAATTGACCATGGTGGAATTTGAACACAGAGAACAAAGGTAAAACAAATGGCACAAAGTATTCTGGCTGATATTTTAATGACTGCCAATTCGCTGATTTGTAAAAAAATATTGTCCTCAAATAAGTTTGAAAGTATATGGGAAGAAATTAACCAATGAAGAAAGTTTGAAAACCTTAAGAAATTCTTCAAGAGGAAGTGGATATGATATAAATTAAGATATTGATTAAAATAATAAGGAAGTTATATGATAAATATTTTACGAAACACTGGGTTAAATATGAGTAACTTATCACCGAATTTAAGCATTTTCAAATCCCACTGACGTCAACCTTGTCTTTTATCCTCTTGGGGTTGATAAAATATAAGTTTTAAACAAAAACTAAGGTCACTCCAATCAATTTTATCTACCCTCAAAAATGGGTGGCCTTGTGCCAATGCTATATAACACTATCTGTAAGCAGTTTGCAACAACCTATTTCTGTCTTCGCATATCTATACAGAAGATTCAATTACCTTAAAAGCAATTTGATACTCTGATAAATATATAAAAATTTTGAGCAGAAGAAAAATGCCAAAATTTGTATGAAAATTCATATGAATATTTTTCAAAAATAGAATTTTGCTTATTAAATTAGTATTTTCTTTGTAAACTTGACTAGTTTAAGATGATTTTAACACAACATAACAAAATTGCTCTGTTTTATTTTTTTTTATTTTAATATTTCAATTTATTTTCATTTGCATTCAATTATTTTAATAGCTCAACAAAGGATTTTGCATAATCCAATGATAAACGAATTGGAAAATTTTGAAAAAATATCATGCTTTAAATTATGAAACAAATTTTTTTTTATTGCCTATATTTTGATTTATTATGAGACCTCAGGGATGAATATAATTTGAATACAAAATTAAGATATGGGAAGAGTTCCAATTGCAATGATTTCACTAAAATTTACATATACTAATACTATTCTGAATGCTAGTGTTCTTATTCTGAATACCTCCAGCTTGTAATCATATATATATCGTGAATTTCTAATTGATTATTCTGCATAAACAGAATGTGATTCAGTTAAGGTAAATTTAATATGTTCAAGTAAATATATTGAAATAGTTAATTGTATAAAGATAAAATGAAGATGAATCAAACAAAATAAAATACAAATTATATACAGCCATAAAATGAAGTTGTTGTTGATGATTTATTTCAAAAACTTAGTGAAAAGGTTTTATCTAAAACCTTAATTTGATTTACTTCATTACTTTTGTTAAAAAAAACTGAGGAATATTACATACATAAAATTTCCAATTTTTTCTTCACTATATATTTTTCCTTCACTTAATGCTTAGTCATTTAAACCGGCCATATCCAGCCAAAATTCTCTCACCTCTTTCTATTCAGACCCGCTGAAAATGGCCACTCATACTGATGTTAAGGCATTGAGCTCAAAATAATAATATCAAAATCTCATAATTTCAATATTATGTGAGATAATTATGTAAGATAAAGCCTTTAACACAAAATACAATAGTATATATAGAGTAATGTAAATGCTAAAGGGTTAAATTAGGAAATATGAGATTAGGGCATGTTAAACTAATGTGATGTAATTATGAAAGTAAATGAATAATCTGATTCATCTGAATCTATCACTTTTTATTAGGTGTAATTAAAACCTATCCAGAATTGATCAAATCAATTACACACACACACACATGAGAGAGGGATGATTAATGATAAGTAACAGCATGTATCAGTATATAGAGATAGTAGAACGCCCCACCCTACAAAAAAAAAAAAAATAGTGTTTACAATGTGCTATCTCAAAAGATAGCATGCACTAATAAACCCCAACATGACCATAATGGTATTAGAATGTCCCACACATTTTCAAAACTTTTTTCCACTTCTTATTTGTATGTTTGCAGTTTGAGATTTCAAATATTTTAAGAAAATCTACATACAAAAGGCCACATGTTGATTTTAAATCTATTTATTTTCAGTAGCAACTCAATATCATCACTACTATTTCATATGAAATGGTTGTCAGAAAACACACCTAAAGAAAAGACACTGCTGTAATTATACATACTCCACTACACAAAATATTACCACATTAATTATGTAATCAAAATTGAACTACCTAAGGCCAAAACAATGTACGCAAAGTACAGTGTCAAATGTAGCAAGCAAATTCATTCAAAGTGTGTCAGTGTGGAACAATAGATATTCAAATGATGATGAAGATTCATAATAGTATTATAAGGATGAAACATAGATATTAATTTCAGAAGATATTTTCTAGGCTAGTACAATAGATAGTAGATAATTAATCAATTGAATAAAGATAATTACTTGAAATAGCAAAATTACTGATACATCAATAATGATAGGATGTGGCTGTAACTACTAATGACACTGTTTCATCAGCTGATT
Source organism: Eledone cirrhosa (assembly GCA_964016885.1). Lineage (NCBI taxonomy): Eukaryota > Metazoa > Mollusca > Cephalopoda > Octopoda > Eledonidae > Eledone > Eledone cirrhosa. The sequence continues at coordinate 20,343,238 of OZ024743.1, read as the reverse complement.
TATGATAGGAGTATCAAATAAAGAAACATAGCCACTGTATTGGTTACTGGGATTGAAAATATTTTGTTGCTCTTATAAATAGTGTTTCTACAAAATCACTTCACAGTTAAAACTGTTATATGTAATTAAATGTCTAGTTAATAAGATTATAATATTCCAAATTGAGGCAGTGAGTTGGAAAAATTGTTAGAATGTTGGATTAAATGTTTCACAGTATTTGTTCTGTGTGTCTGTTTTGTGTTCAAATCTTGTTGAAGTCAACTTTGCCTTTCATCATTTGAGGAGTTAATAAAGGAGTAGTCCAGGGTGGTGGATTGATAGGATTGTTAGAACATTGGACATATTGATTTGATGGTTTCTCTTTTAGCCTTTTACTTCTTTAGTTCACCAGCAATGTCATTGGTGCCAAGCTGTATCAGCCCTCGCCTTTCCCTTGAACAACATCTGCCTATGGAGAAGTGCTTGCATACGTGGGTGGCTGCTTATCTTCCACACAAAAAAGCATATCCATGTCAGTACCTTGGAGAGGAACTTCCTAAATACAGATCCATAGTATCATGAGAAATATGGAGCCCTTGAGCTTTGGACTAATAACCCAATCATTATAGATAAAACACTACTCTTAATATTTCTATCTGCGCAATGTTTTGATTGATTTGATCTTTGATCATCATGAAATGTCTTTTTCTTGGTTATAGATGTAGTATAGAACTGGATTTAAACTAGGCACTGTTATTTCTAAGTTAACTGTAATCATACAGTTTTGAAGAAGGCAACTAATGCTTTCAAAGTGAAGAAGCGTTTTATTATTGAAGTTAAATGTCACAAAAAATGTTTAGTTGCAAACAATTTAAAAGGTTTAGCAATTAACTAATACTATTCTGATTTTATAACATCAAACGTTGTTGTTAAATTTAAAATACAAACCATTTTAACTTTATTCAGTTTTCAGAGATAAGATGTAAAGTAGGGAAAACAATTAAAAAAATTCAGAGAAGTACAGAATTGCAATCATAAAAGTCTTATTTCAATATATTTTTAATGCTGATTTAGGCACAAGGCAAACAATTTTGGAGGAGGGGAAAGTCAATTAAATCAACCCTAGTGCATTACTGGTACTTTATTTTATCGACCCCGTAAGGATAAAAGGCAAAGCTAATCTAGGCAGGATTTGGACTCAGGTCGTAAAGGGCCATAACCCTATGCCATAAAGCATGTTGTCTGATGCTCTACTGATACTGCCAATCTACTGCCCTTATTAATCTTAATATTAAAAATTCAAAATATCTACCAATAACTGTCATCGCTTTTACATCCATTTTTCCATGCTTGGATGGGTTGTTTTGAGACACTGTTTTCAAGCCAGATGCCCTTCCTGATGCCAACCATTTAAGTTGCCTCTTATAACACACAGAGATATGGTGTATTTATTCAAACAACTAGGGTACATCATCATCATCATCATCATCATCATCTTCGTTTAACGTCCATTTTCCACGCTAGCATAAAATAATCTTCATTGATTGTATTACCCTTTTGTGTTTCTAGCTACACTATGTTTTGATTAGCATATTCTGAGTATCAACAGATTCATTCAGACAAATATTCTGACAGACACACACACACACACACACACACACTTGCATCCATGACATATTAAACTATAGCATAGTTAATATGAACATTGAAATCCTATATTAGATGTAAAAAAATATGTGTTCAGTTCTAGCTGAGCAATAATATACTGAAGTGCAGATATATATAAAATTTGACACCAGTTAGTCTATCAATCTATACTGTTCTAGATATGGGTAAATCTGGAATCTGACTAAACTGGTGATGGTCTGTGTTGGCAACAATTAGTCCATATGAGAGATTCTAGAAGAATCTGCCAACTTTAGTTACGATGAGAAGTGATGAATCTGTTTTGGGCTTATGTATTTTGCGTCAGTTGGAAAGAGAGAGAAAATGTCACTTTAATTGTGGGCATCTCTCCCACAAACTCTGTTCAAGTAACAACTTCAATCAAATGTATAGACATGTAATTATATTACTTCTTTTAAAGTGGCTTTAATATACAGTGGAAGGCACTTATAATCATAAATAATGCTATCAGATGGTTTATTATTATCAAAATTAGTGGGTTCCAAACTTTATTTAAAATGAATTAAAAGTTATCTGATTATTAGGATCAAAGTTCCAGATATTGTTATCAACATTTGCAAGTTAACCACTACACCTCCACAGTAATCACAAGTGATCAAAAGAAAAGCCCACCAGCTAAAGAGATGCAGTAGATTTATGGTGGTGGTGATGGCAGACTTTGATATTAATGCCAGGAAAGGAGATACTAGTGTGTTAAGTTTGGTCAGTGTAACTGGCAGTATTGGTGTGAGTGTGTGTATCCACACAAAGTGATCACAATAAGCATCTTCCACACTATATTTAGACAGTATTTTGAACAAACTTTAGGCACAGGATAATCTGCATGCAGAAATATATCTGTCTGTGTGTTTGTATGTGTTTATGTATGCATGCATTTTATTACACAGAATACAATAAATCATAACATGAAAAAATATATATATAGAATGCTACAAACACTATACCATTAGGCAATGTTTTTGGTCTGCAAATGACATGGTCTAATTTGTTCACAATATCTTTTAATCAATAAACTGAATATTTTTTGAAAATATAGATGACCTTCAAAGTATTTCAGTTGCCTAATTGCTTTAATTAAGTTGTATAATATTTCTTTCATAGTTTTAGGAAACCTTTTTACAAATAATTGAAATTAGAATTTGATTATGCTATCATGATATCATGATATATGTTAAAATGATAGCACGCTTATCTACGTTATGAACTCTATTATTGCACATTTGACAATTAATTTGTTGATAACTTAATAAATGTTATGACATGCATAAAACATTGAAAAACTGATGCAAATAATGATATATTTTTTAGTTCATATATCTTCATTATATGATCTTTTTGAACGCAGTGGCTTTGTGGTTAGAATGTTTGGCACATGATTGTAAAGTCAGTAGTTTGATTACTGCAGCATGTTCTTGAGCAAGACAATATTTCACCTTGCGCCAGTTCACAGGGCAAATCTTGTCATACATTGTGTCATGCTAAATCTGCCTGAGAACTACATTAAAAGTACATGTGTCAGTGGAAAGCTCAGCTACTTGCATATTAATTTGATGAGCAAACTGTTCTATTGCTTGGACAACTGATCCAATGTGTATACACGCAACACTCACACGCTCTTTTCACTATAATATATTCCATCATAAATTGAACAAATCTACCCATTTAAAGAGTTTTTAAAGTAGATATCTTTATAGAATAGCTATTTTAGCATCAAGTTAATCATAAAATGACACTAGCTACATTATTTTCCAGCAAAATACACTGAGACAAAAAGAAAGAAAAAAAGCGTACCTTATCCATCCAAAAATATGAATAAGCCAAAAGAGAGGAGGGGTCTATGTGGTTGCTCAACCTGGAGATAAACCCAAAATGTTCCTCACATCATATCCTACCAATTTAAAAAGAGAAAGAAGCATATGCCTCCAAGATAATATAGGTCAGGATACATTATAACCTAAATAATAGAGTGATGAGCACAACTCAACCTCCAATCAGGATTGGACCTATATACACAATATAAGTTATTAAGTGAGAGTTTGAACAAATCATCTAATGTCCAGAATCATATTAAATTAACTGTTACATTTATACTTACATGAAGTAAAAAAATGACTATTCATTGAAATAGATACAACCAATTAATGCTAAATACAGTATTGGTTGAAAGAATAATGTCCATTGATATTTGGAAGTTTCTCCTGTGTGCTTGTCATATTCTTATTTTTATACAGGTTTCAGTCATTGGACAGTGGGATACTGCCCTCAAGGGTTTTTAGTTATTTAGTAATAAGTACTAAATCTGTTATTCATTTTATTGATTTCTGTTTATCTAAAAGCTATGTCCTCCTTACTGTAAAGGGAGTAATTCAATACCTAAATATCATACAGTAGTTTTGTTTGATTTAAACTGATAAACACATATACAGAGACACAAACAAGGCAGTTTCTGCCGAGTCTCTGTCTACCAAATATCTCTTAGAGGTATTGGTCAACCAGTGATTGACATTTACTTAAAATGGTATACAATGGGATAAAAAAGAAGTGAAATTCTTAACTACACAGTTATGCTTGTTTAGTATTACGTAAAGATAGTGAGTGAAGGTGCATGGCTTTGTGGTTAGGGTATTTGGCTCACAATCATAAGGTCGTGAGTTCGTTTACCAGCGGCACATTGTGTCTTTGAGCAAGACACTTTATTTCACGTTACTCCAGTCCACTCAGCTGGCAAAAATTAGTTGTATCTGTGTCACGCTGAATCCCCCTGAGAACTACATTAAGTGCACATGTGTCTGTGGAATACTCAGCCACTTGCACGTTAATTTCATGAGCAGACTGTTCCATTGATCGGGTCAACTGGAATACTCGTCGTCGTAACCGAGTGCCAGGGAAAAAGAATAGATAATGAAATTATCTTTATTTGGTTGTGATTGACAGACACTTCAGTACGTAACAAGAAAGTTAGATCAGAAATTACAATTCAGGTCACAAATGATAGAAGTAGAAGCGTTTGTTTATGGATGGTTTGTATGTCTTTGTACAGAAATGGTTGTGTTGAATATGCAGGATTTTGTGCAGAAAAGGAAGAGAGCTGTAATTCCTATATCAGTATTGAAGTATGTCAGGTGTTGGTAAAGTTATCCTTGATGATAGTAAATCCATCTATATCTATAATAGAAATCTGTCTGCATGTCTCTAGATTGTGAAGCATTTCATTGGGTTATTTTATTTGTAGCAGGCATAGATTCCCTCCACCCCTCATTCAATCAACTTAAGTTTAACTTCACAGCACAGTTACACTCCTCCTGCTGTACATTAATTGTATATGTGTTAGTATTTCTAACCATACATATTCCAATTCAGGAACAAGGCCAGAAAATTTGGAGTAAAGGAAAATGTTGATTAAATCAACCTCAGTGAAAGGATGAAAAGCAATGTTAGAAATAGCGGCAGAATTTCCCTCAAATCAGCACTATAATCTGAACAAAAGAACACATTGGATAACTACTAGATTTAAAATGTCTGAAAAAAAGGAGATGGACACAGCAGATATACTTTTGATTATACATCACATTCAGATCTGACCTGGGGCTAAACAACAACAATAATTTTGCCTTTGCAAAACTTTTCAAAAGTAAGATTGTTGTGATGTAACATGAGAGATGAGTTAACTAATGGAACTTATATTGTACCATTTAGAATAAAAAGAAATTAAAAGTAGACTAAGAAGGTGGTCACTTTGTCCTTTTAGAAATAATTAAATCTCCCTCAAGTTAAACCCTAGCATAAAAAAAAAGACCAAAGGTTTTTTTCTCCAAGTTATAACACACCTGAAAATAAAACAAAGAGTAATAGACTAGATGTATATATATTCAGAAATGACTTGCTTAGAAATTAATCCAGCCAGTATATTTCCATATCACAGGGTAAACATCCTTAAAGAGAAAAATTAAGTGAAAATGTGAGCGTCCCAAATACAGAAAATATAATAACAGTCTAAAACTATAAATAATAAAAGTACCTGCGTCTGTCCATTTATTCCGTCTATCGATAATTTATCCGATTTTATCAACTATTATTTATAGTGATAGATTATTTTTACAGTCGTTTTCTACTTTTGGGACGTTCACACTTTCAAATTTGAAATCCTCCCAGCATTCTGTCAAATTCTATATGCTTAAAAATGAAGTGGCTTTAAAGAAATCAACTAGGCTCATCTGACAATGGTGCTTTTTTAGACTTTTTGTACTGGAAGTAGTGATTGCACCGAATATCTGAGCATTTGGTCAGATAATAAAACTAGAGAAATAAATTCCAAGAATGGATTGCTTATGCAAGTCCTGAGTGTAAGTGGAAGAAAACCAAATAGTAGACCAAATTCTGAAAGAACTAAAGAATAAACAATATCTGCCCAGAATGGGTAATACATTCTCCAGACTTGATACACATATATAAAAGGCTAGCTCATTTTTATTTACAATATAAACAATTAGGTATAACTAATTATTTCGTTTATCGATTTAGATTTTTTACACAACAGTTGGATAAGTAAAAATATAAGGTAAACTTACGAGCATGTGTTTTTCTTAGTAAATATCGAGTTTAGCCTTAATGTGAAAAGTTAATATTATGGTTAAAAACCTGTGGTTTAACTACCATGTCTGCTCTTCACAGAGAGGTTAACATGTATTTACTAAGACGATACATACTTGTAATTTACCCTACATTTCTATACACAAGTGCAAACCAATGAATGAACCTATATTTGCTAGAAATAGCTGCTAAATATCCTTCAAATCATACCCTACCGTCTTTAAATTAAATAAATGACTCATTTGATAATGTAGTCCTAAATATGCCCCAAAAGCCTAGATGTCATTGATTATAGTTCGTCTATTGGTCAGGATTGTCCTAGGGCTAAAGAGTGACAACATACACACACTTTTCCCCCTCAACATGACTGACTGAACACACATGCTTTTTCTCAAAAAACTTTTTTTTTTCTTCCTCTTCTCAGGCTAGTGTCCAAAATGTTAAGACTTTTTTCTACTGTATCAAATGTTAAATCAATATATATCTTTATTGTACTGCATCGTTTGCTTTGTTGTTTTCTGCTTACTTTTTACATGCAAGCATACATATAAGTGGCTGCATCTCAGTTTCTAGAAATGCCATCCCTTGACCTTTTTCTCATACAAGGGTGGCACGAACATGACTTTTAAACCCTGCCAAGGACTTTCTGCATATGCTGCAACGCAAGACGACAGAAAAAGCCATGCTCATGCAACACACATGAAAGTCATTTAGATCAAGTGATGCATGAGCTTGAAGCTTTTCTTTAAAGTAAAGAAATGCTTTGCACTGAACGGTGACAGGTATTCTAAAAAGAACAGTTGAACATCGAATCACAGGTTTTACATCAGTTTTCTTTCTCTTAGATTGAAGGCCTAACAAGATCTAGGAGTCTCACACTCCTGGTTGCTAACGACGTGCTCGGGCACCAAATCAAGTATTTCCATGTTTCCATGCCGCCACATATACATGTGTGTGTATATATCTGTATATATATATATATAAAATTAAGTATGTGTGTGTGTGTGCCTGGTATTACCTATAGGGGCCTACATCTTACGGCCGATTATCATGAAACTTTACAGGCTCATAGATTAGTCATCGGGGAGTGTTTTCTATATATCAGCGTATGGTTTTTTTTTATTCCAGGGTCATTCTGCAGATAAAAATCGATAGGGGGTAGGGTCACCTTTTTTTAGGTATCGAAAAATAAGATTTTTGGCCACATTTTGCCACGGATTTCGTTTAAATTTTAAAGCAAAATAGAATTTATCATTGCACATCCTGTAATGGCTTTATATTATGCATTTGTTGTTCAGGGACGGCGTGGCAGCCGTTTAAATATTCAAAAATACCACTTTTAGACTCAAATTTCCACTTTTTCGGCTCTAGCTCCCACATTAATCAACCTACTTTGTTCAAATTTTACCTCCCTCCCCCAGCATGCCCGTTCGTCAGCCACCCGCATTTCTCAGTGATAGAGGTCATCACCACCCTCCCCCGCATGGCCTGTGTGTGGCCATAGATGAGTCATCGAGAAGCAGTCGCTAAGATCAACACCTTTTCATCAAAGCAGATATTATTTTACCTACCCAGGCAACGCTGGGTACTGCTGCTAGTATATATATACATGCATACATTTAAGCCAGTTTTTGTGTGTATATATGTATATATATATACACAAACACACACACAAGCCGGTCTTGTCTATATATAGACAAGACCAACTTTCCAATGTGCACAAAATGAAATGAATCAAACATGTAGAGGACACACTAGTCAGCACCAATATTCTCTTCACCATTCCCTCTCCCCAGTTCTAACACTCCACGCTCACTAAATATCCCACACCTTGTCCAAGTCAAACTTGCCTACTTGTACCCTCTTCCAAATCCTCACCCCTGATAGACTTCTCCTACCCAACCCATACATACAAGCATGAAAGCTTGACATGCTCTACATCTGTTCTTCCACAATTCCAATGCCATGACAAAAAGCGCTAAGTGCACCTTGTATGCTGATCTGGTACCACAACCACAAAAGCACCCAGTTCATCCTGTTGCTGTCAAAAAAAAAAAAAAAAAAAAAAAAAAGCACCCAGTCCACCCTGTAAAGTGGTTCTGCTGGTGTCATGACAAAAAGTACCCAGTCCATGCTGTAAGGTGCTCATTATGGTGCCAATAAAAATCACCCAGTCACCACTGTAACAGAGTTGGCATTAGGAAGAGCATCCACCAGTAGAAACAAAGCCAAAATACAAATCTGTATGAGCAAGACATTGTCTCCAGACCTGCTCTGTCTAACGTGACATCCTGTCTAACCCATGCAAGCGAGGAAAATAGATGTTAAAATGATGATGATATATAGAACATATACAAAAATGAATATTTCAAAAAACACAATCTGATACAGTTATAAAAGATAAAGTTCAGTCTGCTACAATCTCACAAGATTGTCAACTTTTGGGGAAGATTATACTCATTTTAGTAATCTTGTGTTAAAACACACTAAAATGTAAGAATAAGTACAATAAATATATATATATATATAATGGAATATCTGAAGATAACCGCCCCTATAAAAATATATATATTGATTGGTATGTAGTATATTTAGAAATATGAGTAATAGTTTGGAAAAACCAAGCTACTTTAGGATTAACTAAGAAAAAAAAGGAAGAAAAAAATGCATAAAATTTATATATAAACCCACTGCTTAGATTAAGCACATGAAATTCTATGTCCATGAGAATTCAGCAATGGTTTTTGCTTGCATTTCCTTGCTAACGCTAATAGAATGTCACATTAAAATGATTTCTACTATGAAAATAATGATTTGTACTATATAGAATGTCACATTAAAATGGAAACACATGCATAGAGACCAACACACCTCACACATGCATACAGACCAACACACCTCACACATATCTACACTTGCTCCTCTTGGACCAGTTAGTCTGAAAATTGTTTATATACATATCTTCTCTTTAGCAAGTGCTTCTTTTTATTTGTTATTACCATTGCATTGTGATACGTTGTGTGTTTATGTCAGTCAACTAGTATCAGTATTTTTGTATTTTACTTCACGATACTCTTAAATCTATTTAGATGAAAGTGCTTCATATACAATAGCAAGAGAGTAACTTTAAGAATTTGGTTAACTAAAAATTCCACGCTTAAAATCTGATTCCACCATGTATAAATGGAATAAATTCTCTGTGAGAGACAGAAGTACTCAATACCTATAGTAGAGTTTGTTCATTCAAAGTGGAGGTTTTAATCAGTTGCTTGTAACATGAAACTTAGACTAGCAATGGAGTAAAGGCTCACCTAACAAATACACATTGACAGTGATGACTTTGATTATCAGAATTATGTGAAAATTCACATTGAATAATCAATTACAATTTTACAATTAAAATCGTGTTTGCTTTTCTTTTTCTTTTTTTAACAGGTGGCATATAACTTAGTTACAACAGCTATAAATTATTCTGTAGTGATTAATTCAGGAGCATGAATATTCATAAATTTTTGAAGAATAAAGTATACGATATTTATGTCATCGTGGCTCAATTCACTATAAATTACAGGCTTGCGCGCGCTTCTCTCGAAACGTGAGGCTAAAATCGCATGATATATATACACATACAATGTTAGCATGCACGTCATGTGTTTGTCCTCTCAGAATCATACATTCATTGTTAGATGCTAACACACGTGATTACAATCATTTAGATTTTCAAGTTCGAAATCATCATACTTGTCTGACTTGAAATGAAATATTCGTTTAATATTATTTCTGCCATTAAGTAACTTTAATAATAATTCATACTGGATGTTTGTAAGTATAAAGTTAGAGGAGAGGTCAAGGACAATAATCACTTGAGTAAGTGAATTGTATTTGATCGAGAATTGAAATCAGGTCTGGGTTTTAGCTTACCAACTATCTATCACTTGATCTACAGCTCAGACAGATGATTGTTTCTTACATAGGCACGAAATAGGATATTTTAAAAGCCACTTAATAGGGAAAGGGTGACCTGACGTTCACGCATTTTCCAGTAGCATTGTGACCGTATCTACTAAAATACTTTTAGATCAAACATCCTGTCGAAGAAAATACACAGTCGGAAGAATATTTATAAGAAAGAAAAGATCAATGATACATTTTAAAAGGATAGGGAGACGCAGAATGAGAGTGGTTGTGTGTGAGAGTAAAGTAAACGTCTTTTTTTCCCCTCAGCCTTCCATCACCTGTTTACATGCTGCATAAGGATTTAAAAAATTGGATAAACTACTATTTTTATGAATGGCAAGCAGTGAAAAGAAAAGAGAATTTTATTCAAAGTAGGAGAAATATAAACACATTATAAGTGAACAAAAAAAAAAAGAAGAAAATAGAAGAGGGAAATATAGCAGCAAGTTGAGTTACTAGGCTGATGTGTGGTGTAGGTAAAGTGTTGAATAAAAACCAAAGAAACTAAGACGAATGGGAAGACGACTAGTGTAAGGCGAGCTTTGATGATTGAGTTTCTAATTAAAAAAAAAAAGCTGACTATTTAGACACTTGTCAAGTAGTAAATAATTATAACGAACCATCTACATGTGTAATTTCATCATATGCACGTATGAGTGTGGTTTTGGTCTTTCTTTCTATTTAGTTAATTATTCTCGTCGGATTGCAATTTAGAAAGATACTTTATAGAGAAGAAACGGAGTCAGGGTAATTGTTTAGAAATCAATATTTCATTTATTTACTTTGCAACTTACTTAAAGTCAAAAATGAAAAGAAACAAATAAATAAAGCTGAAGGAATTTTAATGAAACTGACAATAAGGAAATGGCATTCTGTTGGCAACAATCTAATGAACTGGAGATGTAATTAATATTTCTAAATCATGTTAGAAGTAAAATAAGATAAAACCAATTGGTTTATAAGCTGTCTGTCTGCTCTAAGTATGGGAGATAGTTTAAATGATTTCTATTTCTATGCTTAGCTGTATAACGGTAGGATGTGCTCAGGATGCAGCAGGGTTAGATAACTAATAGACGGTAGTAAGGTAAATAGTGGAGTTTTTATTTATTTTAAAGTTACCTTTTATTCAATGAAGTAAAGTAACTTAATCTATAAATGTAGGAAATGTTATATATTCAATGTAAATTATTTAAAATTAACGATTAAAAAGAAATATAATTCCGACAGACTAAAAAAGAAACAAAGAGAACTACCAGCAATAACTTAATGGATTGATCTGCTAAAATAAATAGATAAAATTTGCTCAAATTCACAATTTGGTACAAAAAAGCGGGGTGGTCTTGGTTAGAATGTCTTTCACTTTAGGTCTTCTCCAGAAAGCAAAACAGTTACAAGTGAAGTTGATGAATGGGTGAAAAACTATAGGCAGATTTGGGAAAGGAAATCAGTGTAGGATAACATTTTAAAGCTTTTAGAATTGATATATTTTACGCCAACAATTAATTTAACACAGATTTTGGCTAAGAATGCAAGATAAAGCGTTATCAATCAGCTTTGGAAGTTTACATTGTCTGTCATCCATAATAATAATCAACCGTAATTAATTAGCTAAGGAATTTTTCAAATTAAACTGTTTTAAGATATTTTTTAAATATGCTCCAGATTGTAATATATATACATACATGCTACCCGTACTGTCCTCAACAAGAACTATAACTTTCGAAGAATATTTCACCTGTTTTAAATTCTTTATGAGCTGAGGATTTTAGTGTGCATTGGGCTTCTCTCACCTTACCAAAAGTAATAGTGGAATACACCATTGTAATCAGCGATGTATACACGTATGATAAAGCTATATCTGTATAAGTACAGTATGGAACCGAGACTGCACATTATAGAGAGGGGGTGCTAAGCAGCAGATGTGTATGGTGTTATATCTGAGTATATATACAGAGTCGGTAACTACATATATACGCATAGGTGTAAACACACATATGCATCATATGTATACACATTCATACATACAAATACGTTTTTTTCTTCTTTTGTTGTTTTACTTGTTCTAGTTATTAGACAGCAGACAGGGATATATATATTTATATATATATATAAACAAAACAAGTAGTGATCGATATAATCGATTATAGATATATATATATATATATTAGTCGATTATATCGATCCCAGTACTTATTTTGTTTCAAGACTAGTACTTATTTTATCGATCTCTATTTGTCGAAGCGCTAGTATACGGGGCATACAGACAGACACAGAAATGTGTGTGTGTGTATATATATATATATATATAGTGGGCGTTACACATATACTCGTATAAACATGAACTCTACAGGGTGGTGTTTTTTTTTTAGTAGGTATACGAACACACTGTGTGTATGTACATACATATATATATAATATATATATATATATATCACGATCAATTAAATCGGTGATTAACTGTCAGCAGATAGTTAAGTAGGTTAAAGCAGGTGACACATGTACATGACACCTCAGTGGTTGGAGGTACTCACAAACATGTGAGTAACGAACAGTAGTAAATAATTAAATGTTATCACATCACTTGCTGTGGGCGTCCTGTTTCCTTGCTGTCCATAGAAGAGATACAGCTTTTATGTGTCTATTTATCTAACGAATTATCAATCAGCGCCAATATTTTCAGTCACTCGTTATGTGTGTATGAGCTGTATTAGATCTATGTAAACAAAGTGATGCCTTTAGAGAATAATAACAAGAGGCGATGAAATATGAACGAACAGTTAAATGACTTCGTCGCAGACGTTCAGCCTTACCCAACTTTCAACATTTCAATGATTCTATCCATTTAAAAAATTAGTGTTTAAAACTTGCGTCGGATACAATACTGTTTCCTTTATATATATATATTATTGGAGATCGATATCTGCCCGCATATAGTTAAGAGTATGTTAAAAAACATAAGAATATGCTGCTTGTATAGTATAAGAATGTATGTGTGTGTGCGGTATATTCGAACAGAGATCGAATGAGAGAGAAATATATTTGTTTCTACTTTAGGCACAAGGCCAGCAATTACCCAGTTCATTACTGGTACTTTATTTTATCGACCTCGTAAGAGAAATATATTGATAATAAAAAAGGTTTATTACTGAAAAATCGTAGGGAAGTGATATGATGGAAGTCAGCAAGTACAAATGCATATATTTTCTAGTTCTGTTTAAAATAACAGAAATATATATACATATATGCGTGCGTGTGTCTTGTCATTTCTTGAACTACATATATATATACAGCCGGTACTGGCATTGATAAATATGCTGGGTCCGACAATCCTTATATCATCATCATCATCATCAACGTTTAACGTCCGTGTTCCACGCTTGCATGGGTTTGGACGGGGGTAGTCCCACTTGAGGCAAGAGTGATTGTCTTGCTCGCATAGGACTGTCTGGCAGGTTTTCTACAGTTGGATGCCCTTCCTAACACCAACCACATTTACAGTGTGGGTCTGGGAGGTTTTTACCGTGTTGCCTACACGGCCACATTACAGCGTGGACTGTGTGTTTTTTTGTCGTGACACCTACACGATCTCATTTGTTTCGGCCTGGATGGCGCGGCACCAACATAACTTTACATAGAACGGGGTGGTGTGGATGGGGTGGGGGTGGCGGCGGGAGGGGTGTATTTTGTTAGAGATGCCTACTGGCAAGGCGGGTCTTCTCTGTTACTGAGTACCGCCAAAGGTCACGGTCCAGTGACATTGTCTTGGAGAGGTGTAAGTGTGTGAGGTCGGAGTTTATCAGCTCATCCCATGTTTTTCTAGGTCTGCCTATTCCGTGGCTACCGTCTATCTTTATTGCCCTGCACTTTGTAATACAGCTATCGACTTTCATGCGCATCACGTGTCCATACCAACGCAGCCTTCTCTCGAGTAAACAACATCTGATCCCTCTTATCTCTAATTTTTTCCTTAGTTCGTTTATGCTTTGCCGTTCACGTATATTACTGTTACACATCCAGCGGAGCATGCAAGCTTCGTTCCTCTCTAGTCTGCGTATATCCTCTGCACACAATGCCCAGGTCTCACTACCATGCAACATTGCTGTTCGTATGCAGGCATCGTACAACCTGCCTTTCATTTTTAGGGAGAACCCTTTAGCAGCTAATAGTGGTATAAGCTCTCTGAACTTTTTCCAACCAGTTCTGACTCTAGCTACAGTACTTTCAGAGCACCCTCCCCCACTGCTGATTTTATCGCCCAGGTAACGGAAGCTGTCCACTATTTCTATAAAACCCTCTGCGCAATTGAAAGAGCTAGTATTTTGTGGGCACTTGCTGCTACCTATTGCACCAGAACACCGGCCACATGTAAAGTCTATGTTCTTAGTTAGCTTACCTGTGATCCCACTACATCTTTTATGCACCCATACTTTGCATTTAGGACATAAGATGGAGTTTCTACCTACGCCTTTCCTACATACCGAGCACGACCATTTCCCAGAAGGGACCGCCGCCTTGTTTTCTTTCCTACAAACTAGAACTTTGGTCTTAGCCAGGTTAATTATATATATATATATATATATATATATATATATATATATATGTGTGTGTGAATGAAGTAATTCCGTCGGAAAGGTTATATATATATATAACGAAGGAAGTGTGGTGAGTAACCAGATGGACCATAACGCACCAGAGTACTCAATACTTAGGGTAGTAGAGTGGGTAATAGGAAAATGTTTAACCCCGTCGAAACGGCTTGAGCTCTGCCGTCGGGGTTAAACTTTTTCATATATATATATATATATATATATATATATACACACACCTTTTTTTTCTTAAAAGTCCTGACATAGCGGTCGACTGAGCTTGTTATCACTTCTGTGTAAATAAATTAAGTGCCACTAAGATATTATTAGAAACGATTCGATCGGCTATATTCTACTCCTACAAAAATTAGCCATGTAGTCGATCAAAACAATGTATGGTGTGCGTTGTTATGCAGCAGTAAGCTCTGTACAAATCGGAGCATGCGTCCCGGTTTCAATTCAAAATCAAAGTATGTTTTGTTTTTTCCTCTCTGCCAGTAATGGCATTGGGAACTGTTAGACATTATTTATTTTACTTATCCCACCGAGGTTGACTTTGCCTTTCATCCTTACGGGGTCGATAAAATAAAGTACCAGTAATGCACTGGGTGATTGCTGGCCTTGTGCCTAAAGTAGAAACAATTATTTATTTTACTTATAAGAAACATTCGATGATGATTATTTTTCCTTTGGAAAAAGTCATTAACTTTACATCATATTCCCTGTTGTTATATGCAGAAGCTTCACGTCGACTGAAACAGCATTTGTAGCATTTATGTGTAAGGTGTCTGTTGGCTTCAGTTAACGCCAAGATCGATTTTGATTTTCGACAAGGTCGATAAACTAAATACCACTCGGGTACTAATGTCAACCCACTCAACTGTTCCCATTCCTTACAAATATTGGTCTAGTGAAAGTAAATTATTTTATTTTATTTCATTCTTTTTTTTTATTACAAAGGTTAGTGAAATAATTATTTCAAGGTGGCACAAAGTCGCACATTTTAACGGAAGAGAATTGTGTAGTTGTGACTGTCATGCATTTACTTCAAAGAAATGGTTCTCTTCCAACAGGAGTCGAAACCGGATCGAAGAATCAAGTCGCACGGAGCTTAGTCAGTAGCTTCCTATTCTCCAACACTTGCTACTGAAATCATAATGATAATTACATCGATGCTTTTGATTAATAAATATTATTTAGTTTCCGTTTCATTAATCAATAGATTATTAACCCACAGTTACACATAGAGTAACAAACAAATTATTTACGTCTATTACGTGTTCCAGCCGATAGGCTGAGGCCATGCTGGGGCATCGCCATTGTTGTTTATTATTTTAATAAACAAATAAACCTTAAAGCTATAGAAAATTCCACCATCACCCACTTGAACTGCTTCGCTCCACAAACCATCACCATCACTACACAGTTGAACTTTGTTGTACAACCATTACTACCATCACCACCACCCTTCAATACAAAACACCAACACTGTATTTCGGTCCCTATTAAATAACCACCTGCACCCATCATCACCATATCAGCTTCATTCATTCATTTTTTTTTTTCTTTCTTTCTGCCCACCGATATCTTCACACATTTCATGTATCCTTTTTAGTTGAATTACATTTGTTTTATCATTTGCTTTTAAATGTTGGCGTTTCTACAGCCGTTGTTTATCTTGAAGTCAGCGTTCATTAATCAAACCTGAAATCAAAGGCACTCTGGCCATGATCATCCTCTCTTTTCAGGGATATCAAGGAGTATATTACCCAATGTTTTTTTAAGACAGAAAGGTATAATTTGAAGGAAATTTGGCTGCTATGTCTAGCAGGTCGAGCGACTTTGCAGAGGTTCCTTCGTTACCTCGTGGTTTTACAGTTAACCGAAGTGGATAGAAGTAGTACTGGCTTTGTAGTGGTTAATGATGGTCGTGGTGACGGTTGCAGTTGTGCAGGTTATGCTGCACTTGGTGTAAATGTGATGTGTTGCTGGTTGTAGGAATAAGAAGGGGCGATGAATGAGCTGGTCAGACAGACACAGAAAAGAGACCAACACAAAACATAAGCAGGGGTGGGCTGCAGACAACGGACAAGAGACAGGTTCATAGAGTGACGATCAACAAAAGATTTGAAGCGGGATTCCGCTAAGTTTGATCAGCTTTCATTATCCCACCCATACAACACATCACAAGTATAAAGTAGCAAAAAAGATAGCGTTGTGTTCATATACATTATTGACAGCTTCAGTCGGTCTTCCGCGTGTATAATAGTGTATATTTGGGAGTACATTTCTGGGTGTGATGTGGTGTGGTAGTATATTTCTATATACATCTGTGTGTGCATATAGAATGGTGCTTTATATGTGTGTTAATATATCTGTGTGTGTGGGAGTGCAATTGTATACATTTATAGTAGGTTAGTATGTGTGCATGTATTTGTGAATACCTATTACTGTGTTGTAGTGTGTGTCTATGATTGTTGTTTAACCCAAGGTCAGTCATGATTGAGTAACATGATCAAAGATATTCCACGATAATTCATCTTCATTTCGGATGTCGTGTATTTTATTTTAAGATTGCAATGTGGATTGAGATTTGACTGTTATTTCTAGCAATATAGAGGCTCTCTGAATGCTAGTATACTTGCCTGAATCTGTGTTGCGAACCTATTATATTTGTTATCATGCATGTTGCTCGAAGCACATCACCGAGTAGTGTTTTGCAAAAGAGTGTGGCGATTTTATAGTGGTATATTTGATAACACAAACTATGGATGTGAGTGTATGTATGTGTATATATATATATATATATATATATATATCGTGTATGTGTGTGTAATGTATGCACGGCATCGATTATGTTGAACAGTGAGCAAAAGTATTTTTCGCTGTGAACTCCTCATTCGTATTTGTGTATAAACTAAAATTTCAGAACAATCTCTAGTTTATATATATATATGTATGTATATATATGTGTATATATACAAATAGATAAATGTGCGCGTATGTAAAATCGCGGGAGCGGAGTGATGTGTGCATATGAATGGCTTTCTATATTCCTGTTAGTTGATGCACATTCACATCAATCGTACATTAAAATTTGTGATAATTAATAAATTAATTCTTATAGACGCAAGCAATATATATATATATATATATATAGATATATATATGTATATAATGGAGATTAATCGTAGTGTATATATATTGATTATCAGTGCAATGATGCGTGTTTGTGCAAGCAAAAGGTATGTATACATGCAGAGTTTCTTCGTTGTGTTTCACGAGTTAAATATTTATACACATGTGTACAATACTGGCTATATATATATATATATATATATATATATATATATATATATAGATACATACACGAAGTCAAACTATGAAAATAAGCTGGTCTATAAAATGGATTAGTCAACGAGGAAGCCTTGTGTGGTTACTTGCCCTGCTAAAAGTAACTGTCAAAGCTCCCTCATATCACTCCTAACCTTCTGCTGTATACACTATGATCATAGGTTCGCTAGATCAAGATCGACGCGGGACTAATGAGCAGATTAAGCATATTCATTTATATTTAAGACTTAAAGTCTATGAGCGTATAATAATAATAATTAATTCTTACCCAAGAATGTATGTATACTAATAATAGAAGAGTAAAATTTACTTGTGTATGATAGTATATTCTATCGTTAAAAAATAAGCGTCCGTGTTGAGTACGCAAGGATGTATGACTGTGTGTGTGTGTATATATATATATATATATATATATATATATACATACATACACACACACCTGGAAGTTCAGGCGTGTACGTTGTTGTATATCCCCGGTGGTGTTTCCAATAAATATTTTTATGTTGTTTTAATATTTACCCTGGATATATTATGTGTATGTAATGAAGATGAGTGTAGTTTTCATTTAGCCACAGATCAGCCCTGAACGAACGGGCTTTAGAATTTCAAAGGTGTTTTCTTTGAGATATCACCCTTTTAAATGAATATTTAAAACTGTATTTTTCAATGTGTTATTTAATACAAATAGGGTGTGTAATTTGAAAGAGAGAGAGTTAGCTATTATTTCTAGTAGGTTGGGTGTTCGCTTGACCGACGTTAACTTGCATGCATACAGGGAAAACTTTCAAGGTTTAGATGTGCAGTGAAGGAAAGTTCAGTACATGTATGTGCATCTGCTATGTGCAGCATATACAACAAATTTTAATGTGATCCACATATTGCACATATTATATATATGTGTGTGTGTGTGTGTGTGTGTGTGTGCGAATAAGTCTTTCTCTACAAATATAAAGACATCAAAGTTAAAACACTCGTTACATAAAATAGAGTTAATACGATAATATCAGTAATTAAAATTGTTACATCTAAGTTTTGTGTTAGTGCTGTTCAACATGACTGTAAATCTTGGTTTTTATTGCCGTGAGTATATAGTAAAATCTTTCGGTGTCTATAGCAACTTCAGTATGTATGTGTACAGCAAATACATCAATAATTAAGACGATATACATATCTATGTCTATTTTACACACACCAAGTATATATATATATATATATATATACACACGCACAACCCCCCCATATATATATCTATATACGCATATACAACCTCCACACACACACATTTATATCACACATATACAACCTACACACATATATATATCACATATACAATTTCCACACGCACACATATATATATATCACACATATACAACCTCCACACACACACACATATATATATATATATATCACATATATACAACCTCCACACACACACACACATATATATATATATCACACATATACAACCTCCACACACACACACACACATATTTATATCACATATACAACCTCCACACACACACACATTTATATCACACATATACAACCTACACACATATATATATCACATATACAATTTCCACACGCACACATATATATATCACACATATACAACCTCCACACACACACATATATATATATATATATATCACATATATACAACCTCCACACACACACACACACACATATATATATATATATCACACATATACAACCTCCACACACACACACACACACATATATATATATATATCACACATATACAACCTCCACACACATATATATATATCACACATATACAACCTCCACACACACATATACATATCACATAAAACAACCGCCACACACACACACATATATATATATACATATAAATTGATAAATATGCTGGGTCCGTCAACTCCTTATATATATATATATATATATATATATATAATTAATACAATATATATATAATTAATACAATATATGAAATTATATATATATATATATATATATATATATATATATATATAAAATTGTATTTAAAACTTAAACGATAGAGAAAAAAGAGCAAGATTTCGGAAGTAATACATAGGCAACCCTTCTAGAAAAGAGAAGGTGGTTTATAATTTTTATCTGGCTGAGCCAAGAGAGAGAATAATCAACTTTTTTTTTTATTAACATTGGAGAATTCAGAGAAAAATGAATGAATGAAAACAATAAAACTTGAAAAAAACAAGGAAAACCCCCTTAATATTTCTTTAAAACATTTGATATTTTGAGGTTACTATTATTTATGGAAATATTTTAACATAACATATGTATATGGTTAAAGTGCTGGAAACGAAAAATGGAAAGAGGGGTATACACACATACATCTTATATGTATATATGTATGCATATGTACATGTGTGTATGTCAACCTATATGTATGTATATGTGTGTATGTCAACCTATATGCATGTTTATGTGTGTATGTCAACCTGTATATATGTATGCATATATGTGTGTATGTGAGCCTATATGTATGTATGTGTGTGTGTATGTCAACCTATATGTATCCATATACGAGTATATATACATTATGCATGTGTATGTATGTATATGTTTTATGACAGTATGTATATATTTGAGGGGGCTATAGATTTTTACTTGTTTTAAATGTTTGAACTTACCGTCCTCATCCTCCAGGCATTTGCTATTAATAAGCAGCGTAAAACAGGAGAAGACAATAACAGTCACCACACTAAACATAACAATCTTCATTGTTTTAGTCCAACGTAACGGACAGTGGAATTGGAAGAAAGCAGACGACGAGTAAAGTCCATAGGCGGTGTGTATTAGAACACTGGTAGAAAGAGTGAGGAGAGAGAGAGTATAACAGACTGTGAGTAAGAGAGTGGGAAGACTAGAAAGAAACAGACTGACAGCTACAAAGAGAGGGATTGGATGAAATAGTGTGTGTATGTATGTATATATATATAGTGTGTGTATGTATATATATATATATATATATATAGCGTGTGTGTGTATATTATATATATGTGTGTATGTATATATATATATACGTGTGTGCATGTATGTATATATATATAAATATGTGTATGTGTGTGTATATATATATATATATATATATGTATGCGTATATATATAATGTATATATGTATGTGTATATATAATATGTATGTGTATATATAATATGTATGTGTATATATAATGAGTATGTGTGTATATATATATATATAATATATATGTGTGTGTGAATGTATGTATATTTATATGATGAAAGCTAGAGAGAGAAAGTGTGTGTGGGGGGGGGAGAAATGGAGTGAAAGTAAGTCAAATAGAAATATTAGAAATGAGAGGGAGAAAGAGACATGAGAATTTGGATGAAATAGATAGATAGACGGAGAGAAAGAAAGAGAGAAAGAAGTGAATGGACGTAGACGACAGCGACGAGCAATAGACTGTCTATGTATATGCTGGTAGCAGTGACGGCGTCTATTTGCCGCCGCCACTGCTGCTGCCTCCTCCGTCACCCCGCCGCCGCCATTATCCGATTAAGGTGGTACTTGTAGCTCTGGTCCTATATAATAATCTTGATTGATGAATTTACAGCAACATTTGAAGACGACGACGATGATATCAGTGATAGTTTAGCCGGTAGTACTGATAGTGTAGGTTAATACAGCAGCAATGGTAATGTTAGCAGCAGCCGCCATTTATAACTCCGACATCTGCAGAGCTGTTGGAACGGTGTTCAAATGACAAGTAAGACACAACTAAATCCAAACAAGCCATGTGTAAAGTGCTTCGCCTTGGTTTTCACAGACCATCATCCTCCCCATCCTTTACTACTCTGGAAGCCCTTGCTGACGGCTGTGTGTAGTTGCTCCGAATCAGACTGGAGGTGTTACTGGCATCTTGCATGACTGGATGAAGACACATGCTTCAATAGATAAGAAAAGAAAGAGAAAGGGTGTAAATGTATCTGTGGTTGTGTCCGTGTGTGCGTATCAATGTTTGGCAGTACCTGTGTTAGTAAAGAGAGTGAGTGAATGAATGAACGAGTAGATGTTTTAAAAAGAGAGAATGAATGAATAGATGACCGTGTTCTGCATAAGAGAAAAAGTACGGAAGAAAGAGTCCTAAAACTGGTTGTGTGTGTGTGCGAGAGAAAGAGAAACAAAAAGTAGTAAAAGAAAACGGTGAATTAGAAAAAAAAAGAAAAATACAATTCACGGAGAAAATGCTTATAAAACTGCCCACTTATGAATAGATACTTGTCATGGATATATAAAAACTAATTCCGCTATATCGGGGAAAGTAAAAAAAATGCAAGAAAGAAAATAAGTTTCACAAAAGAGCGATAAAAATAATCTAACTAACTGCAGATTAACTCAGGAGAAACCCTCAACTGGAAAAGAACACTTTTTTCTTTTTCTCTAGTATCAAGAATTGTTTTCATTTTCTTATAACCAACGTTTCCTTTATCTTGATCAGAGCCACACAGGATTGATTGGTCATATATATATATATATATATATATATATATTCATTTATCCATTGAAAGGAGTTCTTTCCTCATTCGTGCGACACTTCTCTGGTCCATTAATCAGGGAACGGACTAATAACGAATGACAAAAAAAAAAAAAAGTGACTGGTTGCTTTAAAGACAGCGCGAAAAGAGAATGAATGAAAAGTCGTGAGATGATGAAGAAAAAATAAACGAAAGCAATGCACATGCATTTGAATATTTCAGTGCATGTGCCTCGGAATATATATTTTTTATTGCTATATATTTGTCCATGGATATTTATGTTATCCTAATTCATGTCACTATACAGCGGTTTAATGACCTGTGCGAACTGAACATGTATGCACATTTATTAATGTATTTGTATATTCCTTTATACATAACATTTTTTGAAAAGATCATAAAAAGAAACTAATTGGACTCGAATAACACTTGTATAATTGAATACATTTCTATTTTGGAGTGCACAAAATTGATGAATGTTTTCCCTTCAATGGCAATATTCCTTTAGCTTAGTTCTAGATACACTAGAAGCGGGGAAATGCATATAACGAATGTTTATATATTTGTTGGGTGTTCAATGTTTATGTATTGTTTATTTATCTTTTTGAATGTGTGATTAGATTAATTATGCAGAGATGCATGTCATGTTTTGTGAGCACGTCTATTACAAACAAAGCTGAGTAAAGTTGACAGGAGCAGGTGTGCAAGTTTTTAGTTGTTTCATTTTTGCATGATTATTTCGTCAGAAAGTAAATTAGTGTTTGATAGTGTAACATTAGTGTATATGTCACGAACACACCAATTGAAAAAGTGTTAGTGGGTGGTCGCAAAGAGCTTTGATTGTGATATCTATTTCTTTTATAATCTCTCTGCTTTCCGATTTTTCTGAATATATATATATATATGTGTGTGTGTGTGTGGAAAGCAGAGTGTATATATTTACATATATATAATATTGGGTCATTTTTGTATCTTATTTTGTGTAAGATAAGAAATCTTCAGTGAGAATCACCGAAATTTATTTGGGGTTTAGTTCTTGAAATAAAGTAAATCAATTTATACTTGGTAAAACATGTTACTAATAGTGAGTGAGTGAAGGCAAAACTAGTGGTTGAAACTGCTCTCGTAGTATATGTAATATATGAACGTTTGTGTCTGTATGTAGGCCTCAGTGAAAGAATGAATGGGTGGCTGCTGACAAACGAATATAAATGGATAAACAGTAGCAACCAAACGCATGTGGAATGAATGAAAAAGAATAACTAAAAGTGATGTGATTTAATTTTTAGGGAGATATGCACGTGCTTTTGATTATATAATATATGTTTGTTAGGGGAGGAAGTGCACTCCTACACATTACAAAATAAATAAATACGAGATACACAATACAGTCCAATCTAATAACTGGCGCAAGTAAACCCATAATGTCAATCCGTGTTGAAATGAAAGTTTTTATAATTTCTTACTTAGGCACAACGCCTGTTTGGTAGGAAGGGAACATCGTTGCGACTTTTGTACTTGACTACTACTTTATTTTATCGGCCTCGGATGGATGAAAAGTAAAAATTTACTTCGCCGGAATTGTACTCACAAACAGTATTTTCTTTTTAATTAGTTACAATAATCATTCTCAAATTTACATCGTCACATTTCGTGCAATATAAATATCGTGAGTGAGAAATGTCAACTTTCTATCACCAGAGAAGAAACATTATACAATAAGCTAAACGTAACGGAATTCTAAAATCGCATTTTGTTTGTTTTTAGTTTTTGCTTTTGTGTGTGTTTATTATTTTTTTACGTTGTTTTTTCATTTTTCTTTAACTCACATATTCGTTGTTAGAATGATTGTTCCATGAATTGGTTCAAACACAATAGTTTTGTTTTGTTGTATTGTACTTATGTCTAGTAATGGGTGTCTGGGGCAAAAGAAAAAGCAGTCTGTTTCTATCCCCAGTTAAAACAACTCAACTTCATTTAAGCTTCTAAGAATGTGACCACCTACTTTGTCCAGTCATACCTTATGATCAAGCTACGCATATCTTTTTATTGATGGAAGAAAATTAATTAGTAATATTTTTTATTAGAGTAAAACTGCAGTAAGTTAAAACGACCCACCAACCTTTTCAATTGTCTTTTTATCTTTTAGCACTGGTTTATGCTGTTTGAGAATACTTTTTAATATATATATATATATATATATCCTTATGCAGTTGACGAGTGAGAGAAAAGAGTACTCAACACCGAAGAAGAGTTCTTGTCTTATGATACTGTGATAAATAGGCGAAACTCTGGAGTAACAAGCCTTAATAAATTGAATATAATATATATATATATAATGTGTGTGCGTATAGATATGTATTTGCCCAATATCGATGTCTACCTAGTCGTAGTATATATTTATCCTAGTGAGAAATAAAATAGTAAACTGCTGTGTCAGCAATAAGTTAGCTTGCAGGTGAGTTTAAGAGCTGATCTGACTAGGTTGTGGGTAATACGTGAGATATAAAAAAAGAAAAGATAATAAAAATAACACATTGTCAGTTGTTGGGAAGCTAGAAAAGCAATAGTTTTTTGGGTTTTTTTACTTCAATATTTCTATATATTATGAGTTTTATATACGAACGAGAGAAATGATACAGGAAGATTCAAATAAAGTAATATTCCTTCTGTAGATATATCACCTGGAGAACGGTTTTTTTTAACCATCTATGAAACTTTTATTTTGTTTTATTTATTTATTAGTGAAGAGAAAAAATTTATAGTTGTGGATGTTCATATTTTTCTCAAAAGATTTATTTTCCAATGTAAATAAAATAAATTGCTTTTCCGCTGCGAATTGAATTCAGGTTGCTGACTTGATTAGTCAAAAACTTAGCTTCTTTTCACATTATGCCACTTTTTCATGTCTACATTAACAGGAGGATTTCTTTATAACTTCTATCACAAGAGAATAACCTTATGTTGCTTTTAATTTGATTGCGACTAATTTTATTAATCTCGAAAAATGGTGAAGTTGGGCTGAAAAGTAAAATCTACTGTCGCATAGATTCGAACTCGGAATGTAAAGGGGTGTAAATAAGTACCAGGGTAATTTGTCCTCTGCTCTACTCATTTGTTATCCCCTACTTGTAAAAATATATTAATCATTTTTTTACATTAGCAGAATACCACACACAATTAAAGTTTTTTTAAGTGATATATTCACGGATATATTTTATTATTTATTCGGAGATGGTGAAAAGCTCGCGGGGCGATACGTTTTAATAAGGGTCCACTTTCCATTTAGACAATCTGCAGCTCGTATAATTTCGTTTGACGACTAGCGACCTGGAGCTAAACAACATATAGAATTTACTCTCTTTTTTAACTAGTGTATCTTGTTAAATAATTTATATATCTATAAAGAGGATATATCTAATGCAAATAGAGTCAAAAGCAATATTTATGTGAAAGAAACACAATATGAAGAAAACTTATTTTGCAGTAACAAAAAAGAAGTGTTCTTTTTGCGTTATTAATTTTGTGGTAGAATGTTGTTTCCAATGCAGAGATTTCGAACCAGATAAATGAATACCAGTAATATATCGTGAAGCACATCACACACATTGTATGTGTGTAATATGTACAATGTTCACTTTCCTGACATTTGTACATTATTCTATGTACTATACATGCACCTTTGACGAGTTGTAGTGCACCTGAGCACTGTACACGATAATTTCATTATTATTATTATTATACTCGTTGAAAGATATTCCATTAAAAATGAAAAAGAACTACATTTAAAATAATACTCTCAATACATAACGTAGAGCCGGTAAGTTAATTTATTAAAAAGTGACCGATTTCAGTGGGAGACAATTTTTTTTTTTTTTTTTTTTTTTTTTTTTGCTATTAAACTTAATTCATAATATGGACCGAATGACTTTTTCCTCGAAAAAAGGAGCGGGAACTCTAGGACTTTTCACCCCTACACGTTTTTTTTTTTTTTTCATTTGGATCAAACTAATCTTAGCTCCGAACATGCTGCAAAGGACTTTTTTCCCTCTACAAACGGGGCGAGGGTACTTTCGGACTTTTCTCCACCTCTCTCCCTGTTTACCGGAGAAAAAAGTTCTTTGTATCATATTAGGAGGTAAGTTTCTGAGAACACACAAAAAAAAAAATCTGAAAAATGTTATTTCCCTCTGAAATCGGTGGGGAGGGGGGAGAAGCCTTTTGCCCCATATTACGAAAAAAAAAAATTTTTAATTTCCCACTGAAATCTGAGGGGGTGTCTTTCTATAAATTTACGGGTCTATTTATTTCTCTTGCTGCTAACAATTTGTTGGATATATAAATATCTATAAATGCTAAACCCCCTTTGGTCACGAGTGAAACATGCGTGTTGCACCTAGAAAGTTCTCTTGGCAAAGGCTGATACACCTTCGCCCCAGTGACATCACAACTCATTTCTGCAGGTGAATGAGGTAGAGCAATGTGAAATAAAGTATTTTCCTTAAGGATACTACGCATTGCCTGCTCCAAGAATCGAACTCACAACCTCATGATTGTTAATCCAATGATCTAACCACTAAGCCACGTGTATGTATATATTATATATGATAATAATAATAATGAAAATATTGTGTACAGTGCTCAGGTGCACTACAACTTATCAAAAAGTGTATGTATAGTACATAGGGTAATGTACAAACGTCAGGAAAATGAACAATGTGTATGGAAGGAGTACATCAGGTATAGTTTTGGCGAATTTCGGGTAGCATGAGGGTTTTAAAGGATGCAGTGTCTATATATATATTTATGTATTATATATATAATATAATAATGAAATTATTGTATTATATATATAATACTAGCAGTGTATCTCGGCGTTGCACGGGTAAGAACATTGGTAATAGCACCTCCAATGAGAAACGTTTATTTGTGAGTGCCTGTTAAAAACTCACGAAAATATACCGACAGGGAACTTGTTTTATTTGGAAAAAATTAAGAAGTTGAAAGTACAGTTTAGCTATCTGCGTGCATTGTTCATAGAAATATTGTTGTAAATGTGAAAGTGAAAGTCACAGGTTAAGTTGGCAAAAGGTTCCAGTGTCATAGCAGTAAGGCGTAGGCTACTTACCTCAAAAGTTCATTCGCCCTCTTTCTCTCTCGGTGCAGTCCCTTGCAAATTTCTCGCGTAGGCCTGGTGTAGATTTGCACCCGATGCACATGTCCGCTTTGTACGGCTTTTGGAGGAAGGAGTGACCAGCAGTACATTGTTCTGTATTATTACGAAAAGGTGTAGCAGAGAATCCAGCTCGGGAGGAAACTGCTTACCTCGAAGATTCATTCGCCATCGTTCTTGTCAACGCTCCGTTTAGTTGGTCTACAGTTAGATGAATGGCGCACAAAGGGTTAATGTTTATTGGCAAGAAGTGGCAACTGGGCTGGCTTGCTCACTTATATTATATATTAAAATAACAGATTAAAGTTTAAGCAAAGAATCGCTGCTTTCGCTCTTAACGGGATCTTCTGAAACTAAAAAAATCAATCTGTGAACGCAGAAGTAAATATTTCGAAAAACGTTGCAACTGAAGGAAAACAGGAAAACGACCACAAGTCGACCCTAAATATTAGTAATTGCCCTAGGAAAGCCATGAACGACACCACAGCTTTTTAACTTTGATTTTGAAAGTAGGTTTATAATTATCAATTTTCACTATACTTTTGTAGCTGTCTCTGTGGCCTAGTTGGAGGAATCAGAGACGGTGGTGATCCTGCTCTGAAGTTCTATCCCGGTTGGGAGTAGGGTTCCTTTTCTGTTTTTTTTTATTGGTTTTAAAATAAAAAACTGAAAAAAGGTTACACGTCTTGACCAGGATTGAAAAAAGGTTACATATCTTGACCAGGATTGAACCCAAGGTTAGGATCTACAACGTCTCTAGTACTTACCGCTAGGTCACAGAGACAACTACGAAAATCTTATGAAAATCATACTTATAAACCTACTTTCAAAATTTTCGTTGATATCTTTCTTAATGTTATTGCTCCTACTTAAGGTCGACTTTCAATAATGGTTTCTTATATAGGCACAAGGCCAACAATTTTTTGGGAGGGGAAAGTCAATTTAATCGACACTAGTGCGTGACTGGTACTTTATTTCTAAGGATGAAACGTAAAGTTAACCTCGGCGAGATTTGAACTCAGATCATAAGTGGCCGTAACTCTATGCTGTAAAGCATGGCGTCCGACCCTCTACCAATACTGCCAATCTACCGTCGATAATAATGACCTTTGGTCTTTCACACTCAATATATGTATGTGTGTGTGTGTATCTATCTATATATATATATATAGGAGAAAGTATGACTCCGACCTCCGTCGGGGTCATTCTTTCTCATATTACGCACTCTACTACCCTAAGTATTGAGTACTCTGGTGCGTTATGGTCCATCAGGTTCCTTACCACAACTCCTTCGTTATATATATATATACTAGCAGCAGGACCCGGCGTTGCACGGGGTAGGAAACGTGAAATAGCAACACGCAAAGATTGAGGAATGTAGCTGTGTTCTTTTTGAATTCCCTTATTCTCAGCGAATGATTGCTCATCTACTGGAAACATAGAACACCAGCAGGCCCGAATCATGAAACATCTGCATGCATGTGCCTAATCTGAATGAGTGGAAGGTTGATCTCGAGTAGGCATACCAGTAGTAGCAGTGTCAGTGGGGTGATTACGGAAATCCTGTATGCGAAAGGAGTCAGTGTATGTCGTAATTCTGTTCACAAATCACGTCACGGATAGGGAACACACGTCAGTCTGAAGGAGCAACGTAGTCAATTGTGTGAAAACCAAGTAGGGATGTACGTTTAAGTAGGAATATTGTGATGACGAAATCAGCGTGGCAACGCAGCTGCAGTAGAAGGGGGTCATAGTACAATTAGCAGAAATGCTGGGCAGCACTGGTTACACTGCGTTTACACAGTAACAAAGGTGTGACAAAAGGGGTCACTGCGGAATTAGCACAACCGCTGTTCGGCGTACTGCGGTGTAGGTGCAACAAAAGGGGTCTAAGTAGAAGAAGCACAGAGGTGAGTTTTACGATGTCAATAACACGGCAACATACACAGGGCCTGGATTTGCGCGTGATGAAAGCAGGAAGCGTCCACAGGGCGACAAAAATGTTATGGTCCTCCTCATTTCCTCAATCCCCCGAAAATGGTCCTGCTTAAAAGTAAGTAAGAAAGTGGTGTGTCCTCTGTTAAATAAACCAAATTTTTAACGAACTATTATACGTTACTTACGATATTTAAGCGTTTATATTGAAAATGAAAATGGTATGTAATGCCTAATGCTAATTCGTAAATTTCCTAGAAACAATTAATGGAATCGAAACAAATAATGGAATCGAGGGGACTAACTAATGTGTGCTGCAAATTTCGAGGAAATCGGCTGGATTATCTTTAAGTTACGCCTAAAACGAGAACCCTAAAATTGCCTTTAAAATGTGTTTTTTCGCCTAATGCGGGCCCTAGGGCGGAAAAATATAAAATTTGAGCTCATTGCACTTCAAGAAATATAAGTAACGCGTGTGTAAAATATATATATATATATATATATATATATATACATATATATATATATATATATATATTATAAAAAATAAACCAAAGAAGCCTTCAATACATCAAAAGTCTTTATTAGCCAACAATGTTTCGTCCTATTGAGGACTCATCAGGGCAAGTAAAGCTACAAGAAGCACTATCGGCCAATACAAGCCAAAAACTGAGAAGAATATGGAGTATACATCTATTAAAGCCTAGGAAGGATATCAAGGAAGAGTAGGCTAAGATTAAGAGCGAGCAGTTACAAACATAGATATAGACCAAATAGCAAGGAAGTGATTAACATGTTGAACCCACATTGTAAATATTATATAATGCAAAAACTTGAAACACAAATGGTAATATAATGCGATAATTACAGTACGATATAGAATATAATATAATATATAATATAATATAATAGATGGTGATAATAAAAATCTTATTATATGCATATATATATATATATTTATACATATATACATTAGTACAAACACAAACTAACACTTATTAAGTATTTAAATATATATATATATATATATATATATTGTTTACAGTATAATATAATAATAAAGATAAAAATAAGAATAAAGATAAAAATAAAAATAAAATATAATATATAATTCCCTGTCAGTGTGTATAAACAATATAAAAACATTATAATAACATTATAATAACAATATTATAATATATTGGCATCAAAAGATATACAAAATTACATCATATATATAATTCAAGGTTAACAAATAGTATAAAGTTTTACACAGGGTAAAAAAAAAATCCTATAGAACTAAATAGTGTTGAACAAATAGTGTTGACAAAATACCTATACCACTGCAACACATACACGGAGGTGAAGTCGTTTTACATTGGCATAAACATTACCAAAATATCACAAAATATTACAAAATATAATATAATACTTCAAACAACATATATTAAAATCTATAATACGATTACATAAAAATGATATGATATAACAACATTAATATCAAATATCAAACAGAGTCTAAGGAGATGCTTAATAAATATTTACGTGTTTGAGATACACAGACATATATTAATGAACAGCTATCCTCCTTAATAAAACCTTAATTATGGCCATGCGAGTGTCTAGCCTTACACGACCGCAGATTGATGTTATACTAGCAGCCCGTAGGACTATCATCAAATTCGAGGATACACTTTGGACGCGTAAAAACACACCCAACAATTTCGACGTTACAATGGGTTCGAGTGATTCGGCCCAGGTAACTGATCTTGTTGGGCTGTTCCTCCTAAATGAACTGTATGTTACCTTTCCGCACCTTAAAGGCGGAGTTTATCGTGACGATGCATTGTTTGTGATAAACTCTAGCACCAACAATATTGAGCATAATAGGAAGAAACTTTATAAATTTTTTAAAAGTTTTAACCTTTCGATCACGATTGATAGAAATGATAGAGCGGTCAACTTTTTAGATGTGACTTTGGACTTGGTCACTAATAGTTATAAACCCTTCCATAAGCCAAATGAAATACTCTCTTATGTTAATCCCAATTCTAACCACCCCAAATCTATGATTAGCTCTATAATTAACGGTGTATCTAATAGAATTTCCACACTCTCTAAGGATATAGGAATATTTAATTCACATGCAGAGTACTATAATAATGCCCTAGCTAACTCTGGTTACTCTGGTAAAATACGTTATAATGAGAACAACCTTAGAAAGTCTCCGTTTACCCATAATAATAATAACGTAATTTCCCATAATATGGCCGTGAATGGGAGTAGAAAGCGTAAGAATCGTAGAAATCCCATAGGTGTATCCGAACCCATCCATAGGTTAAGCTACCGTTATCGTAATAGTGAGTCTAATGGCACACTTTTCGGGATTAGTTCTACTTCTAATTTCAGGTATAATTCTATCAAGAATCCTTTTACTAAGTCTACCTAAATCGGACTTCGTAGGGTTAATAAGCCGAATAGAGGGGTTGTTCGGAAAATTGGATTTGTGATCCTTCAGGGTAAAGTGGGGAGAAATAGGGTCCAGAGGTTCGGTCGGGTCCAGGATGTTGAGATCAGAGGTGATTTTAAACCCAGCATCGTTGATTTCATTGATGACGCACCGATTAGTTTTACGGTAATCCTTAGTTACAGCATTATGTAGTAGTTGATAGTAAGTACTGCGCTCCACTTGATATAGGTTGCCAGTTTTGTCGGAATGGACGTGCACGGCATTAGAATCCTTAATAGAACGAATTCTATTCTTCAGGTCCTGCTGGAAGGAATTGCTCCTATTCCGAAATTTGATACTCCGTATGAGTTCCAAGACATCATTTTCGAAGGGTAGCAATGCTGGGTTACACGGGGGGTTATTATAGGTTTTAAACCCAAATTTATCCTGTTTGTTGTCTGCTTTTCGCGGATTATCGAAATAAAAGGCACGACAACGCAACCTTTTAATGAACGCGTCTGTTTTCTGTATCAGGAGTTTTAGGTATGTTTTCCTGTTTGGTACGGGTATGTTCTTTGTAGAAATATTCAGGTGTTGTTTCTGCATGATGAATATAAGTCAATAGAGTGCTCAACTGAGGGAGCCAAATAGTATTTGCTTGCATTTATGCATTTATTTAATTTCTATTACCTCTGTATTGTATTTATTTACTTTATTCTTAACTCTGAAGCGGAGATTCATTCGGTTTCCTAGTTAGAATTTAGTCTACGACTATACCATTTACGTGGTTTTGTCTTTGCGTGCCATTGTTCTCCACGCTCCACATATGACGTATTATCTTCGTTTTTTCCGTTCATTGCCAGAGAACGTCTCTATGAACCACCTTTCTACGTCTACAACGTCTTTTATACCATAAACGTGGTTCTGTCTTTGCGCGTAATTGTTTTTCACCGCTCCTATTAATGGCGTATTATATTCGTTTTTCCCGTTCTTTGCCAGGGAACGTTTCCACGAACCAAAGTATCGTCTTCCTGTCTTACTCCGGTTGCAACGTTTTTTGAAATATCCACTTCTGCGTTTACAGATTGACTTTGTTAGTTTCAGAAGATCCCGTTAAGGGTGAAAGCAGCGATTCTTTGCTTAAACTTTAATCTGTTATTTTAATAAATATTTGCTCTACGGTTCTTATATATTTGATATATATTTATCCTTACCGAGCCCTCTTTGGATTTTAGTCTTCAAATTTATTATTATTACTATATATATATATATATAAATATAAGTATGTATATGCATACATGCACACATATATATATATGTACGTTTAAGTTTACCAAACAGTTATTATAATGTTCGCTTTGTTTGTAAATAAACAGCCCGAATTAAGGTGTACAGTGTTCGGCAACCATCGTTGCCCTTTTGTTCAACACTGACAAAGGAACGATGAACTAGTTTCTAGCTTCTTAGCTGTCATCAGCACTGTATACCTTCCTGTCAATCGATTGATTGTTTGAAAGTATATACTTTCCTTATGCATATTAACGGTTGAGCAGCCTAATTTGCATATCGAGTGAGTTAGTCGGCCGGGCGTACCGAAACGATAAATGGAAAAAATGAAATTTCATTTCTCACTCTTAGTACGGCTGATACTCAAATATAAGTATGTATACAAACATACATATATGTATACAGACGTACAGTAGTATGTATATACATACATGCACATATATATATATATACGTATGGATTTACCGAACATTTACTATAATGTTCGGTTTGTTTGTAAACAAACCCATACGTACATATATATGTGTGTGCATGTATGTATGTATATACATACTACTGTACGTCTGTATACATATATGTATGTACGTATACATACTTATATTTAAGTATCAGTCGTACTAAGAGTGAGAAATGAAATTTCATTTTTTCCATTTATCGTTTTCTCATCAGATAAAATACAAAGTTTGTTTTATAAATATTGACATATCCAGGAAGAAGATCTTAATGGTTCAAGTTTTTTTTTCTTTTTGAATTACCAACAAATTAAATATCCCTTTTGCTTATATATATATATATATATCATCATCATCATCATTTTACGTCCACTTTTCCCTGCTTGCAAGGGTGGGACAATATATATATGGTATATATATAATATATACTACCTTCACCTGCTCTACCACTAGAGATATTACCTTCCAGTGTTCTACTTCTCTCTCTCTATATATATATACTATATACCAGTGCTTCTCAAACTATCTGATGTGGCGGACCGGCATTTTTTGTTCAATGTGCCACATACCGCTAATATTTCGTAGAAATATTAATTTATACCGGAAACGATATATATAATGAATAAAATACAAGTTGACCATTTTTTTTATCTTCTATTTATTTTGTAAACAAATAATACAATATCAAAACATATAAAAAAGTAATAAAAAAAATAACAAGCAATTTATTAACACAAAAATAAAAATTATATAACCTTAATCTTTACTAGTGTGAAAGGCTGCGTACCGGTAGCTGATGGCTCGCGTACCGGCACCGGTCCCCCGGACCACTATTTTGAGTAGCACTGATACATACCACCTTCACCACTAATTGATTTGACAGATGTCTTTAACCCATTGATACCAAATATTATTTGGTCAGTAGTTGGGGTGTAAGTATATATATATATATATATATATATATATATATATATATATATATATATATATATATATATATATGATTCCGTGTGTGTGTGTCTATATATGTATGTTTGCATGCATGAATGAATACACTAAGCTTTAGATTTGTAGAATGTACAACTACTGATTCCAGCTATTTGCACTATCGTATATTTTGGTTTCTAGTAATTCCCTGGGGAATTGGCGGACCAAATGCTTTGCTTAATTGTTTTATTTATTTTTTTAAAACAAAGCATTGGCCCTTCCAATACTACCATGGGCCCCCTGGGGCCCACTTGCCATTGGACAAGCTGGCAATCTAGCCAGTCTTCCACTGTATCTATATATATATCATTGTTTCTACTTTTGACACAAAGCCAACATCACAGTGCATTACTGGTACTTTATTTTACAGGCCCTGTAAGGATGAAAGGCAAAGTTAACCTTGATGGATTTGAAAATATAAATATAATATATATATAATTTATATAATATATATATTATATATATATACATATAATATATGTATATATATATATATATATATATATATATATATATATATTTATATATATATATATATATATATATATATATATATATATATATATATATATATATGTGTGTATGTGTGTGTATGTGCCAAGGTTAACTTTGCCTTTCATCCTTACGGGTCGATAAAATAAAGTACCAGTAATGTACTGGGTAATTGCTGGCCTTGTGCCTAAAGTAGAAACAATTATCTATAAAAGGCAGATTGTTGTTGTTGTGTGTGTGTGTGTGTGCACATGTTCCATGTTTATACATTTGCACAATTTAAAACCGATTCGACTCAAAGTCTGTAAGAATGTTGTAAATGGTCTAACTTAGGTCAACGACTATTTATTTCATTCAAACTCCCCCACAATTATGGAAATAATCGATAGAACTAAATACATGACGTTTTACCCCTCTAATAGAATCTGCCTACCTCTCTCTCTACTCCCCATCAAATTCGATAAAACTACATACATGCTTACAAACTTTCTTTAGGCACGCCGAAGAAAGAGAGAGAAGAGAGTGAGAGAGAGAGAGATGGAGAGAGAGAGAGAGAGAGAGAGCGTTTGTTTTTGAGTGTGGAACGGTCAAACATTTATTTACTTCAATGACAAAGAGAAATTATTATATTTCATACGAAACGACAATTATTCAAAAGCAACAGATAAATTTATTCAACAACAACAAAAATAACTATAAATCTTTTTTAAAACCTCTAGAACGAACGTGGAAGAAAGAAGTATCAGTTTATTTACTATACACAATAATATCCTCTATGAGGTCACTAAACCTGCTAGAAACAGCAGCTAACTCTCCCCCATATCACACCCCTCCCTACTGTCTTAAATTTAGAAAACACATATCCTCTATGAGGTCACTAAACCTGCTAGAAACAGCGGCTAACTCTCCCCCATATCACACCCCTCCCTACTGTCTTAAATTTAGAAAACACACACTAGTCAACCATGCAGAACAACTCCATCGCAGCTCTGTTGTTCGGCTGGCATCGTCTACGCGCGTGTTGCGCAAGTACTGTGAAACAATAAATTTCAACACTTCTTTGCACAGAGATAATATCCATAGGAGAAACTACAATTGTCACTGCTGGCACAGCTCCTGCTTCGGCAGTGCAGGTCTGCAATTCATTCACCCAGAGAAAAAAGTGCTGCCATAAAATGGGTGGTGCAACCTAACTTTGGTAACTTACTGACCCCGAGCAATGCCGGGCTTTAATGCTAGTGTAATATATATGGACTGTAAATATATTTACATATAGGGAAGTGAATATGTGAGCAAGCATGTCCCCCCCCCCCCCTCCCACAATCACACTTCCTCTCCGAAACCAATATCAACAACGCATTTCTGACAAATGTTCCAAAACTATCCTTTTTTTTCTTTTTATTATCATCCCATTCTTATCAAAAGACATCTTACACCTCATTAAAACCCACCATCACCACCACAAGACAGGCACCTAAATTCATCTTTGATATAGAAATTTGTAGAAGATATTCTTTATAAATTTAAGAGAGTTGATTCAGCTATAAGAAACGAATTTGAAAAACATCCTGCCATTATATTCATCAATGGTCATCTATTGAAATAAAACCAGCAGGAGGGAATTTTTTACAATGACTTTCTTAAACACCCTTATCTTGATGTCAACCTTCACCATTTTCTGTGTGTATATATGTATGTATGTGTGTGTGTGTGTATGCTTTAATTCCTTTAAATCTTCATCAACACTCATTAACACCACACCCCACACCCCAGGCACATCCAAATCTCTCTTATATATAGAGTCACACATCACAACACAACCTGATCTCAGTTTGATAATCGCCACCAACGTACAAGAAAGTTCTCCAAAAAAGTTAACCCATCTTCTTCCTCTTTCTTTTTTCCCCATCCGCCTACCCCAAGGCAGCCCATCGGGCCTCTGTAGCCTCAGTATCCCCACCCCAGTAAATTAAAGATAGCATTGGCCGAAAACGCAATACTAACTAACCATAGCAGCTGTGTTAGACCCCAGAGATTTTGTATTACTTTTTACTACACAATTCTATAACATTCAAAAATTCTTATTTTATCTTCTATTCTCAACTTATGAACCTATTCTATAGCATTGGCTGAAAAAGCAACACCAACTAATTATAGCAGCTGTTTTGGACTTCACAGTTTTTGCTTTTTATCACTTCTTACTATCTAATTTTATATTTTTATATATCTTTCTCTTATTTTTTTATTGTCTCCAAATCTCAATTGATTTACCTATACTATAACGTCCCTCCACCATTTTCTCCAGAACCCTCTTTCGCCTACCTCCTCTGGCCTACTTTCATACACAATCCTTAGAATTTGCTGTATAGATTTCACTTTCAATGCTTGACCGGCTCCACCCACTCCCTCATTGTTCTACAGGCAAGTTCAGTCATCCCCACCCACTGCCATGATAGACTTAATTGTGTTTACAAGAAATTTTGACCAATCCTCTTGACAACTACAATCTTCCCATATAAGGAAGTACCCCTTGAAAAGTTCAGCTATTTATTTACCAGGCTAAACATTCTAATTTAGTCCAGAAATAGCCATCGAAACGGCTTGAGCTCTGCCATTGGGGTCATACATTTTCCTATTACCCACTCTACTACCCTAAGTATTGAGTACTCTGGTGCATTATGGTCCATCTGATTCCTTACCACAACTCCTTCGTTATATATATATATATATATATATATATATATATATATATATATATATATATATATGTATGTATATGGAGTCCCGAAGGCAGTCTGACATCCTAACATCATTCCGGCAACTCCTGTGACGCCGCTGATGCCCAGCTATATCGACATTTGTTGTTCCCTTGGAGCCATCAGCCGCGTGGAGAGGGGGGGGGGGCGTCTGCTGCCTGGACAACAGCTTGCTCTCTTGAACATACCTGTCCAGGCGACGTAGCTCCACTGGAGAGGACACTCCAGCATCACCGCAAGGTGCCGACGCAACACGCACCAGGGACTGCCACTCATGGGTAGGGTTGTTCAGCCACTCACACAAGTGTAACCGCTGAGACCCACGCGGAGCTACTCCATCGTCTTACGTATATGATGCGAGAAAAACCATCTCAATTTTACTTTTGAAAAGCATAAGAACTGTGAAACCGGTAAAGGAAACAAACAAATATTCAAGACTCCAGTTGCATTTTCGATTTCTTTTCCTTATATATATATATCAATCATCAAGGCTGGATTAACCATTAAGTAAAATAAGCACATGCTTAGAGCATCA
This sequence comes from Eledone cirrhosa, assembly GCA_964016885.1. NCBI lineage: Eukaryota > Metazoa > Mollusca > Cephalopoda > Octopoda > Eledonidae > Eledone > Eledone cirrhosa. The sequence goes on along the minus strand of OZ024743.1, from coordinate 20,304,519 downwards.
AGGGAAGAAGGTCACCATTTTATTCAAATTGAATGTACTTATCATTCTAAAAGAACATTTTTCTTACAGACTTTATATAATGATAAGGGTGGGAGTGGGGGTCACCATATTCTTTGAAGTCCTTAGGACCTCAGAGTTGTTTAGCCTCAGATTAAGTTGTACTTCCTGTGATGACTGACCAGATGCTTTGTACAGCATGATTGCATTGAGTTTCACCGGAACTCAGATTTATTACCTCTGACTTGGATGAGTTAATATTGACTTCAAAGAGCAATAGAGCTGGAATAATGTTCTGAAGGATGTCAACAATGGTCACAACAAAGCCATCCAGTGTCATGTCTGCCAGGTACTAAACAAAGTTAGGATGTACACTCAAGCATCTTACCTTCTAAAAGAGAGTCATTTGGTTGTTTTGACTAAGATTCACTTACTAACATAATTATTGATCCATAAACACTCTGATCTTGTTTGCTCTTTCTCTCTCTCTTCTACCCTGCTAGGGTCAGAGAGTTAAGAAGGAAGGTATTCTCAAATCATAAACTTGGTTTGAATGCTTACATAGAACTGACTTTATTAAAGACACCCAAAGGCTAAAAAGTGGTGTTGAACTGGGTGACCACTTAAGCCCACCACACAAGTAAGCCATGCCAAAATTTAAATTCACAATGCAAGAAGCCAGAACAAATTTTGGAAGGCATTCTATTTTATGTTCTAACCAATGTGCAAGCCCATCACCCATACCTTGTGCTGTATATATCAGCCATGGAAGGATGAAAAGCAAATTGACCTTAGTGAGATTTGAAATCAGAACACAATGAGAAGCAAGACATTTCATCTACTACTCTAACACTTCTGCTAATTTTAGCAGTTCTCAAACTTTTAATATCAACATTAATTGTAGCTAATAAGTAATCTTCTGATCCTTTTTCCCATATATTTCAATGTGGCATACTTAATTCCTGATACTTTTCTTGAAAAAATATTCCTCTGTTTTTGTTTACAATACATGTGTTGTAATCCTTATGGTTATTGTTTACTTATTAACATATTTATACACATTTTATCACTCTGAAGGGTCTTTGGAGTAATGTTACTCATTAAAGTGCGTAGCTCAGAGATCAGACAGGCATTCCAGGTAGAGCCACTATTTTTCTGAATTGAGAGAGCACAGCTCTGATACTACGGGCATGTAGTTAGAATTTTTCAGGAAAGAATCGCTGGACAGATTTTATGGGCAAACCCAACTGGCAGGAGACCTAAGGGTAAACCCTGAACGAGATCGTTGAATAACTTCCATGAGCTTGACTGATCTCACTTGATCAGTTGGAGACAGTTGCTTTTGACAAGACTTGCTGGAGGGAGTGTTTGTGGACTCTTCCCCCACGACCCACTTGGGAAGAAGAAGAAGAAGAAGAAGAAGAAGAAGAAGAAGAAGAAGAAGATACACATTTTATATTTCATCAAGTAAGAGTTTGAGAACATCAAGTATATATGCTTATTTGTTCGACACATTTATTTGACACACTTAACATGTCTCAATTGCAATAGCTTCTTTATATTCTGACAGAGAAAATATAATAACCAGAATATTTCATTTTCAATTTGATGAGGTAGGCCTACATGTTGCAAAATGAAAACCTGGTGGGAATTAATAGAACTTATTGCAGGAATATAGGACAAACAAATCCAAAGACTCAGTCATTGCTGATGTGATAGTGCTAATAATACTATTTTTTTTTTGCTTTTTTGTTATTTGAATTTTTGTTATCATTGAATTTATATTAAAACTCATAACTGAATATTGAAAATAGAGAATCTATAAACACAACTACTATATAAGCTTGTGTTAGTGTGAATTTCGTGCTCTGTGTTTGGTATAATTTATAAGCAACTCTAATTTCCTACCATACTTTCACTGAAGTATGAAAAAATTAAATGAATAAATAAATTAGTAAAGAATCTGATTACAATCAATCAGTTTTTGGCTGTCTTCATTTAGTATAGCACTAGTATAAAGGTGATAATGCAAAACAGCAATAATACTATAGTGTTGTGGGGTAGGTAGGAGTAGATGAATGTCGAAACATTAAAGATATCTTTGAAAATCAATAATCTAACAATAGGATATGCTCACATATTTGCAAACAAATCAATGGATACATGAGCATGTGTGTGCATGTATGTTCACTTCCACATCCACATCCACACATGATATATATATATATATATACATACATGTAATAACAGCATATATACATGTGTAGACGCAGAAACATTTGCACATGTACACATATAACTCAAAACATGCAGATCCACTCATACAATAACAGCCACACTTGCACACACATAAACGTATACAGACACACACAGATATTTACCTAGTTGACATCTAAATTCCAATGAAAGAGTTTTGTGTCTATGTTAGAAACCGTCTCTCTTTCTAGTGGATAAAAATATATTAAATAATGGTTTCTGATTTAAACAAGGCCAGCAATTTTGGGGAAGAGGAAAGTTGATTAAATCGACCCCAGTGTGTGACTGGTGTTTTATTTTATCAATCCCGAAGGATGAAAGGCAAAGCTAACCTTTCATCCTAAAACCAGAAGAACATTCATACACACACACACATGTGCATTTGGATTTGCAAACAAGAAAAAAGTGCTGAATAGTAAAATAAAGTAAAATGTATATATTTAGCAATATGTCACTGAAATTATTCTCTGTTGCTGTTCTGAACTCTGCAGTTGTATGTGTCTGTGTGTGTGGTGGTGGTGGTGGTGGTGGTGGTGTTCAAATGGAAGTATGAATAATTATTATTATATCTAAATTTTTATTCATTAAAAGGATGCCATTTTCTGAATTTCTGTAATAATAATTGAATTAGATTTCTGTTCCTCTTTCTCACAAATGCTATGCTCTCTCGAAAACGTTCTACTGGAAAATATTTATTTAGAATTCCTTTATAATTATTTAGACACAAAAATTTTGAGCAAGGATAGTGAACATTAAAACAATGATGATGATGATGATGATGATGATTATATATATATATAAACACCCACACACACATATACTATAAAATGCATGATGCACTCACAAGTGTGTGGGGAGGTATGTAAGCAAATATTTGCTCCCGACACAACTCCGAGATTAGTAGCGCCAATTAAATACTGATTTGTTCTGTGACAACCTAGAAGGGAAAAACGGTCATTAAATGATGATGATAATGGTGGTGTTGGAGATGGTGATGATGATGATAATGTTTGAATATATATATATATATATATATATGTATGTATGTATATATATATATATATATATATATATATATATAGTATTAGTTATACTATTTATGGTTATGTAAATACAAAGCCTTAAGCAGTTGTAAGTATTTTACACACACCCTAAATAGTGGTAGGCAGTAATGTATTACTACCTTATTACCAGTAAGTTAAGTAGCTCAATGTAAAAACATCAGATGATTTACAGAGCAGTTATATGAAATATAAGAATCAAAGAACTGTTCAAAACATTATTGTGCTTACAGCTGTTTCCTCCAAACCGAGGTTTGGATTCTTCGGAGCAATTTATTAATGCATGGACAGTTATATGACCTCCTTTTCAGCCGAGAGACATACCAAATACATATTCAAACATTGATACATATTCAAACATTGTGGGTCAACATTCATTCCAGAATTTAGAGTGGCAGTACACACTTCGAGATTACATTTATATTAATAGGTACAATCAAAAATCAAAGATATAGGTTAAAGTACAACATGAAGATAAGTGGTTATATAGTACAAATGTTATATGTGTGGCACGCATGTGCGTCTTGTTTATATAGTGTGGCAGAGAGATATGTGTGGTAGAGGCACTTAGGTAGGTAAATAAGAGTGTTAGGTTGGTAGGTCTGGTGGCAAAGTCTTTATATGATTGATATAGTCTGTGTGTGGAGAAATATTATAAGCATTAAAGATAGTGCAAGCATTAAAAGTGTTATAAGTATTGGAGATGCACAGCGCAGGGATGTCAAGTAATTCATGTACTTCGGCATTTTCATGGTCAAGGGAGTGTATATTTCGATTATATGCCTTTCACATAATCCACGACAATCCAGTAAGAGATCGTAGTCTGGTGTTCTTTAGTTCGATACAGGGGGATGTTACGTTTCGAGAAACGCCATTGAATACCGGAAGTGTGTGTGTGGCTAAGGGGAGTTAATGCATGCGGGGAGGTAACTCTGGGGTTTCTATATCTAGCCATTAAAATGTGTCCCAATATAGACCCTAAATTCTATGGTGAGGTGCACCTTCCAAGAGAGACTTTTAAAGCATAAAGTGTACTAACTATAGAGTAGTTTATATTATTATTAAGGTGGATTAACCCATCTTAAGGTGCTACAAATGGAAATTATAGATGATGAGCGAGGATTCTAAAATGATCTCTGTGGTTGTAGTCTGCTCATATGACCAGGCGCGGTGATTGCAGGATTGCTTCAGGACCCAATGATCTCTGGTAAGATCTGGGTCATCGCTTGCTACATTGGATGTCGAAAGATAATCGTCCCCAGGCAGGCCAAGGTCAATCCGCAGTCCTCGCGACCCCTCTCTGACCGTCAGATCATCCATATACGTACAACCCGCACGGCAGTTGCATTGCATTCACTCACTGCGCTCAGCAGCCCGGTCCTACTGGTCAACAGCGCTACTCGATTAAATCATTTTACATCTGTCTAAGGAAGGTGTTTCCTCTGCCCAACAACATCCAACCGATCAATTCATGCTCAAAATTACCCTTAGAGCGGTGTAGTGCCATCAAGTGGGTGGATGTTGTCACACCTGCCGTAGAGGTATAAATGGGTATTTTCCCTGCGAAGGGTTCCAGAGGGATGCCGTTGTTTGTGTTATAATGGATCAGCTAGTGTTGGGTATGTAGTATAGGGTGTGTTTCTGGTGTTTGATGCTAGATGTGGTGTTAGGTTCCAGTCCGACATTGCTATATATAGGGCTTAAAGTTTTGGAAGGAATGTCTGAGGCGGTGCTGGCAAGTTGCAAACACCTCAGATTTTTTGTTAAGTAGGTTACGGTTGGAGAAGATAATATTGTGTGTCTCTAGAATACAGAGGTTACAGAATTTATTAGGTGGTTTGTACGAGGTCGCGCTGCCTATCACTTCCCATTTGAGTGTGTATGGTTTATTTTTAGATTTTAGATAGTGTATGTAGCTAGAAAGTGAGGTGGAGTTGGCTAGGCTGTGCTTTTTGAACGAGTGGATGTGCGAGTTATATCTGATTTTGAAGCAGTTAGAAGTGGAGCCTACATAGGTTTCTGAAGAGTTATTAGTCGTGACTGTGCATGAGTATATGACATCCTTGGTTAGGCATTTTTTATCTAAAGGGCAGGTTCTATTAGCTCTACAGTTACAATTATTCTGTGCGTTAGTCCGCTGGTTATAATGCAATGCGGAAGTCTGTGTGGTGGATATAGGATTTTGGGTGTTCGGGTTGGCAACCCTGGTGTTATTACTTATACTAGTGTTATTTCTATTGTTACTGCCGTTGTTATTGTTGCTTGCTACAGTGGTATTTAGAGGGTTTGCATCCTGTTGTGATTTTGTTTGTTGGAAGTAAGAACTAATTTTACTATTATTGCTGCTAGCTATGTGGTATGCTAAGTTAGGCGTCGTAGAGTATGAGATTTTAATGGTGTTTTTGTTTAAG
>OZ024743.1:20001294-20293794 GCA_964016885.1 Eledone cirrhosa | reverse complement strand
AGTGAAGGTTTGCCTCACAGTCAAATGTGTTTTGTCAAATGTGTTTTGTTAAATGAGTTAGAAAGTATTTATCTGTGTGAGCTACACCATCTCAAACATGTGAATACATTCTCTATGTGTTGTGTGTGCAAAAGTATCTATTGGAAATATCAGTAAAATCCTTCCAGCTTCAGATTTACAAACTTGTCAATATTACACTGATCTTCACTTAGCTTACAGAAAAGAGTCAGAATTTTGCTGGGAGTATTCTAACTTGTTCCATTATCTTTATTTTTCATAAAAAAACATTAATACAAAAATCAACACACGTTTTAACATCCTTTATATATTTATATATACATACATATACACCTACACATAGATTATAGTGTGTGGGTATGTATGTGTCTGTATATATATATATATATATATATATATATATATATATATATATATATATATATATAATTACAATGATGATGATATATATAAATACATATAAGAAGATAAGATAATTGACAGAATTCTCAAGCTCAGAATAGTCATAGGCAATATGATGATGATAATCATCTCAAGCTACAACCACAAGTAAGGCACAAAAAAACTGTTTCTATGAGGTACTTTTACAAGCATACTCAGTTACAGATGACAGAGATCTCATCATCCTAGCTGTGGACTTCAATGGGCATGTTGGACAGTACCAGGAATGATACAGTGGAATACACAGTGGATATGGATATGGGGAAAAAAATACAATTGAAGAAATCTATGTGTACATGCCATGATTACTCGGTAACTGGCTATTTTATGAAGTTCAACCCAATTACAGAATTTATTTAGAATAAGGCTCCCACTCATCTGATCTATTTTTTAAACCAGATGTCTTACCTTCAACTGAAACAATTTCTACAAATGTTTATCTCCTGTATGGGGGCAATATTTTCAAACATTTTTCATATCAAGTAATTCAAAATATAGTAATTTCTCATTTTGAGCAAGTCACTTCTTCTGTCATGAGTATTACTGTAGTAGATTATTTTGTATCAGGAACCTTGTACACTTTTCAAAAAAATATCATGGAACTTATAGCTATATTTTATGGACAATACCCACCACCATAATTTTCATAAGAATTTAAACGAAACAAACATTTTTAAAAGAGAGAGAATCTATTCATATAAAAAAGATATATTTTTTTAAAAGATTTATTAACAGACATCAGTATATTTTCACACAACTTACATTGGGAAACACTGATCTTATGAATCCTGTCTTTATATATGATTTGGCTGCTTTATTATAGCAGATTGAGCGCGGTATGATATTTACAACAGATGCTATGTTTGTGTTATTTTGTTGTTTTCTGTGAAATCTTGTATATAATATTGGTAGTGAAGGTTTTTTTTAATCCTTTTTTAGAAGAAAATATTTTGCAATGATATGTGACTATTCAGCATAGCCTTAGGAATGAGTTAGTATGATTACTGATTTGCATTGATTGTTCTAATGTTTTATATGCTTCAAGGGTTTTAAAATTCTTACATACAGACACACACACACACACATACATAAATAAATACATAGGTGATAAAACTCTCTCTCTCTCTCTCTCACACACACACACACACACAAATATATATATATGTACAATAACTAGGGTAAGAACGGGATGGAAGAAGTTTAGGGAACTACTACCACTGCTAGCTGCAAAAGGCTTCTCCCTCAGAATGAAAGGCAGACTGTATGATGCGTGTATCCGAACAGCGATGTTGCATGGTAGTGAGACCTGGGTGCTGAAGGTGGAAGACTTACGTAGATTAGAGAGAAACGAAGCCTGCATGCTCCGATGGATGTGTAACAGTAATATACGTGAACGACAAAGCATAAATGAATTGAGAGAGAGACTGAGCATAAGAGGAATCAAATGCTGTGTGCAGGAGAGGCGGTTGCGCTGGTATGGACATGTGATGTGTATGAAGGATGACAGCTGCATAAAAAGGTGCAGAGCACTAGAAGTTGATGGAAACCGCGGAGTGGGGAGACCCAAGATGACCTGGGATGAGGTGATAAAAGCCGACCTTACCCAATTACACCTCTCAAAGAAAATGACACACGACCGTGACTTCTGGCGTCACGCAGTAATACAGGGTACCCGACCTCCCATGGGTACATGCTGAAGCATATAAACAATATGCCCCCCCCCCACCCAAGGTGGTCGTGGAGGTGCCACGGCAAAAAAGCACCCAGCCCACACTGTAAAGTGGACGTGTAGGCGCCACGAAAAAGCACCCAGCACTCACTGTAAATGAGGTTGGTGTTAGGAAGGGCATCCAGCTGTAGAAATCAAGCCAGATCAGTTCCTGTATGAGCAAGGCATGGTCAGCCGACCAAACACTGCACACAACAGGACAACCCGTCTAACCCATGCTAGCGTGGAAGAACGGACGTAAAACGGTGATGATGATGATGATGTGTGTCTGTGTGTGTGTTTGTATGTATACACACACACACACACACACACAGACATATGTATACATGTAAAGGTGCATGGCTTAGTGGTTGGAGCATTGGGCTTACAATTGTGTTAGTTCAATTCTCAGACCGAGCTTTGCATTGTGTTCTTGAGCAAGACACTTTATTTCATGTTGCTCCTGTTTGCTCAGCTGTAGAAATGAGTTGCGACGTCACTGGTGCCAAGATTTATCAGCCATTGCCTTTCCCTTGGACAACATTGGTGGCGTGGAGGGGGGAGACAGGCATGCATAGGTGACTGCTAGTCTTCGACAAACAACATTGCCTGGACTTGTGTCTCGAAGGGGAACATTCTAGGTGCAAATCCTATGGTCATTCATGACCGAAGGAGGTCTTTACCCTTTTTTTTTATATATACATACAAAGATTGTAAAAGTCATGAACACACAGACATATATCATATATGCAGAAACACAGATAAACACATTATACACCACACACACATACACACATGTAAGCACATAACATACACATTGTGCAATGCTACTTGCTTAATGATGACAGATCACAATCAGACAATCCCACCCAAGGTCCTAAACATCTAACTTTTTCTTTGCTCATTGAGCTAATTAGATTTATTGGGCAGAAATTTGTTAGCCTGAGAAGTCAAGGAAATTAATTTTGTTCATATAACATTTATATAGCTGAAACAAAGCTATATTTTCTTTTGAAAGTAACGAATTTAAAACATATGAGATAGTTTTATTCTCAATAGTTAATATGAAAATTTGACAGCCTGAGTCACACTTTTGAACTTGAGCAAATATTACAAATCAAGAATGAACATAGTGTTCTCAGATATGTTTGTTTCTACTTTTGGCACAAGGCCAGCAATTACCCAGTGCATTACTGATACTTTATTTTATCTCAGATATTTTTGTTGGCTAGAACTAGATGACAGGTGGACTACTCAGGCTAATCATGAGTAGCTTGAATGCTGCAGTTGCCACTGGTATGTATGTATGTATGTATGTATGTATGTATGTATGTATGTATGTATGTATGTATGTATGTATGTATGTATGTATGTATGTATGCATGTATGTTTATATATATATATATATATATATATATATATATATATATATATATATTTATGCATACATAGATACAAACATACATGCATATATATATATTTAATATAATATAGAAATGGCTTCTACAGGACTAGAACTGTTTAATTCAGGAGAAATCATCATGTCCAAATAATACGGTGGTATTTATACATTTTCTGGTGGTAGGAGAGGGTGGAGGTCATTGGTTGATAGATTTAAAAACTATATTTAAAGAAACAAAGGCAGAAGAAATGTTCTATAAGTACCTATAGACAAACTCCAACTCACTGAGAGACACTCCAATTTTTTATGTTTATTTATTCCAAGGAAACAATGGGTATTCATTGGTGAGGTTTGCAAAAATGGTCAGGTGTCTACAATCACACACACACACACATGTGTATGTATATGTGTGTGATGAGAATGTGTGTGTATCATCATCATCATCAACGTTTAACGTCCGTGTTCCACGCTTGCATGGGTTTGGACGGGGGTATTCCCACTTGAGGCAAGAGTGATTGTCTTGCTCGCATAGGACTGTCTGGCAGGTTTTCTACAGTTGGATGCCCTTCCTAACACCAACCACATTTACAGTGTGGGACTGGGAGGTTTTTACCGTGTTGCCTACACGGCCACATTACAGCATGGACTGTGTGTTTTTTTGTCGTGACACCTACACGATCTCATTTGTTTCGGCCTGGATGTTGTGGCACCAATATAACTTTACATAGGAGGGGGTGGTGTGGATGGGGTGGGGGTGGTGGGACGTGGGTGTATTTTGTTAGAGATGCCTACTGGCTGTAGTAGGTTTTACTATGTATTTAGGTAAGGCGGGTCTTCTCTATCACTGAGTACCGCCAAAGGTCTCGGTCCAGTGACATTGTCTTGGTGAGGTGTAAGTGTGTGAGGTCGGAGTTTATCAGCTCATCCCAGGTTTTTCTGGGTCTGCCTATTCCGTGGCTACCGTCTATCTTTATTGCCCTGCACTTTGTTATACAGCTATCGTCCTTCATGCGCATTACGTGACCATACCAACGTAGCCTTCTCTCGAGTAGACAACATCTGATCCCTCTTATTTCTAATTTTTTCCTTAGTTCGTTTATGCTTTGTCGTTCACGTATATTACTATTACACATCCAGCGGAGCATGCAAGCTTCGTTTCTCTCTAGTCTGCATATATCTTCTGCACACAATGCCCAGGTCTCACTGCCATGCAACATTGCTGTTCGTATGCAGGCATCGTACAACCTGCCTTTCATTTTTAGGGAGAACCCTTTAGCGGCTAATAGTGGTATAAGCTCTCTGAACTTTTTCCACCCAGTTCTGACTCTAGCTACTGTACTTTCAGAGCACCACCCCCCCACTGCTGATTTTGTCACCCAGGTAACGGAAGCTGTCCACTATTTCTATAGAACCCTCTGCACAGCTGAAAGTGCTAGTATTTTATGGGCACTTGCTGCTACTTATTGCGCCGGAACACCGGCCACATGTAAAATCTATGTTCTTAGTTAGCTTACCTGTGATACCACTACATCTTTTATGCACCCAAACTTTGCATTTGGGACACAAAATGGAGTTTCTACCTACGCCTTTCCTACACTCTGCGCATGGCCACTTCCCGGAGGGGACCGCCGCCTTATTTTCTTTCTTACAAACTAGAACTTTAGTCTTAGCCAGGTTAATTTTAAGGCCTTTTGATTCTAGGCCGTGCTTCCATGTTTGGAATTTCTTCTCTAGCTCGGCCATTGATTCAGCTATGAGCGTTAGATCATCTGCGTATAGGAGTTCCCATGGGCAGCCAGTCTTGAACTCCACTGTTGTAGCCTGGAGGGCAATAATAAATAGTAGGGGGCTAAGAACAGAGCCCTGATGAACACCAACTTTTACACTAAACTCTTCACTATATTCGTTGTTAATTCTAACCTTGCTGACTGTTTCTTTATACATGGCTTGTATAGCTCTCACAAGCCATTCATCAACACCTAGTTTTCTAAGAGCCCACCAGATAATGGAACGAGGGACTCTGTCGAAGGCCTTCTCCAAGTCGACGAAAGCTAAGTATAGGGGTTTACTTTTAGCTAGGTACTTCTCCTGTAGTTGTACAATGAAAAGAGCGTCTGTGGTACTTTTTCCCGACACAAACCCGAACTGCATTTCATCTAGATCAATTCGCTCTCTGATTAGTTGCGCTATTACTTTTTCCGTGACCTTCATGACCTGGTCGATTAATTTAATGCCTCTATAATTACTCCTATCTAGGGCATCTCCTTTACCCTTATAACAGTTAACGATGATGCTGCTACGCCAGTCCTTCGGAACAACCCCATTCTGTATGACTTGGTTGACTATCCGGGTGACCATGGTGTGTCCCACCGTACCAGATGCCTTCAGCATCTCGGCAACTATTTCCGAAGGCCCAGCCGCCTTGCCTGTCTTCATATCTTTGATTGCCTTACTTATTATACTACCCTCGACTAGCACTGCTGGTCCCTCTATTGGGTCGATGTGGGGGAGACTGTCTTTCTCCCATTTATTCTCCTCATTTAGTAGCCTTTCATAGTGACACTTCCAAGCTACCTTCTTATCGGCGTCGGTGATGGCAAGTACGCCGTCATCGTTAAGTACACACTTCTCCCCGACAATATCACTGTTTTCCTTGACACATTGCCTAGCAATCCTGAACACCTCACGTTTTTGGTCCTCACGTTGTAGAACATGCTTGAACTTTCTTTCCTCTGCTTCCCTTCTTGCGAAGTACACTTGTCTCCTAGCTTCCCTCCTGGCCACTTGATAGTCTTCTCTGCTTCCCCCATCCCGCCATACTTTCCAAGCCTGCTTTTTGGCCTTAATTGACCCATCCACCTTACTGTTCCACCACCATGTTACTCTCCTCCTGCCTACAGGCCTGCTCCAGCCACAGACTTCGTCTGTCGCCGTCAGCAGGTTTGCTTTCAGGAATTCCCACTGTTCCTCTACCTTGTACGACTCTAATTGCTCTTCCTTACTGTCGAAAGCATCAAGTAATATGCTTTGGAATTTATTTTTGGCTGTGGGGTCCTTTAGCTTCCATATTTTTCTCCTGAGGGTAGTCCTCTTATGTTGTCTAGTACGTCTCGTCCTGACTATTAGGTCGCTAATTATCAGTCTATGTTGGGAGGTGCATTCTTCATGGGGGAGGGATTTAGTGTTTACAACAGTCACTTTGTCATGTCTTCTGGTAAGGATATAATCTACCTGGCTGGTATGTTCCCCTGATCTGTAGGTGATCAGGTGATTGTCTCGTTTTTTGAAGTTAGTGTTGCAGATAGTTAGGTTATTTGCGTCACAGAATTCCAGGATTCTGGAGCCTTCCTCATTTCTAGTACCAAACCCATAGCCTCCATGGATTTCGTCATAGCCGTCACAATGTTGTCCAACGTGACCGTTTAGGTCGCCTGCAATAATTATATAGTCACTGTCGGTTATTTGGGAGGTAGTGAGCATCAGTGTCTCATAGAATCTGTCTTTTATAGTGCTGGGCAGTCCGGATTGGGGTGCGTATGCGGATATTACTGTCACCGTGGTTCTATTGAGGACAAGTCTTATTTTAATTATTCTGTCGTTCACTCTATTTACGTCTATTATCTTATCTACCCACTTTTCTGCTACCATGATTCCTACTCCACCCAGCCCATTGTCATTTCCCACCCAGAAAAGCTTATAGCATCGTTTTCTACCCACAATGAATCTAGCAGATCCACCCCTCCACCTGGTCTCTTGAATACAACAAACATCGACCTCCTTACGTTCAAGCATTTCTACAACCTCGTTAGAGCGACCCTTTAAGGTGCCTACATTCAAGGTACCAAATCTGAAGTTTTGGATTGCGTTTGGGGGGTGGGAAAGGTGGGGAGCGGGGGGAGATGGGGTTGTGTTAGCCATCCGCGGCCGAAACAAAGAGGCATGCTCGCATTCTCGTCCACGAGGTGTGTTTGTCTTTAACTTTGGCATTGTCGCTGAGCGTCCAGATTTTTCTCTCTTCAACTCTCCGGAACTCCGTAGTCCTTCCATCCTACATACCGAAGGCGACCAGGTAAGCGATAGTATAGGCCTCTGGCTTATGATTGGTCCATGTGATAATAAGGGTGGTGCGTGGGGGAGGGAGGGGTGTTGAGTTGTTAGCGAGAAGAATAGGTTTAAGTTAGATCCTAGTATTTAACGAACGTAAACAAAAATACAAGATTTGTTTAGTAAAATACGCCAAAAACTTCCGTATTTTACAATCAGGACAAAATACAAGAGATTTGTTTTGGAAAATACAGGAGGAAATAGGTTTGGTGGGTATATATGTATATAGGTATGTATGTGTGTATATATATATATATATAACGAAGGAATTGTGGTAAGGAACCAGATGGACCATAACGCACCAAAGTACTCAATACTTAGGGTAGTCGAGTAGGTTATATATATATATAATATATATATATATATATATCTATCTAAGGCGGGTAAAATTCCCGAGATCCATGGACGAGGTCTCTCCAGCGGTCTCTGTCCCTCATTATCGCTGCCATGTCCTGCGTCTCCAACAGACCAGTGTCTGTCCTTTGGGCATCAACATACGTTAAGCTTGGTCTTCCTCTTCTAGTGTGTCCTTGTAGGGGCTCCCAAAGGAGCACTGAGTGCAATGTCAACTCTGGATGTCGGTGAGCATGTCCAGCTAACCTCAGTCTCCTCTGTGTCACTTTTGAGCTGACTTTTGCTGTAGTGGAGTCTGTGCTGCTGTATGGGTCTGAGACTTGGACACTGACCAAGAAACTCACTCAGATGGTGGATGGGTGCTACACGAGAATGCTGAGGATGGCTCTGAACATTAATCAGTATACACTGAGGATGAAAAACTCAAAGCTGTATATATATATATATATAATATATATATATATATAAAGAATCAAAAAGAACAGAAAGATGCAGTAAAAGAGATTTATTCGGTTCTAACGTACGTTTCAATAGACATCAATTTGCCTAGATCCCGCTGCATCTATAATATTATATAGTTAGTAGAGCATTCGACATCCAGTGCAGCGGGATCTAGGCAAATTGATGTCTATTGAAACGTACGTTAGAACCGAATAAATCTCTTTTACTGCATCTTTCTGTTCTTTTTGATTCTTTATACACGCCCCGGAGTATAGCTAAACTGGAATATACACCTATTTTCTGCATTTCGTTGAGCACCACTCTGTTGTAAGCTGACCTTCCCCTACACGGTACATAACACTGTGTCCTGGAAAACCTTAATGCACTCGTGCATAACCAATTATATATATATATATATATATATATATATATATATATATATATATATATATATATATATATATAGAAAGGATAAAAAGGACGATTGATTATTCCTTCATTGCATTTATTGATAGGTGACGCGCGTTTCGCCACTGATCAGCTCAAGGTTCGATCTATATCGATCTTACCCGACTCAATAATCTGCAGCTCGACAGACCTTCTTAAAATGCTATAAGAAAATGAAATACATGCAATGTGATAAAGTCAGATATTCAAGAGTTCGACAAAATGAGTTGTTTTGATTGGTGGGAAGGGTCAAGGCGATGTACTGGCCTGTAGTGTATATGGGGGTGGGTGTGATGGTGAGATGTTGGTGACGATGGGTGGATGAGATGGGCTGTGGTGTGGTGGTGGTTGATTGGCCTTGGCCTGTAGAGTATGTGGGAGTGGATGTTATGATATGGTGGTGGTTATGGTTGCTTAGTGGGATTGGCTGTGGTATGAGGTTAGTGGGTTGTCAGTAGACGGGTCGGCGTGTGTGTGGGGGTGTGGTATTGGTGCCGTTGTCTATGGTAGTGGCGTTTGTGGTGGAGTGGCGGATGTATTGGTGGCGTCAAGGTCATTACCTAGATACATAGCTAGACGCTCATTGTCTGACAGATACTTTGTATATACGTATACGCACACACACATATATGTATATATGTGCACACATATTGTTGTATAAACACACCCACCACAGAACACATACGCACATCCTTGCCCACACATATCGACACACGCTCACACACAGCCATATGTATATGTACACACATGTATGTGCGTGTGCGCATGCGGACAACGAATATGGAGAGTGGGGGAGTATCGTTGGGGGTGGCGAACGACGGAGATGGGGGGAAGGTGAGAGGCAATGTAGAAGGTGTTTTACATACATACATACACATACATATACCCATACACACATATGGGTATGGGCACATGGACTCACACTCATGTATACAAAATATACACATACGCACTCACACATACGTATACTCACGCACATATATACACACACACATATATACATACACATACGCATATATATACATAAATATATATATATATACATACATATACACACACACATGTACAGACAACACACAGATATACATGCACATATACACATACATGCACGTACATGAGCTCACCTACACATATAGTCAGATTCACCCATATACATATATGTAGACGTGCACATATACACACATACATACACATACATATAGACACACACATATACACATATGCATAGACATACACATATATATACAGATACGTACCCACACATACACACATGTATACACCTGCGCTCACATACACACACGCACATACAATAACTATCCTTTCTATATATTACACTCTGTATAGCTCTACACATCATCACAGAAGTGAACCTAAACATCGAGTGCTCACCCGGGTGAACCTGCAGTAACTCCTAATTACACCCCCTGGATATATATATATATAGGAAAATGTTTGACCAGAGCTCAAGCCGTTTCGACGGCTATTTCTGGACGGCTAGTCCAGAAATAGCCGTCGAAACGGCTTGAGCTCTGCCGTCAGGGTCAAACATTTTCCTATTACCCACTCTATTGCCCTAAGTATTGAGTACGCTGGTGCGTTATGGTCCACCTGATTCCTTACCACACCTCCTTCATTATATATATGTATATATATATATATAAGAAAAGAAATTTTCTTTATATGTGTATGTATGTATATGTATGTATATATATATGTATATATGTATAAAATGTATAAATACCACCATATTACTTTCACAGACTGCTTCCTAATGGTTTCTCTCAAATTAAACAGTTCTAGTCATGTAGAAGCCATTTCTATATTATATTAAATATTTATACTCTGCTATGTATTGAGTACCTTACTTACTGTGGTTACCCTCGATTGAACTCGGGATAAACTTATATATATATATATATATAACGAAGGAAATGTGGTAAGGAACCAGGTGGACCATAACGCACCAAAGTACTCAATACTTAGGGTAGTAGAGTGGGTAATAGGAACGAGTAGGTCCTACTCGTTCCTATATATATATATATATATATATATATATATATATATATATATATATATATATATCACCTAGGTGACCGAATTAGCAACGGAGGTGGGTGCTCAGAAAGTACAATAACTAGGGTAAGAACGGGATGGAAGAAGTTTAGGGAACTACTACCACTGCTAGCTGCAAAAGGCTTCTCCCTCAGAATGAAAGGCAGACTGTATGATGCGTGTATCCGAACAGCGATGTTGCATGGTAGTGAGACCTGGGCGCTGAAGGTGGAAGACTTACGTAGATTAGAGAGAAACGAAGCCTGCATGCTCCGATGGATGTGTAACAGTAATATACGTGAACGACAAAGCATAAATGAATTGAGAGAGAGACTGAGCATAAGAGGAATCAAATGCTGCGTGCAGGAGAGGCGGTTACGCTGGTATGGACATGTGATGCGTATGAAGGATGACAGCTGCATAAAAAGGTGCAGAGCACTAGAAGTTGATGGAAACCGCGGAGTGGGGAGACCCAAGATGACTTGGGATGAGGTGATAAAAGCCGACCTTACCCAACTACACCTCTCAAAGTCAATGACACACGACCGTGACTTCTGGCGTCACGCAGTAATACAGGGTACCCGACCTCCCATGGGTACATGCTGAAGCATATAAACAATATGCCCCCCCCCCCCCACCGCAAGGTGGTCGTGGAGGTGCCACGGCAAAAAAGCACCCAGCCCACACTGTAAAGTGGACGTGTAGGCACCACGAAAAAGCACCCAGCACTCACTGTAAATGAGGTTGGTGTTAGGAAGGGCATCCAGCTGTAGAAATCAAGCCAGATCAGTTCCTGTATGAGCAAGGCATGGTCAGCCGACCAGACACTGCCCACAACAGGACAACCCGTCTAACCCATGCTAGCGTGGAAGAACGGACGTAAAACGGTGATGATGATGATGATGATGATATATATATATATAAATAATTAAGGTGTTCACTCTAACATATAAGTATGTGAATTTTGTGTACCTAGCAATATACGGTATCTTTATGAATGAATAAACATTTGAAAACCTTCAGCTATGAATTTTGGAAACTGATGACATTGAGCCATCTAGCGGATCCCAGCTGAAGCAAGGGCAGCTAACTGTTGATGATCATCGTGTCTGACTCTGCTTGTTATTAAGACAGTGTTCCCTTACCCTGATCTCTGTTGGAACTCAATACATCTGGCTTAATCCCCAAGCACGACCAGGTGAAATCATTGATGTTATCCAACCATCTTGCTCAGGGTCTACACCAGGGTTGCCTGTTGATTAGTTTTGCACATAAAATCTGCCAGCGATTCTTTCCTAGACATTCTAACCCTTCGGTGGAACCCCATTTCAGCTCCTTCTATTCACAATCATATTCTTTCAATCATTACCCAAGATTCATGACCATAGGTAAGGGTTGGCATGAATACCAAATTGAAGATAGCGAACTAGGCTTTTACATCTACCTCCCTTCTTCTGATTACCAAATGGCTGAAGCTGGCACATTACTGCACCAGCTCCTACACTTCTTGCATTTAATTCAGCCTCCTGCTTTCCATCAGTCATGAACACAGCCTTGAGATACTTGAACTTTCCTGAAGCAGAAACTGCCAAAGCAAAGCTTCTACTGAATAAACTGGTGTTCAAACTCATTATAGATTTATTGCAATATAATGGTTTTATTAAGCTAGATATTATTATAAGTGAATGTTTATCTTGTTAATTCATTTTTTTTAACAATATGTTATAATTTAATGATCATAAAAATTATATGACTTAAAATTAAAAATTCTGAAAAAAAAAGTAAAAAGAGAGAATGCTAGTATATTTCAATAAATCAAGCTGAACATATTTTATGAAATAACCTTTAGAACCTATGAACATTATATTAAAGAAGAAATTTTAGAATACTGTAAGTTAAAATTAAACATAAGCACACACATATACATACATATTGTCTTATAAATTCAGTATATTTTAATAGTCATTAGTAATTTTTCATGGATTTTTTTCCTTTCATCATTTGATATAATAACTCTTATGCTCGTTAATTTGAAAATAATTGTAAAACTTAAATAGTAAAGTTTATCTGTTCATCATAATGCACACAATAATAATGCTGTTGAATTATAGTGAGATAATTATGAGATAGTTTTGTTGTTATTTAGTCCCAGTGCAACTCTGATTGAACAAACATACAGCCAAAAGCATTCTAGCTGTGGCCATCTCTATTTGTTTATTTATTTATTTAATTTTTGTTCAGACATTTTTGTTCAGCCAAGAAGCAGATTATCTAATGGCATTTATTTTTAAAGCTGCAGGCTATGGTTTAAAAGGGATATGACTGCTGTTTCTAGCTTCTTCTTCATTGACTCTTTGAGACAACTATACTTTATTTTGGCAGGCTAAAGATGGATATAGTTGGTTTAATCTATTTAAAGGTTCAAAAGAACCAATCTGTTTTTGCCTGATCAGATAAAGTTTTGCTCTGAATGCTGCCAGGCTAGTAGTATATTAGTGAGATTGTTTTATATGTGATCACTGAGAAATGCAATCCTCAAGTCATATTCTTCAAAACTTCAATTCTTCTTACTGATTGGTTAAATAGTCACCAGGAGAATAATGTTTACAAGAATTCCTTACTTTATTTTTGATCCAGTGTTCAATTTAGTTCATTTGAGTATCAAGATCTGAAAACTAGAAACCTATATTGCTGGAGGTGAGTGAATATTTTATACATGAGTATTTTTATAGTATGATGATGTATATTATATTAGGATAACAGTGCAGTGAATGACAATGAATAGTGCCTGATAAAATACCTTGTGTGTATTTAGTTTCATCTCTTTATGTTGTTCTGACTTTAGATCCTGCCAGGGTCGACTTTGTCTTTGAAATGAAATAAAAACTATTCTAGTTACGAAGCCAATTTAATCCACTTCCAAAATGTGTGTCTTTGTTTCATTACGATGAAGTACACAATTTGCTTCTTTCTTTGTATATAATTTTGTATCAATAAAATGTAGCTTAGAGCATCTTAGCTTATATTTTTATTATCTTTATCTCCAGTCTACAGATTTCATATATTAAATTAGAAGCCTCAAGTAAAACTTTTCATTTGGGTTGCACAGATCCATGTATATATACTTCCACATATAAATGTGTGTGTTTATTGTTTAGCCTAATTTTAACCCTGATCATACAGACATGATTAAATGTGTTCGATTGTAATCACATTGTCTTATTTTTAATATTTTTAATATTCTTAGTAGGTGTAAAAACGTTTTTGTTAGGCAAAGCAACCAGCCATAGAAACAATGCTCCCACTACATGCCAAAAAGCAGTTGACATTAGGAAGGGCATCAAGCTATAGAAACCAACCAAGCCAAAAGTGGAATATATGAGCAAAACTGGGTTACTGACAAGTCTAGCCCCAGAATGGGACAATTTGTTGAACCCATGCAGCATAGAATATAGATGTTAAATGGTGATGATGATGACATGTACATTGTTCATGTCCTTTCTTTTTTAAGAAAAGACATTGATTTTGTCCTTGTATTGTCCCTAGTGTCTTGGACCCTTGTGACCAATAAAAGAAATTATCTTTATTATTTCTTTAAATTATTTTTCATACAAATAATCAATTGAGCTTGTTCATTCCTAATTTATGTTTAAAAACTGTCTAAAACATATAACCCACTTTCCAGAATTACAAACCAATTTAAATACAAAAGAAGGAATAGTAATTATAATTATAAAGCTATTTATAGGAAAATTATGCTAATTATACTGGTACAAGAATGGTTGTGTGGTTAAGAAGATTACTTTCCAAATACATGGGTTCTATCCTATTGCATGCCACTTTGTGAAAGTGTCTTCTGCTATAGCCCTGGGCCAACCGATGACTTGTGAGTGAATTGGTTTGATGGAAACTGTAAGGAAACTCATCTCATATATATATATATATATATATATGTTCGCTGGGGAAACAATTGTAACACACAATAAATTGAGTACCGATGCATCACTGATTTTTCGTTTTCCATTCTATATACTTATATATATATATATATATATATATATATATATATATATATATCGTAATTATATTATATGTATAGCCAGTGCCTTCGGTTTTTTTTCATGGTGTCACATTTTATAACTGTTGTGTTTACTTTGGACTTAATGTTTGTTTTTAACTTTTGATCCATTGAGTACTTTGTGATTGCCTCAAACAAATCGAATAGTACTTGCTGTACAACAGCTAAAACTTTGATTTACAATTATTATATATATACAAACCTGCTGATGGCGACAGACGAAGTCTGTGGCTGGAGCAGGCCAGTAGGCAGGAGGAGAGTAACATGGTGGTGGAACAGTAAGGTGGAGGGGTCAATTAAGGCCAAAAAGCAGGCTTGGAAAGTATGGCGGGATGGGGGAAGTAGAGAAGACTATCAAGTGGCCAGGAGGGAAGCTAGGAGACAAGTGTACTTCGCAAGAAGGGAAGCAGAGGAAAGAAAGTTCAAGCATGTTCTACAACGCGAGGACCAAAAACGTGAGGTGTTCAGGATTGCTAGGCAATGTGTCAAGGAAAACCGTGATATTGTCGGGGAGAAGTGTGTACTTGCCATCACCGACGCTGATAAGAAGGTAGCTTGGAAGTGTCACTATGAAAGGCTACTAAATGAGGAGAATAAATGGGAGAAAGACAGTCTCCCCCACATCGACCCAATAGAGGGACCAGCAGTGTTAGTCGAGGGGAGTATAATAAGTAAGGCAATCAAGGATATGAAGACGGGTAAGGCGGCTGGGCCTTCGGAAATAGTCGCTGAGATGCTGAAGGCATCTGGCACAGTGGGACACACCATGGTCACCCGCATAGTTAACCAAGTCGTACAGAATGGGGTTGTTCCGAAGGACTGGCATAGCAGCATCATCGTTAACTGTTATAAGGGTAAAGGAGATGCCCTATATAGGAGTAACTATAGAGGCATTAAATTAATCGACCAGGTCATGAAGGTCACGGAAAAAGTAATAGCGCAACTAATCAGAGAGAGAATTGACCTAGATGAAATGCATTTCGGGTTTGCGTCAGGCAAAAGTACCACAGACGCTCTTTTCATTGTACGACAACTACAGGAGAAGTACCTAGCTAAAGGTAAACCCCTCTACTTAGCTTTTGTCGACTTGGAGAGAGCCTTCGACAGAGTCCCCTGCTCCATTATCTGGTGGGCTCTTAGAAAACTAGGTGTTGATGAATGGCTTGTGAGAGTGATACAAGCCATGTATAAAGAAACAGTTAGCAAGGTTAGAATTAACAACGAACATAGTGAAGAGTTTAGCGTAAAAGTTGGCGTCCATCAGGGCTCTGTTCTCAGCCCCCTACTATTTATTATTGCCCTTCAGGCTATAACAGAGGAGTTCAAGACCGGCTGCCCATGGGAACTCCTATACGCAGATGACCTGACACTCATAGCTGAATCAATGGCCGAGCTAGAGAAGAAATTCCAAACATGGAAGCATGGCCTAGAATCAAAAGGATTTAAAATTAACCTGGCTAAGACTAAAGTTCTAGTTTGTAGGAAAGAAAATAAGGCGGCGGTCCCTTCTGGGAAATGGCCATGCTCAGTGTGTAGGAAAGGCGTAGGTAGAAACTCCATTTTATGTCCCAAATGCAAAGTATGGGTGCATAAAAGATGTAGTGGGATCACAGGTAAGCTAACTAAGAACATAGATTTTACATGTGGCCGGTGCTCTGGTGCAATAAGTAGCAGCAAGTGCCCACAAAATACTAGCTCTTACAACTGCGCAGAGGGTTCTATAGAAATAGTGGACAGCTTCCGTTACCTGGGTGACAAAATCAGCAGTGGGGGAGGGTGCTCAGAAAGTACAGTAGCTAGAGTCAGAACTGGATGGAAAAAGTTCAGAGAGCTTATACCACTTTTGCTGCTAAAGGGTTCTCCCTAAAAATGAAAGGCAGGTTGTATGATGCCTGCATACGAGCAGCAATGTTGCATGGCAGTGAGACCTGGGCATTGTGTGCAGAGGATATATGCAGACTAGAGAGGAATGAAGCTTGCATGCTTTGCTGGATGTGTAACAGTAATATACGTGAACGGCAAAGCATAAACGAACTAAGGAAAAAATTAGAAATAAGAGGGATCAGATGTTGTTTACTCGAGAGAAGGCTACGTTGGTATGGACACGTGATGCGCATGAAAGTTGATAGCAGTATAACAAAGTGCAGGGCAATAAAGATAGACAGTAGCCACGGAATAGGCAGACCTAGAAAAACCTGGGACGAGCTGATAAACTCCGACCTCACACACTTACACCTCTCCAAGACAATGTCACTGGACCGAGACCTTTGGCGGTACTCAGTAACAGAGAAGACCCGCCTTACCTAAATATATAGTAAAACCTATTACAGCCAGTAGGCATCTCTAACAAAATACACCCCCGTCCCACCACCCCCACCCCATCCACACCACCCCCTTCTATGTAAAGTTATGTCGGTGCCACGCCATCCAGGCCGAAACAAATGAGATCGTGTAGGTGTCACGACAAAAAACACACAGTCCACGCTGTAATGTGGCCGTGTAGGCAACATGGTAAAAACCTCCCAGACCCACACTGTAAATGTGGTTGGTGTTAGGAAGGGCATCCAACTGTAGAAAACCTGCCAGACAGTCCTATGCGAGCAAGACAATCACTCTTGCCTCAAGTGGGAATACCCCCGTCCAAACCCATGCAAGCGTGGAACACGGACGTTAAACGTTGATGATGATGATGATGATAATGATGATATATATATATATATATATATATATATATATATATATATATATATATATATATATATATATATATATATATATATATATTTATATATATATATATATATATATATATATATATATACATTGATATTAAATAAATGGAAACTATATTTATAAAACCATATTTATTCTATTGTATATATTTCAAGGGTACCAAAATGTTGGTACCCTTGAAATATATATAATAGAATAAATATGGTTTTATAAATATAGTTTCCATTTATTTAATATCAATGTATATTATACTCCAGTAAATTTGTTGAGTGCTCTAAATCCGTTATAAACATTTATATTTGTTGAATTACCAACAAATTGAATATCCCTTCTGCTTATATATATATACATATATGTTAGTTAGGTGTGTAACTACAGTTACAGGAGACACATTATTCGAAGTACTCAATGCTGTTATGAGGTCTTCCTTGTTTGGATTGTATTCTAACGTTAAGGCAGCTGTAGTGCACAGAGTGTAGATAGATTAAGACGGATCGAAGTCAGTGTTGCAGCATAAGTACAAACTGTATTTGTATATTACAAATGTTTGACAGGGCCTGGTTCTTTTTTGACATCTCGTCAGATATGCGAGTTTATAAGAGCAAAGACACTTCTGAAGCTTGCTCTGATCAACTGATAGATTTTTAAAAGTACGAAATGGGGTGCAAAGAAATATCCTTCCTCTCTTCACTATTATCATCCTCATCAATTTTACATCCATTTTTCCAAGCTGGTAAGTGTTTAACAAGACTTTTTGAGAAAGAATTCTGTCTTGTTCTTCATGTTACTACCCTTCAAGTTAGGTGCAGATTACCACTGAGCAGCATTGAAGCCTTAAACCTTATTTTGAAGTCCAAAACCTTATTCAGACCAGAGAACAATTTCTTCCAGCATGTTGTGGAAGCTCTGAACAACAATGATGTGTATAGCTGATTCTCACCTGTTAAACTGTAAAACAACATATTTTAAAGGGGAATATAATAGCTTAGTGGTTAGAGTATTGGGCTTGCAATCGAAAGGTTGTGAGTTCAATTCTTGGACCAGGTGGTGTGTTGTGTCCTTGAGCAACACACTTTATTTCACGTTGCTCCAGTTTACTCAGCTGTAGAAATGAGTTGTGATCCTGCAAAATCAATGGGTGGCAGTAGTTCCAGCTGCACACATCAAAAGATTGGTGTAGTGGTCCTGAGAACAATGCAAATTGACAATGGAAAGGCGCTTCTGCTCGAGTTAGAAGAGAAGTATTGACCTTCAGGAGAAGCAGTGACCCCTGATTGTATTCAGCAACCGAAACAAATATGAAGTACACCAAATCCAATGCTCCTAGGGGCGGCCCTGGTTCTTCTTATTTGTGAGTGTAAACTCGGCCAGATTAGATTAGATTAGATAATATGTTACAAAATTCTAGTGACTAGTATACATATTTCTATTTTGATGAATCTCTTTCTTAATTCTAAATTTTATTAACTAGTTTCAATTGTTCAGTTGGTTGATATGTCAATAATATATACCAAAGTAACATACATGATGATAAACTCTTTATTACTGAGTATGTTATACAGAAACAAATTAATAGTATTTCCAAATGATAGATATATAATTTAAGAACCTTATGACTTCTGCATTCAAACTTGAATTAATAATTATGATTAAAATTGATTTTGTAACTTTTACTAATAATTAAGTTATAGTAATGCTAGCTATCAGTTAATATCCATTACTTAGCTCAGGTTTTGTATTGTAATGAATATCATAATATTCATAATATTACCTAAGACTAACTTTATTGCAATAAGAGTTCTGTGAAATTTTGCTTATTACACACTCACAAAGTAATTAGTTTCATGGTGTCGTTAATTAATATGAAACAAATAAAAAATAAGTTTCAATTCATAAGTAACAGCTATTATCTTTACAGACAAATTTGGATACTTTAAGAAAGTAAGCTAAATATAATTATATGTATATTCAAGAGGTTTTTAAGAACAGTCTAATGATTGAATTGTTTAAAATTTAACACAGAAATCTAAACTGAAAGAAATCATATAAGATATAATGAGAGATTTACACAATTCTTTTTACCAATATTTACTCACTTTATTTTCTGATATGTTTCAAAGAAAAATTAGTTAATTAATCTAACATACTCCCTGTGTATATAATTTTAGATTTTCCTTTATTGCATGCCTCTATGTAAATACACACACACATACACGCACACACTCATGCATATATAGATACATATATACATACATACATATTTACATACATACTAAATTCCTATTTTCTGGCATATCAAAAATGTATGTTTATATATATATATATATATATATATATATACATATATATATATATATATTATATATATATATATACATATATATATATATATATATATATATATATATATACATACATACATATATATATATATATATATATATATATATATATATATATATATATATATATATATATATATTATATATATATATATATATACATTGTTGTAGCTTTGGTTACACACTGTATTTATAAAGATATAACTTTATCATACACTTCGGCTGCTAGTACACTTCTTAATATATATCTTTATGATTTACCAACACAAGTACTAATAATATGCAAATTAGTATGTCCATTTCAGAATAATACTAAGAGCAAATGGCTATATATACCCATCAAATACATATTATGGTTGATTGGGTGATAAACATATCTTCTGATAAGGTGCCAATCGGATCTGAAAAACAAATAAAGGTGTTTATTGTTATTTCAATTTACAGGCATGTTTACATATTAAAAATGTATATATTTTATATGCATGGTTGAAGATTTGGTTACACATTTTGTATTTATACAGATATAACTTCATCATACATACATATTCTTTTATACTGTTTTCAGTCATTTGGCTGTAGCTATGCTAAAACAATGCTTTCAAGTATTTTAGTCAATCATATGTATTCCAGTACTTGTTTCATTCTGATATTTGACATTCATATCTTTGTGTAGTAAAATGAAGGTGTGTAGACATTGTTATCTTAATATCCCTTCTGCTCTCCCCATCTCTCACTATTTTGAGCAAATGGGGGCCCATATGTTGGCCGCCCTGCAGCCCCAGTGGACTCGCCGCCTCAGCTTGATTCAGTTTGCCCTCTTAGTACTAGTATAGTGGGTAGGTTTTAATTTTGATTTTGCTTACTTGGGTAATTGTATTTTGTTGTATATCTTTGGCTTGTGGAGGTTTGTTGTATTTAGTTGTGGTATAGGTTTGTGTAAGGGAACATTATACTGTCTTTCTATTTTTATGAAAAAAAAATAGTAATCTCTTTATATATTAAATGATAAAGAATATACAAATTAAGCATGAGTTCAATTAATATTTGATTTTAAGGTAACTTCTTTGTTTGTAGTTGTCAAAATCTTGGCAACATATCAATGTAATCTGTGTATAGTGTTTTCAAATATCTTTTCATGTTGATTTTCAGGTTAACATATATAACAACATAACATTTTATTTTTAATAACCTTACATTGCGAATTTTTTTTTACAATAGAAAACAGATTATTCATAATTTATAAATATAAATATAATTTTTGATGTGTTTGGAAGTTTTGTTTTTCTAAATATTGATGTTGTCAGATTTGTATAATTTTTGTTTAAAATCATGTAAAAAAAATTATGTTTGTCTTCTGAAATGAATTCTGTTGTGGGTTTATATT
Organism: Eledone cirrhosa; assembly: GCA_964016885.1. Classification (NCBI taxonomy): domain Eukaryota; kingdom Metazoa; phylum Mollusca; class Cephalopoda; order Octopoda; family Eledonidae; genus Eledone; species Eledone cirrhosa. Next base: position 20,272,290 of record OZ024743.1, on the reverse strand, counting down.
TAAGAATGATACATTTCCAATTATTATATAGTTTGATAATACCCCACAAACCATTATTTAACATTTTAGCTTTGCTGATACAAAATATAACACTTATTTAACTTCCATTAAATGAGATGAATGAGGAATTAAAGTAAAAGCTACATTTTTAGGTATCTCTTTCAAGAATGTTTACAAATATATTTCATAACATTTCACCAAAATGTATTTTGACAACTGACCAAATGTCTATTCTATGAATAGAAATGGTCTCTATTTCTGAAATGGAAATGGTCTCTATTTCTGAAAATCGTTTGGTTTTCTATTTTCTGTTACAGAGTCCTAATTAATTGAAAACATCAGAATTGTTAGACAATGTTACAACTTCCTAAGAAGGAATCATACAGAAAAAAAAACAATATTAAATTTAGTAATATAGTTTCATTGAAATAAGCTAACAATTACTAGTTGTATTTCACTACATCGAGACACTTCATTCTGTCTTCCATGCAAGTAACTAACAAATATCAATTGCTGGGGTTGTACTACAGAACAATAAAAATGAGTATTTAGTGTATTAAAAATGAAATTTAAATGTAAAAAATTTGAACCTGAATTGGTTGCAGTAATTTCAAGTACTAGACTTTAACTGCTTTAAATTGTAATCAATAATCTCATTATCCTATGTTTGATGAAAAATGAAATAAATACTCAAGATTTGGTTATAATTCTGCAAATGAGCACTTTAAAAAAAAAGAATTAAGTTGAGAGTGATGTTTGTGTTGAGATTTGTGCTTTCAAAGAATATTTTAATTGTAATGTGTTTATAATAATGATACCAATGCTGAGGCTACTTGAATAAACAATGAAGGAATCATAAACAAAATCAAAGAAAATATTTACCATAGATAATAACATGGATAATAACATAGATAATAACATAGACATGCAGTAAAGAGAATTTCATTACAAAAATATATGTTGTAGTTGATCCCAGGGCTAAGCACTTTGTGCAAAAATCTTCTAAAAGAGCTTTATGTCAACCCAAGGTTTGTAAGTGAAGTTCAGCAGGTGGAAACCAGGTTGAAGCCTGTGTGGCTGTATCTAAACTGAGTATGAAATAATTAATATGTAGTGTGCAAAAGTGAAGATTGTTTTTGTGTGGTCATGTAATGTGTATGCAGTGGTGGACTGGGTCTAAAAATAATGGTTGCCAAGACATGAAGGGGGCCCACCTACATATAGAATGCTATCATTTGATTTTTATAATGAATAAATAACATTTTAGAAAAATACATAAGTGGAAACAAAGCAATGCAATCAAATTTTTGTGGAAAAATATCTTACCTTCTCAATAAAAAATATTATGTATTTTGCGAAATCCAGAGACATTCAATAATTGTTTCTACTTTAGGCACAAGGCCAGCAATTACCCAGTGCATTACTGGTACTTTATTTTATCGACCCTGTAAGGATGAAAGGCAAAGTCAACCTCGGCGGGATTTGAACTCAGATCATAAAGGGACGTAACTATGCTGGAAAGCATGGCGTCCGACCCTCTACCGATACTGCCAATCCACCAGAGACATTCAATAATGACCAGAAGTTGGCTCTAAATATTACTAATAGCTCTAGGAAAGCCATGAACAACACCACTTATTTTTAGTTTTGATTTTGAAAGTAGGTTTATAATTATCAAATTTAATTATACTTTTGTAGCTGTCTTGGTGGCCTAGTTGGAGGAATCATAGACGATGGTGATCCTGGTCTGAAGTTCGATCCTGGTCGGGAGTATGGTTCCCGGAAAACCTTTTCAGTTTTAAAATAAAAACTGAAAGAGGTTACATATACCTTACATGTCTTGACCAGGATTGAAACCAAGGTCAGGATATCCACCGTCTCTAGTACCTACTGCTAGGCCACAGAGACAACTACGAAAATCTTATGAAAATTCATACTCATAAACCTACTTTCAAAATTCTCAAAACAAAGTGTTGCGGTGTCATTCATTAATGCTATTGCCCCTACTTAAGGTTGACTTCTAAATCATTTGGGTTTTCCATAAACTGCATCCTCGTTTTGTTTCTCATCTATCTAGACTACATTTTAACCTGTAATCCATAATTCATTTCTGTTGCACCTCATTTCTCCCCCTCTCTCTCTTTCTCTCTGTGATAGTTGAATCTACTATGATTTGGGCTTACTTTATTCATATATATATGTTTTTGCATGTCAGATTCAAACTTACAATGATTGGCATTATATATATATATATAATGGGTCTAACCCATGCTAGCATAGAAGATGGACGTTGAACGATGAGGGTGATGATGATGATATATATATACATATATTATTTGTTTTCTAAAATAATCAAATTAAATTAATTCAACAGTTAAACACACATAGGAATAATAAGGTTGTTACCAAAGGTCCAGAAGATTGACAAGCCGACCCTAAATATTACTAATAGCTCTAGGAAAGCCATGAACGACACCACATCTTTTTAGCTTTGATTTTGAAAGTAGGTTTATAATTATTAATTTTCATTATAATTTTGAAGCTGTCTCAGTGGCCTAGTTTGAGGAATCATAGACAGTGGTGATCCTGGTCGGGAGTAAGGTTCCCAATAAACCTATTCAGTTTTTCTTCTATTGGTTGTCAAATAAAAACTAAAAAAGGTTACATGTACTTCTTGACCAGGATTGAATCCAAGGTCAGGATCTCCACCGTCTCGAGTACCTACTGCTAGGCCAGAAAGACAACTACAAAAATCATATGAAAATTCATTCTTATAAACCTACTTTCAAAATTTTCAAAACAAAGTGTTGTGGTGTCGTTCATGTCTTTCTTAATGTTATTGCTCCTACTTAAGGTCGACTTCTAAATCATTTGGCTGTTACATCCTCATTTTGTTTCTCATCTATCTAGACTACATTTTAACCTGTAACCCGTGTTTTATTTCTGTTCCACCCCCCCCTCTCTCCCTCTCTCTCTCTCTGTGATATTTGAATTTACTATGATTTGGGCTTACCTTATTCCTATATATATGTTTTTTCATGTCAGTTAGATTCAAACTTACAATGATTGGCATTATATATGGATTGGCAGTATTGGTAGTGTCAGACACCATGCTTTCTAGCACAGAATTACGTCCCTTTACGGTCAGAGTTCAAATCCCACCGAGGTTAACCTTGTCTTACAGGGTCAATAAAATAAAGCACTAGTAATGCACTGGGATAATTGCTGGTCTTGTGCCAAAAGTAGAAACAATTATATATATATATATACAGTGGCGGACTATGTCTAAAAATATTGGTCGCCAGATGAAGGGGGCCCATCTACATATAGAATTGTATCATTTAATTTTTATAATGAATAAATAACATTTTCAAAAAATACATAAGTGGAAACAAAACAGTGCAATCAAATTTTTGTGGAAAAATATCTTACCTTCTGCAATAAAAAATATGTATTTTGCGAAATTCAAAGACTTTCAATGATGAACTTTGGTCTTTCACACTTACTCAATATATATCATTATCATTTTACGTCTGCTTTTCCCTGCTTGCAAGGGTTGGACCGGCCCTAATCAGCACAGCATCTCTCCACCCATCACGTGTATGTGTGTGTATTTATCTCTCTCTCTCTACATATATATATATATATACACCACCTTCACCACTAATTGATTTGACAGATGTCTTTAACCCATTGATACCAAATATTATTTGGTCAGTAGTTCGTGTGTAAGTATATAAATATATATATATATATATATATATATATATATATCAACTAGAAATTGATTGACATACATATATTTAAAATAAACACATGAAACAATCACAGGGGATATATATATATATATATATATATATATATATATATATATATATATAAAGAATGAATAATAAAACAGGTAGACATCATAAAAAGGTAATTTATTCCGAGTGCTTACAAATGTTTCAACAGTAGTTACACAGCCTAGCCATGCTATGTGCAAATTGGTAGTTATTTATTTGCAGATACTCAATTTTCAAATGCTGCTTCTCCTATCGTATCTTCAGAGCAGAATGGAGAAGCAACATTTGAAAATTGAGTATCTGAAAATAAATAACTACCAATTTGCACATAGCATGGCTAGGCTGTGTAACTACTGTTGAAACATTTGTAAGCACTCGGAATAAATTACCTTTTTATGATGTCTACCTGTTTTATTATTCATTCTTTATCTACACTCCGGAATACAGAAGAATCAGAAACTAAGTTTCTTTAACTATTCTTCCATAACTCGTTGAGTAACGCCTCACCGTACGTCGACTCTATCTAGTGTAGTAATTAACCATTACTGCATTCAGGATAATCCTAAGCATTTCTTGCATAACCTAATATATATATATATATATATATATATATATATATTTCGTTTCTGAATTTGTTTAGCAAGATTCTTTATCTGAAAACGTGTGTTGAAACTGATATTGTTATACTTTGGGAGGGTCATGTTGCCAATAAGAAACACACGCACTGGTGCGTGTGTTTCTTATTGGCAACATGACCCTCCCAAAGTATAACAATATATATATATATATATATATATATATATGCTTCTGTGTGTGTGTCTACATATGTATGTTTGCCTGCATGAATGAATACACTAAGCTTTAGATTTAGTAGAATGTACAACTACTGATTCCAGCTATTTACACTATCGTATATTTTGGTTTCTAGTAATTCCCTATGGAGTTGGTTGACCAAATGCTTTGCTTAAGTGTTTTATTTATTTTTTAAAAGATTTTATTCTTTCTCTTAGAATTCAGGTATTTTTGAAAGCAAATCATTGGCCCCTAAAATACTACAGTGGGCCCTGCAATGCTACTGTGGGCTCTTGCAATACTGGGGCCCAATTGCCATTGGGCAACCTGGCAGTCTGGTGAGTCCGCCACTGTGTGTATGGATGATGATTTTTAGATGAAAAACTCTTTAGGTGTTCCAAGTGGAAGAAAGCCACCGAAGATGAAGACCAAAGAAAGAGACAAGTGAAGAGAAGTTGTTCTGGAGAAGTGTATGTAAAAGTGATAATGATGATGATGATAATGCTGATAGTGGTGGTGATGAAGATATCTGCTGAATACCAGAAACATAACAAATTACATCTTAGTAATAATTTAGGTGTATATTTTCTGTATTCTTTTTACCGATGAGGTAGTTTATTTCTCTTAGCTATTTTCCTGCATAAAAATGTTTAACTTTCAGTGAGTATGGAGACTTGACAGTTATTGGTCATAGATAAGCTTTATTCTTATATATAAGTCAGTGATAATGTCACAAATACTTGACAACTTAGATGCATATTTCTGTATTTTACATTCTGAGTTATCATTTGATGAATATTTACTAAGTATTTTTTTTGGTTGACTATCATTAATTTTCTAATCTAGTAAACTACTTCCATAAATGTGTTCCACTGCCTTATGTTTTGAGGGTTTTGAAGTCGTTTTATTATCATTGGAATGGTGTTAGTTAGACTAATCAAATGCCTCTCTCTAATCATTTTTATTTGAAAATATAAATTTGTTTTGTTGTTTTGATGTATAACAAAATGTGAGAGAAAGCTTTAGCCACATTTCTTCCTTGTATTTTGAAGAATATTATTCATTAAATCAAATTTTTTTTATACTGACTTCTTGTGTATAGTCTGAAATCATCAACCAATAACAAATGTTAACCCTTTTGATATAAAAACTGTCTGAAACTCATCGTTGTTCTATGGTATAACCTGTTTATTTTAAAACATTTATATTCATCTAAAACCTTTCCAATTTTATGGAAGAACATTTAAGTTATGCTACAAGCAATATTTTAAAAATATAACTGATAGTTGCATTATTAAATTTTCTTAAAATCTTTAATGTTTTCAAAATTAATATCTTTCATCAGAAAAAATTATGTTGATACCCTTGGTCTCCTCTTCATTGGATTTTTGGTGCATAAATAAAGGATAAAGGAATTTAGATAGTGTAAAGAAAGACTTTTAGAAATGATAGGTTATCAGGGTGAATCATGGTTTTTAAATGAATATTGTTTCAGTGTGAGACACTAGCATCACTGTAACCTTTTAATGGTTTTAATTATGATTTCAGGTATCATCAAAAAGTGTAATGCTGTCAGCATCTCTGATTTAATGAAATGTGCTTTAGTAATCTGCACAAGATGTTAAAAAATTCCTCTGGTATCATTTTGCTTTCGTTAAAAGTTTTATTAATTAGAAATTTGGAAAATATTTAATTTTATTTATTTAATCAATTAATTAATTTATTTATTTATTTATATTACTATTTATTCATCAGTGCCTCTAATGCTGACTTTCTGAAAATTTGAAGTGTGAAATGGCTTAACTACAGTTTATTTATAGATATATAGCAAAATATTTTTTGCCATTAGCTTTGGTAAGTAATTCTATTAATGCTCATAACAATTACATTGGTTTATCAACGCCTGTATTTTTATTTATATGTTACATTAATAATATCAATATTCCACAAGAACAGGAGATACAGAATAAGAGAAAGAAAGAAAAGCTATATATTTCTTGTAAAATTCTGAGACAATGAAGTGGTTAAATCTGGAAAAGAAATTTATGTAAAGAGAGACAAACTGGCCTTATGATATATATATATAAAAGTAGTTGAGATATAACTACTAGAGCACATTAAACAAGATCTTATTTTTTTTCAGGACTTTATAATTTATTTATTAAGCATTTACTACCTTTCTTTCTTTCCTTCATCATAAAGAAGTGAAATATGGCTCATATCATATATACACTTTATTTTGTGCATTTATGAAATATAGCATACACACACAAGTATATATATATTACAATAATGACATAAACTGGTGCTTAAGTTTCGTTGGGTTCTGGACCCCAACTCATTCAGCCTGTCATAAGGAAAATAAAAATAAAGATGGCCATCTTTATTTTAATTTTTTTATGACAGCAGGCTGAATGAGTTGGGGTCCAGAGCCCAACGAAACTTAAGCACCAGTTTATGTCACTGTTGTAATTGTTTATACTAAACTTGTCCTATGAAATGAGTGCTCTTACCGTTGGATATTTCTACCAAACTTTTACTACGGTATATATATATACATATAAGTGGAAGAATTGATGTAAAACAGGGATGATGATGATGATATATACACACCCACACACATACACGCACCACACATACACACACACATACATATATATATATATCATCACAGTTTAACGTCTATTTTCTATGCTTGTATGGGTTAGATAGCTTGTCATGTTCTGGGACGACCATGTCTCACACATTCTATTCTGGAATGGTTGGACGAGAAGGTGGATACTCAGGTATAAATTCAGTGTGATTGAGCGGGAAGAAAGTGTTGGGTCATGGAGAGAGTGAGATAGTGAATGAGTGGTGTCTGGCATTACAGTGGGGTGTATCCATCTTTCCATACTGGCATGGATTATGTGTATACATAAATATATATAAAGAAAGGTAAAAACCTGATCATGATGGTCTTGGATTGTATGTAGCACACCTTCTCAAGGGTATATTCTTGAGACAGTGTGCTACATACAAGCCAAAAGAGGTAGGCATCGCAGTGGGGTTTTTTTACCTTTCTTTATACACAATATGCACCTTCCCATGCATGGAGTACTAGCCAAATTTGTACTCTCCCTTGTCTTGACATTGCAGACTTTTAATACACACACACACACACACACACACACACACACATATATATATATATATATATATATATATATATATATATATATATATATACATATATATATATATATATATACATATATATATATATATATATATACATATATATATATATATATATACATATATATATATATATATATACATATATATATATATACATATATATATATATATATATATATATATATATATATATATATATATATATATATATATATATATACACACATATATATATATATATATATATATATATATACATATATATATATATTTGGTTATATGCTGAGTGCAAAGCTTGACCACTTCAGTGTACGTGATGCTCAGTTCTAGCATGAGATCTTATGTGGTTTTTAAAAAAAGACATTTTTTTTATAAAACCATCCACATAAATTGCATATTAGCTGCCTATGTATCTTGATTAACTTTGAGATGTCTCTTTATACCTCCTTCAGATTTGCAGATCTTGTAGCATATGTGGCATTGAAAGGAGTGAGCTGGTTAATATGTTCTATGGTTAGTAGGAAGTTCCTTATGTAAGCTTGATGTCCAGTCTCTAACAGGCAGATCTTGCCACAAACTGAACAAGTAGAAACATTTCCATTAATTTCATATTCCCTTTCTGGCTATTTTTTCTTATATTCTTCTTAATATTTACATGCATTAGCTAGTTTTGCTCAAAGGTTTTTACAACATCCCATATTTTTTAACATTAGGTAGCGCAATCCACTACAAGACTTACCAGATCTCTGTGGTCAATTCCTTCAGTCTTCAAGTTCTCCTTCAATGCATCCTTGAACCCTTTCTTTGGCTTATTCTGTTTCCTTTTTTCCAGAGCAAGTTATTCATAAAGCAGTTGCTTAGGGGTACGTCTGTCAGCCATGTAGACAATAAGTCTAGACGACCACAGCTGGGTTTTCAAAATGATTGCCTGGATGGAACAAATAGCAGATGATACTAGGACAACAGAATCAAGAGTGAATGAATTCCATTTTATTTTCAGAATATGGCATAAGCATTTTTGATGGAATCGTTGCAGGTGTCTAAAGTGATATTTGTAACACATCCAAGTTTCAGAAGAGTACAGAAGACCTATAAACAGATACTTCTTTTTAATTCTTGTTGTCTTTGTGACTAAATCCGAGGCTCTAAGCTACCAAAAGCTTTTGCTGACTAGAAATATTTCTGTCTAGAGATGTTTCTGTTTAGAGATATTTCTGAATCCAATGTTCCATCTGAAGGTATATGAAGGATTCAACAACTTTTCACATATAGTTTAGGTTGTTACATAACTTGACCAGGTTCAGGTTGACATAAAACTATCGTTTTCTCTATGTTTCAAACCAAAGATATCAGATGCTGAATCAAATACAGAAATCAACAATTACAATTCATGCTCAGTATGACTGATAAGGTTACAGTGATTAGCATACACTAGGACTCTTTCTAGTGGGGTGAACATTTTGCTCTTCCTGTGGTTTGATATCTTACATGCCTTCACTGTTATTTTGAAAAGCATGGCAGCAAAATATATTGCAAAGACGGTAGGTGTATGAATGTCTCCCCGTTTCACACCACTTTCAACTGCAAAAGGCTCAGAGAGGGTGCCTCTACAGTTAACTCTGCCTTTCATGTCTTTATAAAGAGCTTTCAATATATTTACAAACTTTTAAGGGCATTCAAATTTAGACAAAACCAACCATAAGACATTCCTATTAACAGTATCGAATGCCTTACTGAGATAAAAAAAAACAATGGTAGAGAGTAAGGTTGTGTTCAATACATCTTTCCTGCAGTTGTCTAATTTTGAAGATCATATCACTAGTGCCTCTTTTCACAAAAAACAACAACATTGTGACACTGATACGACTCTTGGCACTATGAACTTATGAAACCATTCCAAAAGGACACGTGCTAGAAGCTTACTGACAACAGACAATAGGGAAATTCCCCTAAAATTACCACATTGGTCTTTGGCACCAGATTTGAAAAGGGAGACCAAGATAGCATCAATCTAGTCTTGTGGTACTTCCTCCTTCCTCTAATAATATATTATTACAGTGTGTAAATGTACTACCATTTTCTCACCTCCATGCTTGAGAACCACACCATTAATACCATCTAGGTTAGGTGATTTATTGCTATTTAATTTTTGTACAGCAGAAGCAATATAATTTCGAATTGATTCTGATGCCATTTCATCTACAATTAGCTTTTGATTGATTCATTGATTCAATAATGTTTATGTTGGTATTAGAATGCTTGTTAAGGAGCTGAAGGAACTGTTCTACCCAACAGTTCTGATTGGAGACAATATCAGTCAAGAGTAACTGACCATCTGCAGTTCTTACAGGTGCCGTTGATGTATGAGAAAAATGCCTTAGTGTCCTTGTGATTTACTACTTCTTGTGCTTGCTTGGCTTTGCCTTGCCACCATTGCTGCTTAATATTTCTCAAAGCATTTTGTACTTTTGTTTTTAGTCACTTATGAGAGTTATCACAATTAGGATTGTTTGATTGAGAAAGAAGTTTTTGACAAAGATATTTTTTGTCTTTCAGGGTTGTTATCTGTAACCCAGTCATTAGATCTCTTTGATCTCATACCTTTTGATGCAGATGCTGCCAGGAAGACTTTTATCTTAAAATCTTCCCAAAGATTGTTCGGGGCAAGTCTGATATTATCTAATGTACTACAGGAAATAATGGATAGCATCAAAAGATATGAAATTTACTACATTAAGATTCTTTGGTACTTTAGTCCCAGAGTGTCTAGCTTTTGGTGTTATAGTTAGATTGAGCTGGGTGCATCCAAGTTGTTTTCTATATATGTTAAAAGAAGTGTTTGTTATTACAAGTTGATATTCAGAGTGAAACGTGAGGAGTAAAACACCATTTCAGTTGCACTTTCCTACACCATATATACCTAAGGCAGGCTATGTTATCAAATCAGATCCAATCCTGGTACTTTTTTCACTAATTCTCCAAGTTCATTGTAGAATTGTTTAATAGATTCTTCTACGTGTGACATTGTAGAAGCATAAACACTTATTATTGTGAGGTATCTTCCTTTTTGCAAATGCAGACGACATAACATATGTTCAGAGGAACCACTGATATAACTTACATAAGATGAGATGAGAGAGTTTTTAACAGAAAAGCCAATAGTTGCTTCTCTCCTTTGACCTTCTGATACACCTTTCCAAAAGAAAATGCACCCAAATCCATTTTCATTGAGCTGACCATCTCCATGTATGCATGTCTCAGAGAGAGCCACTATATTCAATTAATATTTTTTTAATTCATTAGCGATCAATGTAGTTCGTCTCCTGGTCTTTGGAACAAATTGTTGTCCTCTAGAGTACGCACATTCTAACAAGCAAGTTTCTTAGTGTGTTTAATCTTTCTCTTTTGTTGATTGACTACAGCAGTAGGATAATGACCAAGCCCAGCCTACAGCATGTTGGGGCACCTACCAAGCCAGAACTATTCACCTGTAATTTCCTAGTCCTTAGAGCCATTTAGTGATTCTACTTGAGACATTTCAAATGGGTTTAAAGCACATTTTAAGGTTACTGACAACCATACAGCTGATGTTAACTAAGCTTGTAGTATACAAGTAGTACCTGTGCAGTTAAACATATTTTAAGTAGACATAACTTGCACAGAACTACCCCCACTTCTTGACCATAGAAGATTTCATTAGTATATTATATGGAAGGAAATCACCAAGAAATTCAGGGGCCTCAGGCTGGTTAGTCAGAACTTACCATATCCTAGACTAGTTACCATAACTGAGCTATAGAGTCTAGTCTATCCTAAGAGTCAGAGATTACTGATAGTATCACTCTATACAGGGACCGTCAGCAATTAGAGACCTGGTGTTATATCAGAGTTATAAAATAATGATTTCTAGTATAGGCACAAGGCTAGTAATTTGGGGGGAGGGGAAAGTTGATTAAATCGACCTCAGTACGTTACTGGTAGTTTATTTTATCTACTCTGTAATGATGAAAGGCAAAGTTAACCTAGCGGGATTTGAACTTAGACCGTAAAGCAGTATAACTCTATGCTGCAAAGCATGGCGTCCGACCCTCTACTAATACTGCCAATCCACTGCCCTTTCAGAGTTATGAAATAATGATATATACGATAATAATATGCAATATATATAATAAGAAAGAAAATGAAATAAAGTGAATTAAAAAAGTTACAAAGCTAAAAGGATAAAAAAATAAATAAATAAAAATTTATTTACAATTTTATATATATATACACAATATATGTATATATAGATAGTTACATACTAATGGATAGCCATTGACTTATATGAGTTCCTCCTCTCTTTGATTGGTTTTGCTTTTCATTACACAGGATGTCCAATAATCACCCTGCTCACTAAGCAAGCTTCGTGGGTTGCCAGTTTAATTGCTGACGACCTGATTATGCAACAGATTGTACTGGATTACATGTTACCAGTAGTGCTTAGGAGCGACCTGACACTGGCACACACACATATATATATATATACATACACAAGCACAGATACATGCATGCGCATACACATGCATAAATATATATTTGGTAAATATATATATTTGGTAAATATATATTTGGTAAATATATATATTTGGTATCAAAGACTTTTATGTTACATTTACCACCTGGTCACTAAATATTTATTGTGACTAAATTTTCTGTTTGCAAATATTTTACTGTTTCGTTTCTAAACATTATAAATAAGCAGAAATCTATATATTTATATATGCAATTTGAATGGTGTTATATATAGAGGGTGTACCCCCCCAAAAATGTATACACACTTTGATTATCTGTACAGGCAATATTTATTAGAATGTTGTTGAAGTGTGTATACATTTTTTGGGACACCCAGTATATATATAATGTTTAATATACTTGATATGAAATACATATAGATATTTATATTTAGTAATTTTCTAAGTTTTAGTTTGGAGTTTACCAATATTATAGTGTAGACAGTGTATCTAGTTTTAAAGTAACAGCTATTCAGAATTTGTTATTTTCATTTTGGCATCCACCAAGAAAGTAATTTTATTAAGAAGCTGTTAGTAGAGACTTCTAAATGAATTGCTTGGAATCTACTGTCTTAGCCTTTACAAAAGAATTGGACCTTGTTATTAATCATGAGGTGAAATTAAGATTTATCACACAATAGGATTGCACAGCCTCTTTGAAAATACCTTTGGAATAAAATATTACCTTCTGTTTTATCAGGAAAATAGTTAATATCATTTTATTAACTATTATCCTCAGTAATTTATACCCAAATTAATTTGCATTACTTTTTGTTATCATGTTATTCCAGTAATACTTATTTGAGAAAGTAAATAAAGAGACTAATAAATAAACATACTGGAAAACAAATAGCTAGTAAATAAATAAACAGCAATTTTCTTAAACAAATAGGTAACTAAAACTTCAAAACAAACTGAAAAACCAATTTACTTTTGCAGCAGTGAGAAGAAAATATTACAAGAAACATTGCATGTGTTTATCCTTCTGTGAAAGGAATATAACTTTAACTTTATTGGTAAGCATGAGAGTTTAGCTGCACTAAGCAATCAATTTCAAAGTCATTTGTCAAATTAAATGAGAAATTAGTTTCATTCAGTAGATAAATGCTGTGCATTTTCGATGCAGAGCCAATGTCGAATTACCATCAAAGACCACTTTATGGCAGTTTTCATTGCTCTAACTTCATTTAAAGATATCCATGACTAATGAGAAAGTAAAATAAGAAGACTTGAAACAGTTCTGGACAGGTTTCACCCAGTAAAGCATTGCTTGATTAAAAGCAGGCATACAAATAAATATCTCCTGATTTCTAATAATGAAGATAACATCCAATGCCTTCATTACATTAATAACCACTAGCATACAATTGACATTGGCTCATTAATCAGAAACCAGAGCTCATTCTGAGCTTTTGGCTCATCATTACATGACAATTAATAAAGTGAAACTATCTTTCTGTGTGTGTGATGTGTGTGTGTGTGTGTATGTGTGTATACAATATATTAACACATACATAAACACTTATCCACTAGATAGCATAAGGTTTCTAAACCATTGTAAGTTGCTTTAAGACTGAAATCTATCTACAAGCTGATAAATATTATTTCTTAGTATCTTCATTCTCAGAAAAATATTTCCTTACATAATTTGATGACTATGCAACTGACATGCATAATGCCTGAATTAGAAATAAGATTTCTATCATGTTCATGTAATAATGTACTATTTCAAAATGGAACATAGGCAAATAACTTTCACTGGACCAGTATTGTATACAATCCATCAATTCTTACACATTTAGCTTTCTCTTCCTAAATTTTTGCATATGCAGTTAACAAGAGTATTTACCTGCAAGTCATTGCTTGCATATATGTTATGATTTGTTGATTGCTTTACCTCATAATACCCTAAAGGCTTTTAGCACTCTGAAAAAATAATAAATGATTAATAATAATAATAATAAAAACAATAATGATAAAAGTCATACTATTATGCTGATAAAAAGTGGGTTTTTGAATTCGATTAAAATCTCAATGAACAATTTGTGAACACTTGTTCCAGACAATATTTTTCAGATACAAAGATCTGACTAATTAGGAGTATAAAACACAAGTTTCCAAAACTACAGATTTTTTTTACATGAATGCATGACAATAAATATAAAAACAGCTATTGAATATAAATGGGCTATTATTTATCATTCACTTCATGTCTATATATTTACTTTTTAAACATGCTACAAGTATAATATAAACAACTATTATCACGTATTTCTGTCGTATTTTTCTTGGGCATAAATATTGATTTTTTTCCATATCAAATTATTTATAATGCACAGATATATTTACCATAAGGGTTTGATACTTAGAAAATGGTGCCTTTACTTCTACACCCAAAAGAATATAATGTGAACATTTCATATCAGTCTCAAACAGCTTGCAAGACAAGAATAGTTTAGAGTAAGACATTCACTAATTTGGAACTTCCAGCAGAATTTTTGAGGTACTTATAGTCATGGATCACTTATTTGGTATATCTTTGTGTGTGTATTGATAAAATAATTTGCATCGATTGAATTTCTTTCTTTTTCCTTTTATTTTGTGGGGAATGGAAGTATATAGATATAATTATGTATGTTATCTCTTTCTCTTATTTTCGAGTATAGTTTTTTGACTGGCCACCTTCCTGGTGGCAAGGTTGTAAAAGAAAAGAAATTGACATCCCTTGAATCGCAAGAATGTTTTGCAAATTTTGAAGGTGCCAGCTTTCGCAGCCATTTGTAGACTATGAATTAGGGAGCTGCGCTCTTTGTCCGCAAATCCAAGTTCAGTCATATTTTGGTCCAAGCGGGTTGGTATATAACCCGTAGCACCAATAATGATGGGTATGAAGCTAAAGGTGTATCTTGGATACTAGATTTGTAGACTCCTCATCAATGGTCCGTAGATGTCGTCCTTCTCCTGTATTTTTCTGACAACGTTTACATCAAGTGAGCAGCTGATCTCCACAACAGAACACATTTTCAATGTGTGGTCCCAAACAACAATATCAGACCGGTTGTGCTTTAATTTTTGTGCAGTTTTATTTTTTCAGGCTCCACCAGTATTCCTTAGTGCCATCTATCTCAATATATTCTTCCTCGTTTGTTGTTAATTTTGTTTTCCGAAGTATGGTCCAGATGGTTCTAGCTATCCCATCGTGTCTCATGGTAGTAGCGAGATGACATTCTTTCGCAGCTGGCAACAATGTGGCTTAAATCCTCGATCTTTGATTTACATACCCTGCATTTATTGTCAGCTGATGGCCCTCCTCTTTTGTGCCGCAGATATTTGTATGTATGCATGTATGTATGCATGTATGTATGCATGTATGTATGCATGTATGTATGTAGGCTTGTCCAAACCATATCAGAATGGAAAATGGATATAGAATTATGATGAGGTTTATATTATGTGTGTGAGTGTATGTTTGGCTGGATATATATGTGTATATATATATATATATATATATATATATATATACCATCATCATCATCATCATCACCGTTTTATGTCCGTTCTTCCACGCTAGCATGGATTAGACGGGTTGTCCTGTTGTGGGCAGTGTCCAGTCGGCTGACCTTGTCTTGCTCATACAAGAACTGATTCTGGCTTGATTTCTACAGCTGGATGCCCTTCCTAACACCAACCTCATTTACCGTGTGGGCTGGGTGCTTTTTGGCCGTGGCACCTCCACGACCACTTTGCAGTGGGAGAGGTGGGGGCATATCGTCTATATGCTTCAGCTTTGGCTTGTTCCTGTGGGAAGTTGGGTCTTCTGTATTACTGCATGACGCCAGAGGTCACAATCATGTGTCATTGCCCTTGAGAGGTGCAATTGGGTAAGGTCAGCTTTTATCACCTCACCCCAGGTATTCTTGGGTCTCCCCACTCTGTGGCTTCCATCGACTTCTAGTGCTCTGCACCTTTTTATGCTGCATTACATGTCCATACCAACGTAACCTCCTCTCCTGCACACAGCATTTGATTCCTCTTATGCTCAGTCTCACTCTCAATTCGTTTAAGTATTGCCGTTTGTGAATATTACTATTACCATCCATTGGAGCATGCAAGCTTTGTTTCTTTCTAATCTGCGCAAGTCTTCTACAGACAGCGTCCAGGTTTCACTACCATGTAACATTGCTGTTCGTATACACGCTGTTCGCATACAGTCTGCCTTTCATTTTGAGAGAAAAGCCTTTTGCAGCTAGCAGTGGCAGTAGCTCCCTGAACTTCTTCCCTCCTGTTCTTACCCTAGTTATTGTTCTTTCCGAACACCCACCTCCGCTGCTGATTCGGTCACCTAAGTAGCAGAAGCTGTCTCCTGTTTCTACAGAGCCCTTCCAGAGTTTGATGGTGCTTGTTTCCTGTGGCCATATGCTGCTTGCTGTCCCAGCACAGCTGCTACATATGAAGCCTACATTCTTAGTTAAGCTTCCTGAGATCCCACTACATCTCTTGTGTAGCCATTGTTTACATTTGGGGCAGAGGATGGAGTTCCTACCTACACCTTTCCTACATACTGAGCAAGGCCATTCCCCTGAGGGTATCTGGGTTCTGTTTTCTCCTCTACTTACAAGAACCTTAGTTTTTGTCAGGTTGACTTTGAGACCCTTTCTTTCTAGTCCCTGCTTCCATGTTTGGAATATCTTCTCTAGTTCCACCATAGATTCAGCTATAAGTGCGAGATCATCGATATATAGGAGTTCCCATGGGCATCCGGTCTTAAACTCCTCTGTTATTGTCTGCAAAACTATGATGAACAGGAGAGGGCTAAGAACAGAGCCCTGGTGGACACCGACCTGTATGCCAAATTCCTCGCTATAGTCATTGCTAACCCTAACTTTGCTGACTGCTCATCATACATGGCTTGTACACCTTTCACAAGCCATTCATCTACTCCTAATTTTCTAAGAGCCCACCAGATTATAGCATGGGGGACTCTGTCGAAGGCTTTTTCCAGATCGACGAATGCCAGATAGAGCGGCTTACCTTTAGCTAGGTACTTTTCCTGTAACTGCCTCACAAGGAAGAGGGAATCAGTGGTGCCTTTTGCTGGTACAAACCCAAATTGCACCTCATCTAGTTTCCCCCAGTCCCTAATCAACTGTGCTATAACTCTTTCCATTACTTTCATGACCTGGTCCATCAGCTTTATACCTCTATAGTTTCCTCTATCTAGTGCATCACCTTTACCTTTGTAGCAGTTGACAATGATGGTGCTGCACTGATCCTTTGGTATGATACCCTCTAGTATTACCTGGTTAACAATTTGTGTGGTTATGGTGGGACCTACTGACCCAGATGCCTTCAGCATCTCGGCAGCTACACCCAATGGACCGGTTGCCTTCCCTGTCTTCATATCTTTTATTGCCTTACTATGCTGCTGTTGACTTGTACTGCTGGCCCCTCTATAGGGTCCGCTTGGGGTAGGGTCTCTTTTTCCCATGCATTCTCCTCGTTTAGTAATCTTTTAATAATGGCTCTTCCACGCAGCTTTCTTCTCGGCACTTGTGAGGGCAAGCTCACCGTTATCATTCCGGATACACTTCTCTCCAATGACATCACGATTCTCTCTGACACACTGCCTCGCAATCTTGAACACCTATTTCTGGTCCTCACATTGCAAAACATGCTTGAATATTCTATCCTCTGCTTCCCTTCTAGCTAAGTATACTTGTCACCTAGTTTCCCTCCTGGTCTCTATGTAATGTACCCTGCTACCCCCGTTCTTCCATTCTTTCCATGCCTGTCTCTTAGCCTTAACTGCCTCATCTACCTTATTGTTCCACCACCAAGTCACTCTCCTCCTCCCTGTGGACTTGCTCCAACCACAGATCTTGTCCGTCGCCTTTAGCAAGTTATTTTTTAGGAACTGTCAGTGCCCTTCTACATTGAATGTCTCTATCTGTTCTTCTTTACTGTCATAGGCGTCGAGTAGAATATCTTTAAATCCATTACTGGCTGAGGGGTTTTTCAGCTTCCAGATTTTTCTTCTCCAGGTTGCCTTCTGTTTCCACGTTTGTCTAGTTTTGACAGTGAGGTCGCTGACAACTAAGTTATGTTGGGAGGTACATTCCTCACCAGGGAAGGCTTTTGTGTTTACAACCATCCATCTATCACGCCCTCTGATGAGGATAAAATATATCTGACTAGAATGCTCCCCTGATCTATAGGTGATCAGATGGTTATCTAGTGTTTTGAAGTTTGTGTTACATATCAACATGTCATTGGCATCGTAAAATTCCAAAAGCCTGAAGCCTTCTTCATTTCTTGTGCCAAACCCGTGGCCTCCATGGACTCTATAGAAGCCATCACGGTGTTTACCAACGTGTCTGTTAAAATCTTCTGCAATGATTAGGAAGTCATTGTCATTTGTTAGGGCAGTAGTGTGCATTAGGGACTCTTAAAACCTATCCTTAAGTTCGTCTGGCATCCCCGAATGGGGTGCTTAAGCTGATACTATTGTGGCAATTGTTTTATTCATGACTAGTCTGAGTTTAATGATTCTTGCATTCACCTTGTTCACTGGAATTCCCTTATCAACCCACTTGTCAGCTAATAGTATACCTACACCTCCCATCCCGTTGTCATTTCCCACCCAGAAAAATTTGTAGCATTGACTTTGCCTACGAGGACTCTAGCGGACTCTCCTCTCCACCTAGTCTCTTGCACACAGCATACATCAATTTCCTTTCACTCTAGCATCTCTACAATTTCTCCTGCTCTTCCTTTCATTGTCCTTACATTGATGGTTCCAACTCAGAGTTTTGGACATTTGCCATCACTCGTAGGATGGGTTGAATTTTTGTGGGGAGTGTATGCTTCCTGTCTCTGGATTAAAGCTTTGCATGGGTGTTTGGTAGCTTGCGGATTCATATTCATTTATTAATTCGGGGTTGTTCCATTGATTCTCAGTTCATCCATAGATATCAGTAAAGGAATCATTATTATTAGTGCAGGGCTAGAAGGACAGCAGTAGTAATGGCAGAGTTTGTTGGGGCTGGTAAGGGCTAGGAGTTCAGTGGTAGTAGCAGTAGTGGCAGTGTTTGTTGGTGCTAATGGGTTGAGGTTTGATTGCCAGAATAGCCTATGGTGGTGAGTGGGGTGGGTGGGAGTGAAATTGTGAGATAGGCAGCCAGCACACGTATATCATCATAGGACATTTAGAAATAACAACAATAAAAATAAATGATGTGAACAGGACATTTTGAAATTGAGGAGGAAGGAAGGCAGATACCTGCAAGAGAGGAGAATTAATATCTATGATTGAACTTGGGACAGGCTGAGCATATTTAGGAATCCATGTAGCCTTTCGGAAATCAGAAATCTGTCTGGCTTCGTACCACCGGAATGATATATATATATATATATATATATATATATATATATATATATATATATATATATATATATATATATTATATATTACGTTTCTGAATTTGTTTAGCAAGATTCTTTATCTGAAAACGTGTGTTGAAACCGATATTGTTATGCTTTGGGAGGGTCATGTTGCCAATAAGAAACACATGCACCAGTTGCTAAAACTCCAATTTATTATAAATTAAATTTATAAATTTCTGGTTGGTTGGTTCCATAACCGGACGTTTGTTCATATATTGTCAAAGTTCTTTCCTCACACATTCTGTGACCTCTTCATTGACTGGGGATTCTTTTCTTTCTTTTGTGTCTCTCCTTTGTTCTGTCCTACGCCATCTTGTTTTTGTGTGTGTTGTGTGCTTAGTTTGCGCATGTGTTACATCCGGGTGTCTGTGTGTGTTTTTATTTGTTTATTTATTTGTTTATTATCATGTTACTGGTTGGTTGTTTGTTCTATGTGTGTGTGTGTGTTTTTATTTTGTCCTTAATTCTAAGTTGTGATGATGCTATTCCATTCATCTTTTCTATTTAATTTTGGTTTGAGTTAATTTATGTTTATTGCCTCTGTGATTTGTCTAAACATTGCGGCTTTTCTGTGTGTAGATTCTATTTTTATTTTTATGTTCTCTAATTTGCCCTTATGTTCTATTTTAGCATGTGGGTGGAGTATTGATGATTCTTTTTTATCTTGAAGTTCTCGCCAGTGTTCATTTAACCGGTCTCCTATACTACGAGCTGTCTCACCTATGTACACTATATTCTTATCTTTACATTGTCCTTCAGTACATCTTATGCTATATACTACATTTCTAGTTTTTCAGTTAATATGGGGGCTTAGTTTACAGATTATGCATTTCTTATCTATACAGGGAGGTCTTTGAAAAGGGTATGTATTGCTAATAAGTGTTTTTATGGAGGTACCTGGTCTTTCTACTATCTTAATATTAAGTTTATGTTTATCTAGGGCCCTTCTAAATTTGTAAGCTAATTCACTTCTAGGGGTTGTATTGATGAACATTACATTCTGGTATTTATTGCTGGTATTTATACCATGAGTTTATTCTATTAACCTTATTCCTAGTTCTTTCTATTCTATTCCAAAATTTGCTCCTTTACAAGGGGCAGGTCCCATTTGTATCATTATTTACCATTTTTTCCCATTTGGTTCTGGCTCCTCTATATACTCTGATTTTATCTCTCTGATTGTAACTAGAGAACTGCATACAGCGGATGAAGTGTTGTATGTGTCTCTCTAGTTCTTTGGGGTTGCACATGCGGGACATGTTTTTCATCACCCATACCAAATCCGCAATCAGTATGTTGATTTTGGTGTGATCCGAAACAGCTGAGTTTCGGTGGATCAGATATTTGGAAATCATGGGTTTGGCATAATGAGAATGGAGGATTTGTTTTTTTGTTATTAATGGTTTCTAACCAGAGCTCTGTGTCTAGTACAGGTAATCAATGGTTGGGGTGTTTGCTTGCGTAGTCTATAGTAGCTCTAATACTCTGGTGGATGGAGTTAGCTATTTGCTGGATGCTTTCCATGGTGTTTTTCTCTAATTCCTGACTGTTCTCTAGTGGGGGTGTTTTTACTACGATGTTTATATTATCAACGTAGTGGGAGTACATTATCAGGGTTAAGAGGTTGCTGTCTTCTAATTGTTCTTTAAGTTTAAGTTTATTGTCCCACCATACCATGAATAGGTTAGCTATGTCACCTGCAATGCTAACACCAATGGCTGCTCCCTCCTCTTGGGCATATGTTTTTCCATTAAATTTGAACATATGTTCCTTAAGGGTTAATTTTATACTGGCCCCACCCGCATATGCAATCATTTTCTTTAGTTCATCGTGGTTTTCGGGGGTCCGTATGGCTCTGGTCTACCCGTTCCATCTTTCTGTGTGGGTTTTCTTGGCCATTGAGGTAATGGTAAGTGGTCTACCTCTTGCTGGTCTTGTAGGGCACAGGTTGCTAAGGTCATATGTATCTAGATAATCATTACTATAGGTAAGTTTAAGTAGGAATCCCAGCTCACTGGTATCACTCCCACGGAATTTAACAGTGCTCTCACTGATCATTTCTACGCATTTCTCCACAGCAAAATCCACGTCAATGGATGGATATAGGGACACAACATCCATACTACCTATTATACAGTCTGTTAGGTCCCTAGATCGGTTATTTTCGCTGATTCTGCTGAGGAGGTCCTCTGTGCTGTCACATATATCTGGGGACATTTCAATGATGGGGCATATGATCAGGGAGAGGAAGTAGGAAAGTCTGTAGTTATTAGCAATGTTAGCTCCACAGACTGGCCATGTTGGTGGTCCCGTGACAGGGTCACTGCTCGTTTTATGGTCTTTTCGAAGCCCATACAACACTGGCACGTCATTGTTCCAGGTCTGGAAGTTGTTGGCAGTCCTTTTATTGGGCTGCATTATGTTTGTCAACATCATCATATGGGCATTGAGGGTTTTCTCCCTATCCTCATGCTCTTGTGGTGTTACCTCTCTTGTGTTAGTGATGTGAGGTTGCATTGCCTGGATGTAGTTTGACAGACTGTCAACCGACATTCTGCCAGCTTGTCTGTTGGAAAGCATGCAATCTCTCCATTACGTGAGCGCTGCATGAGCTTACGCAAGCCATTTGCAGATTTTCTCCCAGTTGCTGGGCCTCCATTCTATTTTGCTTCTTGCTATACTGTTCTATAATATTTCTAAGTTTAGATCTAGCTATACTAAATTGTACTTCTCTTTGTTCATCGACCTGCGACGGCAATTGCGTGCATTATAACCGTCCGGTTATGGAACCAACCAACCAGAAATTTATAAATTCTTAAATTTATAAATTTAATTTATAATAAATTGAAGTGAAAGCAACTGGTGCGTGTGTTTCTTATTGGCAACATGACCCTCCCAAAGCATAATAATATATATATATATATATATATATATATATATATATATATATATATATATATATATCATCATCATCATCTTCATCATTTAGGATCTATTTGCCATGCCTGCATGGGTTACATCCATAGGCTAGACTGATCAAGTGACTGAGTTTTGCTCATATATTTCGTTTTTGACTTGGTTTGAACAAGGCTGGATACCTGTCCTAATGCCAACCACTTTATAGTGTGTAATAGGAGCATTTTATTGGGGCAACAAAATTACTGCCTTACAAGGTAGATTGGGTGTTTTTTGTTGTGACAGAATCACTAGCTCATTACATCACTAGGATGCTTATATGATTGCCAGTCAGGAGTATGATGGAAGAGAGAGGCAGGGAAGTTACATGCTGTTTGCAAGAGAGGGAGACATCCTACTGCAGGAGAACAGGCCCCAGGTCAAAGAGGTAATCTCAAAGTGGTGAAGTTGCATCTTGCACTATATTGTGGGGAGTACCTGACTTTCTATGCTGGTATGAGTTGGATGAGAAAGGGAAGGATATGAAGGATGTAAGTAGAGGAAGACTAAAGAGGGGGAAGTTGGTGAAAGAAGAGTATAGTTGGAATTAGGCGGAATAAAGTGAGGGAAGGTAGAGAAAGGAGTCAGAGTTGGGTTAGAGTTAGATATGAAGCATATTGATAAGCATGGGTCTAAATGTCATTTTTCCTCTCTGTTCTTCCCTCCATGCTCATTTTATTCCACATGCAAGGTAAGGCTAGTCTTCTGTCATATGACATGTCACCAATCAAATTGATCTAGTATTATCTCCTTTGTGATGTTCAGCTACCTGAGATCAGCCTTCACCACAACCTTTCAAATTTTCCTGTAACTTCTTCCTCTTCCCATTTTCTATCAATTTCAATGCCTGCTCTTATTTATGTGACTATCATCTCCTATGTGCTGTCACATGTCCATACCAGTGTAGTCTCCTCTCTTGTATACTCCATCTAATTCCTCATACATAGCTTTTTTCTGAGTTCACTAATGCTTCATAGTTCATGTACACACATCCATTGGAACATATTCATGTCATTTCTTTTCAATATTCACAGATATTCTGTATTCAAAACCCAAATCATATTTTTATACAACATTGCAGTTCTTGTAAAAGTATTATATTATCTGCCTTTCATCCTGAAGAAGAAACCATTTGTAGCCAGCAGAGACAGTAGCTCTCTGAACAATTTGCATTCAGTTCTCACTCAAGCTATTATGCTTTCAGAATATCCACTCCTATTGTTGATCAAGTCATCTAGGTGACAGAAGCTGTCAACTATTTCTAGGGAGCCTTATGAGTATTGAATAGAACTTGTTTCATATAAGCTCCTCCTGTTTACTTCACCTGTGCATCTGCCACATACAAAACCTACATTCTTGTTTAGCCTGCCTGAAATCCTGCTACATCTACTGTATACCCATAAAGTACATTTTGTACACTGTATGAAATTTCTAGCAATTCTTTTTTCATATATGACCGTTTCTCTACTAATACACACACACACACACACACACACACACACACACACACACACACACACACACACACACACACACACACACACACACACACATATATATATATATATATATATATATCATCCATGTATAGAAGTTCCAATGGGCCTCTGGTCTTAAACTCCTCTGTCATAGCCTGCAATACGATAATAAACTGGAGAGGGCTAAGAACAGAGCCCTGGTAGATACCAACCTGTATACTAAATTCCTCGGTATGGGAACTCCTGTATGCTGATGACCTCGCACTCATAGCTGAATCTATGGTAGAACTAGAGAATAAATTCCAAACTTGGAAGCAGGGACTAGAGAGAAAGGGCCTCAAAGTCAACATGACAAAGACTAAGGTCCTTGTAAGTAGACGAGAAAACAGAACCCAGATCCCCTCAGGGAAATGGCCTTGCTCAGTATGTAGGAAAGGTGTAGGTAGGAACTCCATTCTCTGCCCCAAATGCAAACAATGGGTACACAAGAGATGTAGCGGGATCTCAGGAAGCTTAATTAAGAATGTAGGATTCACATGCAGCAGCTGTGCTGAAACAGCAAGCAAACAGCCACAGGAAACAAGTACCACCAATCTCTGGGAGGGCCCTGTAGAAACAGTAGACAGCTTCTGCTACCTAGGTGACCGAATTAGCAACGGAGGTGGGTGCTCAGAAAGTACAATAACTAGGGTAAGAACAGGATGGAAGAAGTTTAGGGAACTACTACCACTGCTAGCTGCAAAAGGCTTCTCCCTAAGAATGAAAGGCAGACTGTATGATGCGTGTATCCGAACAGCGATGTTGCATGGTAGCGAGACCTGGGCGCTGAAGGTGGAAGACTTACGTAGATTAGAGAGAAACGAAGCCTGCATGCTCCGATGGATGTGTAACAGTAATATACGTGAACGACAAAGCATAAAGGAATTGAGAGAGAGACTGAGCATAAGAGGAATCAAATGCTGCATGCAGGAGAGGCGGTTACGCTGGTATGCACATGTGATGCGTATGAAGGATGACAGCTGCATAAAAAGGTGCAGAGCACTAGAAGTTGATGGAAACCGCGGAGTGGGGGAGACCCAAGATGAACTGGGATGAGGTGATAAAAGCCGACCTTACCCAATTACACCTCTCAAAGACAATGACACACGACCGTGACTTCTGGCGTCACGCAGTAATACAGAGTACCCGACCTCCCATGGGTACATGCTGAAGCATATAAACAATATGCCCCCACACCCCCCACCGCAAGGTGGTCGTGGAGGTGCCACGGCAAAAAAGCACCCAGCCCACACTGTAAAGTGGACGTGTAGGCGCCACGAAAAAGCACCCAGCACTCACTGTAAATGAGGTTGGTGTTAGGAAGGGCATCCAGCTGTAGAAATCAAGCCAGATCAGTTCCTGTATGAGCAAGGCATGGTCAGCCGACCAAACACTGCACACAACAGGACAACCCGTCTAACCCATGCTAGCGTGGAAGAACGGACGTAAAACGGTGATGATGATGATGATGAGTCATTGTTTCCTCTATCCAGTGCATCTCCTTTACCTTTGTAGCAGTTAACAATGATGCTGCTGCACCAATCATTTGGTATGATGCACTCTAGTATTACTTGGTTAACAGTATTATAATAATAATAATAATAATAATAATAATAATAATAATAATAATAATAATAATAATAATAATGAGAAAATTAACCGATACCAAGACTTAAAGTGGGAGGTAAAAAGGATTTGGAACTGCCATGAAGTCAAAGTGGTCCCGATTGTCATAGGCGCACTAGGTACTATCTCAAAGAGTTTCCAAGGATGGTTAAAGAAAATTGGTCCCGCTCTGCTTTTTGGAACACTTTAAAAGGCATGCTTGCTGAGAACAGCAAGAACCCTCCGATACGTCCTGAATATCTGAGGCTGCAGGTAGTGGCTTGATATTCATTTCAACAAACTTTCCAGTTAAATAACATCAATGACTGAGACTCAAAGAACAACAATAATAATAATAATAATAATAATAATAATGAAATTATTGTGTAAAGTGCTCAGGTGCACTACAACTCGTCAAAGGTATAGTACGTATAGTACATAGAATAATATACAAATGTGTGGTTATGGTGTGACTTACTAACCCAGATGCTTTCAGTATCTCCGCAGCTATACCCAATGGATTGGTTGCTTTCCCAGTCTTCATATCTTTAATTGCCTTACTTACTACACTGCTGCTGAATTGTATTGCTGGGCCCTCTATGGGTTCCACTTGAGTAGGATCACTTTCTCTCATGCATTCTCCTCATTCAGTAATCTTTCATAATGGCTCTTCCACACTGCTTTCTCCTTGGCACTTGTGAGGGCAAGCTCACCGTTATCATCTCGGACACACTTCTCTCCAATGACATCACAATTTTCTTTAACACACTGCCTCACAATCCTGAACACCTCCTGCTTCAGGTCCTCACGCTGCAAAACATACTTGAACTTTTTATCCTCTGCTTCCCTTGAACCATTTAATTATATTAAAAATTCTATAAAATTATTATCAAAATCATATCCATGTCTATTAATTCTGTCCATTTCTCATTTGAATGGAGCAGTCAGGAGTGATGGGCATGTTTAAAACTCTGACAGTCATTATTGAGTTGTCATAGTCATCCATCTAATATTATCTATGTAGTGTTCCCACTATTTTATATGATTCTAGGTTTCTAAGATGGACCATTTAATTTTGAATAAGAACCATGTAATTATATAATAAATTCTATGAAATTCTTATCACTATTACACATGGTGGGGTACATGTTTAAGAATGCCAATGATCTCTCATTTATTTACACAAATTGAAAGAGAAGAACATCTTCAAAATACTAGCAGCAATTATAGATCTGAAATGTCACATTTATTTATCTATTATTATCTATGAATTGTTCCCTCTATCTTCAATAATTCTAGGTTTCTCAGAAGGACTATTTAATTTTAAATACGAGCTATTTAATTATATTACTTCACACACGGCTCAACAATGACTACATCATTTACTGCCTGTTGCTAATATCCACATTTATTTATGTATTGCTATATATGTATTGTTTCAACTATCTTAAATAATCCTGCATTTCTAAGAAGAGCAATTTATACATATAAGCTGATTGAGAAAGATGCCATCAGAACTCTGGCAGCCATTATAGATCTAAGATGTCACATTTAACTATGTATTGTTCGCATTGTCTTAAATAATTCTTGGTAACTAAGGATAATTAAATTTTCAATATAAACTATTTAATTATATTATAAATTCTAGTCATTTGTTACAAAATCCTACGTGACAACTCAATCAGGACCACTATTGGCCTAAACTGCTCCTATCTATATACATCAAAAGTGAACTTATATTTCCTTAATTTTCTCTGAACCATGCTAAAAAAAAAAAAAATGAAGAAATGAATAGAAACATCGTTGAATAGATCGAACTCACTACATGATGGAACTCTTCTACATGAAAAAGTCTCTCTAGTAGTGGTGGTACAACAAATGGCATTCAGCATTGCTGTAAAGAGAAGAGGTTTAGCAAAACAAAGTACAGTGGGGGGAGTGAGGCACAAACATGATGAGATGAAGAATTTGGTGATTGGCATTAATAAGGACTGTCACATATTTATATAGTAGAGTAGTTACTCTTTGTAAGAGCTGATACAGGGTTGGGAGAACTCTTCAGTCCTCTTCCTGCATGGGGCAAACTCTATAATGATTGTGGCATGATAAAATTATTACACTATATTTTGTAAAGTGGTTGATGTCATGGATTTGGAGCCACATTACAGGCTATCTGTCTTGAAGGACAGTAACTCTGAAAAAGAACTCTTATGACAAATAAGGGATAGAATAGGAATATGTGTGATTATACAAGAATGGTTTACAAAAGGAATTAGTGGTTATCAATTTGATATCTATTTTATCTTCTCCTGCTATCGATGCACCTAGTCTCATTATATGTTCCCAAATCAATTCAAGTTGTTATTCTGTTTTGGAAAATTATTGATGTGTGGAGGTATATTTACTATAAGGGAATCCTATTAATCCCAATATCATATCAGGATTAGCGCTTTCTAATTGCAATAACTTCACATATTAATTGTTTCTACTTTAGGCACAAAGCCAGCAATTACCCAGTGCATTACTGGTACTTTATTTTATCGACCCTGTAAGGATGAAAGGCAAAGTCAACCTCGGCTGGATTTGAACTCAGATCGTAAAGGGACGTAACTATGCTGGAAAGCATGACGTCCGACCCTCTACCGATACTGCCAATCCACCGCTCTAACTTCACATATTAATGAAACATAGGTAGAAATGCAATAAATGCTATTCCTTCTTTTACAGTGAATGGTGCATTTGTGTAACTTATTGTCTAATTACAATTACTCCAAGGATTATCAATTCTGGTACCTTCAGAAGAACACCATAGGAACAACTTCAAGCGAAGGTCCATATGTTGAGCCAGAAACAACTGTATGCTGAAATATATATGTATATATATATATATGTATATATATAGCAATAGAGATAATGAGAGTGGAATAATCCACTATTATTTTGGTAAGGTGCATCAAACTCAATACATTATTAAAGTTGACAGTATGCAGGAATCCAAATCAAAGGCATACTCTGATGGGTTTCAATATCAGTCATTGAAAGCTGAAGAGAATAGATAATTAATACAAATGGAAACCAAGATTGTTATTCAAATTCCAAATGGTGATTTATGCATTTAAATTATTGATTATTAATTGTTGGATTGATTAATTGATTGATTCTGTATATTGACACTATATATACTTCTATAGAAACAATTGTAGAAATTAAAGATGGGATTTAAATAACAACCTGGGTTTTCCATTTGCATTAGATATATATATATATGATGATGATGATGATGATGATATATATATATATATATATATATATATATATAGAGAGAGAGAGAGTAAACTTACCCAAAACTAAAGTGCTAGTAAGTAGGAAAGAAGATAGGACTCTGACACCTTCAAAAAAGTGACCCTGCTCAATGTGTAGAAAAGGAATAGGCATGAATTCTATATGATATACACAATGTAAATCTTGGTTATGTAAGAGATGTTTGGTAACAGGTAGACTAACAGGAAATGAATACTTTGTGTGCAGATGTTCAGAGTTGATTGATAGCAGTGACAATGATTTACATCTTTTTCAAGGAAATGGTTGATAGCTTCTGCTATACAGGTGATTTAATCAGTAGTAGCATAAGGATAGGTTGGAAGAAGCTTAGGGAACTACTATCTCTATTGACAACAAATGTTTTCTCCCTCCAAATGAAAAACCAGTATTATGTTGACTGTATGGGAAGTTCATGGCTCTGAAACATGGGCAGTGACTGCAGAGGATTTGCACAGATTGGAGAGAAGTGAAGCAAGCATGTTTTGATGGATGTGCAATGTTAATGTAAGAGAATGACAGAGCCTGGATGAACTGAAAGAAAAACTGGGTATAAGAGGAATCAGAAGTAGTATATTTCTTTGGTATGGATATGTGTTGCACATGCATGGTTATCACTGGCTGAAAAAGTGCCAAGAAATCCCAGTGGGAAGAAGCTGCAGTAGAGGAAGGCCAAGTTAAACCTGGAGGGGGGTTGTGAGAACTGATCCCAGATAGCTGAAACACACAGTGGAGATGACGAAGAATCGTGATGTGTTGAGAAATGCTGTACGGAAAAGGACCCATCCAAATCCATGCAAGTGTGGAAACATGGATGTAAAAATGAAATGATGATGATGATGCCAATAATGATATGTACATATATATATATATATATATTTAAAATAACCATTTATTTTTTGTTAACACTTGTTTGTGAGTATTCAGCTATTTCATAACATATATGTATATATTACTAATTCACCACTGCAACTTGACGAGAATTGTAAAATGAAAATATGTGCAAACATTGCTCCGTTTTAGTGGGTGTTTTCTTGGTATCTACTTGTATATTTACAGACACACTGTCTGGTAATTGAAACATGGTTCTGTAATAATTGTATATTGTTTAAGCATAATTCATGCTGTTTACTTTTATTTTATAACTAGTGTGTTCATTAATATTTCTCTTACTTTAACAAATTTTTAAGGCATTTGCAGGCAGACTGTCTGAAATAAAATATCTATTAATATTTCTATATTAGTCTTCAAAAAGCTTGAGGCTGGAGTAAAAACAAAAAGAAAAAAATACAAGAAAAAACAAAAAGAACATAAACACACAAAAAAAAGAAAATTATATTTTACCACAATATAGATGTATTTATAATTTTTACGAGAAAAAATATATAGCATAATTCTAATTGTCACCTTCAGAATTCATATTAAATAATTTCTGTCCTGTGTAGTGTCATTAGTCTCAGTAGAAAACACCATTGACGTCACTCAGGAAATATAGAATTTACAGAAATCATGCATCTACGTCTAACACAGAAATATCTATACAAATTAATTGCAAAGAGTTTTCTATAAAAAAATAGACTAAAAATTGGAAATTTGATCTAAGATGATGCAGCACTCTGACGCTACACTGGTTTAGCAATTATATACCATCTTTTTGTTGACTGATTAAGAGACTTGAAATAGTTGAGGGGTTAATCTTCAGCTTAAATTATCAATAAGAAAGAACAAAGATACTTCAGGGTCACATTCTGCCTGTTAAACCCACATATGGCAGATTCTCAATTATGTAAGCTACAAAAAATCAACTAACTTCAACTAACCTTGCAATTAAAAGACCAAAACTCCTTATATGAGGTAGGTCAGAAAAGTTCCAGGACTGATGTCACAAAAGATTTATTTCAAACCCAAACTTCACACTAAGAGTTTTCTCCTTCAAAGTAATTCCCCTGGAGTCTAATGCACTTTTCCATCCTTTTCTGCTATGCTTGCATGCACCCCTGGAAGGATTCTTTCAGGATCCTCCGCAGTTCCATCGCCACAGCCTTTTTGATGTTGTCCACTTCTTCAAAACGGGTCCCATCCGGGTCGTACTCAAAGATCCATGACTCATCACCGGTGATGACTGTCCCTAGCAAGTCTGGTTCGGTTTCAAGGTGCTCGAGGATGTCCTGGCACACTTGCATGCATCGACTCTTCTGGTCATCGTTCAGCAGTTTTGGCACCATCTTCGCGCAGACTTTCCGCATATCCAAATCTTCAGTGAGAATCTTCCAGATGCTGTCCTGATTCATGCCCAGCTCATTTGCCATCAGTCGAACAGTAAGCCGACGATTGCTACGCACCATCTGCCCGACGCGCTCAATGTTGACCTCAGTCCTGGTTGTTGAGGGCCTTTCGCTCCTGGGGTCATCTTCCACGTCCTCGTGTCCTTCATTAAACCTCTTGCACCACTCAAAAACACGTGAGCATGACATCATCTCAACTCCATACACTTGCTGCAGCAATCCCAGTGCTCCTGATGGAGTTTTCAAGTTTGTTCATTGCTCTGTGCTCATTGCTTGACAACCTGAAACAGAGAACATGTATATAACATTATGAAGAAAAAAGTTTGATCACTGCAGAGAGCTAAGATTCAGTTACATACCCCAGGGGGATTACTTTGAAGGAGAAAACTCTTAGTGTGAAGTTTGGGTTTGAAATAAATATTTTGTGACATCAGTCCTGGAACTTTTCTGACCCACCTCGTATATGCGTTTAAAAAAAAGAAAAGCAGGGGAGATAACTCCAATGATGATGATGTAATATAAATGTAGGAACACAATCAGAAAATAACTGTAACAAAACGTTATCACTATCAATAGCTTTATGAAATATGGTAAGGTACACTTAAGAACAGGAACAAGCAGCCAGCAGCTACTACTGAGAAGTGGCTGCTGGCCCCCTTTTTCTGTCCCAAAGGGAATTTTATTTGATCTTATAAAACTACTATTATCGTTTGCTATTGACTGTTGTTATGGTTATTTTCCGCACTTTGAATTCCACTCTTCATATTTCAAATCATCCATAGCAATATATATATATATATATATATATATATATATTGCTATTCTTGGGGAGGGTCATATTGTTGTAATATTGCCAGAAATAATAACAGAACACACTCACTGTTTGGTTGGTTTTCACTTTTATAAAAGATACAGAAGCGAAAACCAACCAAACAGTGAATGTGTTCTGCCATTACTTCTGGCAATATATATATATATAATTAAATAAATAAATATATATATATATATATATATTTCTACCGCCCTCTACCCTCCGATCCCACACCCCTCTACCAATAACAAGTTTCCTCCACCATCCAACACCTTGTCTCCTCCTCCCTCATCCTCCACGCCGCTTCCCACCTGATCGTCCGCACCCCCCGCACCCCCACCAGCTACTTCCTCCCCAAACTCCACAAACCCGACAACCCCAGCCGCCCCATCGTCTCCGCTTGCAACTGCCCCACCGAACTCATCTCCGCCTTTCTTGACTGCATGCTCCCCCCCCCTTGTCACCACCCTCCCCTCCCACATCTCCGACACCAACCACGCCCTGCGTCTTTTCGACTCCTTCACCTACCCACCCGGCCCACAGCCCTTCCTCTTCACCCTAGATATCAAGTCCCTCTATACCGTCATCCCCAACGCCGACGGCCTACGTGCCCTCAAGCACTACCTCGACCTTCGCCCCTCCCCCATCCCCTCCACCCCACCCTCCTTCGCCTCGCCGAGCTGGTCCTCACCCTCAACTGTTTCTCCTTCTCGGGTGAGTTTTACCAACAGGTCACGGGGGTAGCCATGGGTACAAGAATGGGCCCAAACTATGCCAACCTTTTTGTTGGCCATGTTGAGGCCCAAATCTTTTCCCAGTACATCGGCCCCACGCCCGAACTGTACGGTTGTCACATCGACGACTGTATTGGAGCCACGACCCTCACCCGAGAACAGCTCGACTCCTTTCTCTCCTTCCACCCCTCCCTCCACTTCACCTCCTCTATCTCCACCACCCATCCACTTCTTAGACATCTTCGTCGCCTTCGACCCCTCCCATCACTCCCTCGTCACCTCCGCCTTCTTCAAACCCACCGACTCCCACTCCTACCTCGACTTCACCTCTTCCCACCCTACACACACTAAACACTCTATTCCCTACTCCCAACTCCTCAGGATCCGCCGCCTCTGTAGCCGAGATGCTGACTTTGAGTCCCAGGCCTTTCCCTAGTCAGCCATTTCATCCGCAGAGGTCCCCCCCCGCTCTCACCCGCACCCGTGCTGTCCACCGCTCCACCACCCTCACCCCACACCCACCCACCGTCTCCCCTTCCCTATCACCTACCACCCCTCCATCGCACCATCCTTCGCCTCTTCCAACGCCTCCAGTCCGACCCCTCCACCTCCCACATCTTCCCAGCCCCACCACTCCCCTCCTTCAAACGCGCACGCAATCTCCGCACCCTCCACAGCTCCCTACCCCCCAACCCATGCTCTCCTCACCCCCCCTGGTTCCCTTCCCTGTTCCAGGCCCCGCTGCAAAAACCTGTCCCCACATCACCAACACCACCATCTTCCAGGGTCCCAACGGCCACTCTCGCTCTGTCCGGCACGCCTTCCGCTGCACCTCCTCCAACCCAGTCTACGGACTTCGCTGCACGGAGTGCAGCGCAACCTACGTCGGACAGACTGGACGTCGCCTGGCGGACCGGTTTACCGAACACCTCCGAGATATTCGTCTCGGTAGTAGTTCCCCCATCGCCCGCCACTTTGGTGCCCCTGGACATTCCGCAGACTACCTCACAGTCTGTGGCCTACTCCAATGTCACGGAACACCCGCCACTCTCCTCAGGGTCGAACAACGAACCATCTTCACCCTACAGACCCACACTCCCCCCGGCCTGAACTCTCCACTCTTATTCCTTTAGCCTTCGACCGCCCCCCTCCCCCCACTCATATCCCCCGCTAACACCACTAACACACCCCTCCTTTTCACCGCCCACCCACAACTAACAATACTAACACTTCCACCCCACACCCGACCACCCTTCGCCAACTAACATACTAACATCCCTCCCTTCTTCTCCCCCTCCCATTATCACACGCACACACCCACCGGTACATATATACACGCACTCACACTTAACACACCCTACTACCACCACTAACCCTCACCCCACCACCCCGCAACTAACACCCCCGACCTCACGCACACGAACGCACACACCCACTTACACCACCCACTCTACACACCCTACCACCACTGACCCCCACTCACACCTGCATTCAACCCTTTCCCCACCTCCAGTATACTAACACCCACTAACACCTCCTTCACCACACACACACACTCATCCAAACACGCACACACACACACCAGTACACTACACTCCCTCCACCGGCCCCCACACCCTTCTCTCCCCGCTCCATCCACACCCTTTCTCACACACACACACATCCCACTAACACTTCTACTAATACACACACACGCCCTCCTCACTCCAACTTTCACACCTACCCATCCTCTCCCCTGTCCGCCGCACCTCCGCACACACCGACACACCGACTTTCTTCACTTACCATCCTACCCGACTGCTGCTATGCCCTTATCTCTGACCACCTCCCCGCACACACAGACACACAACCCTCCTCCTGCCTTGACCCTCTGACCACTTCCTGTTGCGTGCGCACCCCACATCTCCCCTCTTCCGACCAACCACGGATTAGACATATTGAACATAGATCCCTAGAATCCACCAGATCCCAAGGATATTACCCAGCATCCACCACATCCTCTACAGAACTACCTTAAGGACTCACCAACTGACATACACTAAAAAATATTTTTTTCCCACATGCCACCTACATCCACACACGCATAAACACCACACACACACGTCCATATCACCACATATTGACGCACTCAGCCTCCGGAATCCTCTCCCCCCCCGACACACACACCTCTTCCTGAACATGCAACCCCGTTCTTCCCCCAACTCTTACTTTCACATACACACACACACACCACCTTCAGCCCTCCCCGCTCAGACACCCCGCCTCCCTCTCCCCACTCCACCCGCCACCACCCCTATACCCTTCCACCACCTGTTTTACTTCATGTTTATTTTTATTTTTATTATGCTTTTATATTTAATTTCATTTGTACCGTTTCCTCTCACCCCCTTTTTTCTATGTCTCTCCACCACTCCCCTACACACCCTTGGAACTCTCTTCCCACACACTTTTCACCTGAAGAAGGGCTTATGCCCGAAACGTCGTTCCCCACCACCACCCCACTCTCAAGAGCGTGAAACTAATAAACCTTTGTTCGTACTGCCTCTCTGTTTTGTTCCCGTTCAATTTTTTACTATATATATATATATATATATATATATACATATATGTTTTAGGGATTGTTTGCTTCCTGAAAGTTGCACGGTCCTTTGTTGTTAAAGTTCGCAAAGAACTTCAAGCCACTGACAAGGATTCTACAGCAGTAGCCGAAGGTAAAATACCTACTAAGAGTTTTAAAACCATCAGAACATCCAAATATATATGAAAGGTGCAGGAATCTATTGATAAGAACCCTAGAAAGTCAATTGGCACCATTGCTAAGGAGCTCTGATACAAGTCGTTATTATTTTTATATGGGTTCCTAGTGTCCGCACATTGCCTGGGAACTTAGCTGAGAATAGACTCCCTGATGACGTAATGAATTCTCGATAGTTACATTGTGTAACTATATTTATCCCATTACAGAAACTAATTAGTTGGAGTGAAAATTTTAGTAAGTTAATTTTTAATTTCTAAAATTTTCTTATTTTACGTCTTTCATATAATTGTTCTGCATCCCCCTGCATTGAACCACCTAGGTACTTTGACATAACTTATATATTTACTAGTATTAGTGTACATCTGTTGGTAGATGTATTAATTCTCTATATTTATCTCCAAATTATTTGTTGAGCAAACTTGCCAAATCTACTGCTAATTCATAGTAGTAGTAGTAGGCTCTTGTCATAATACCACCCCACTCCTAACTGACTAACCTCAGTGTCACGTGATTGATTCTTTAGAATCCACTACTGACCAGAGGCAGTGAATTTTTTCAGTGCTTACTACATCCACTGAATTATTATTTTTATATGGGTTCCTAGTGTCCGTGCATTGTCTGGGAACTTAGCTGAGAATAGACTCTCTGATGACGTAATGAATTCTCGATAGTTACATTGTGTAACTATATTTATCCCATTACAGAAACTAATTAGTTGGAGTGAAAATTTTAGTAAGTTAATTTTTAATTTCTAAAATTTTCTTATTTTACGTCTTTCATATATATACGTATATATATATATACATATATATTTTTATATATGTGTATATATATATATATATATATATGTATATATATATATATATATACATATATATATATGGCAAGTAAGTATGTTTTGAAACAGTGAGCGAGTTTGAAATTAGAAAATATATAGCTTTCACCGTATTTTTAACTAAAGGAATTTTAGCTTGATAACGGGGTTTAGAGCCCTCAGATAAATGGAAAAAGATGAGTATTGATGTACATGGGAGTCGAACCCACATCTGTGGTTATCGCGACCACTGTGCTACCATTACACCAACACATCACCCATCTCTTTCCATTTAAATTAGAAACTACATTCTTAGCGAGTTTAAATAGCAAGTAAGTATGTGTAGTGACCTACATTCCGCGGGCTCACATACATTCTCTGTGCGTGATTTGGCTCAGTTCAGCCAATCAGCGCCAGTGGAAGAGGATGTATCCCTACACGCCCGGAGGAAGAAATTCCCCGCGAAGATTTGAAGAATCTCTCTCTTGTACCGGAAACTTCAAGCTAGCAACACACATAATGTAACGGTGAGATTTGCACCCTAGCCTCGCCGGCTTAACGGCACATTTCCTTTTGTAACCTCTTTTTATCTGTAACTTCAACCATATAAATAAACAAACATTTCATCTCTAATTACTGCTGTTGAAATCATTATTATGTTACTCGTGTCTCAATAACATCTATAATCCATGCTGCTGGAATTGGCGACCTGACGAAAGGAATATTGTAAATAGATCAAGGGACCTTCCCTCACGTCTATGTCAACAAGATAATCCAACGAGGATACTATCACTTACCACACTGGCAACTAACGACCTTCAATCATCTACCCTGTTAAAGTGGCGACTACAATAATAACTAATACTGCTAAAGTGGTGACCCCGACGTGATGAACGGCTGCGTGTTCGTATCACGTCAGGGTTACCAATATAGCGAAGATACTGGGTTGTATGAATGTAACAAAGAGACATGGTTTGTGTGTATAATATTTAATTAACAATCATGGATATAGATAGAACAGTATAGTTGATAGAATGAAGCAAAGTTAGTAGATACCGTTTTGATTGCCAGGCGAACGCGAGACGCCTGGCTAAGGCCAGGCGCCGGAAGGGCAAATGAGAGGGAGAGAGCCGAAGGCTATTCGTTTTATAGGGCTCTGCCGGAAGTTACAGAAAGGGTTCTACTTCCCGTCTAGATGTTGTTCATCTATTGGGGTTGGGAGACAACCGCTACATAACCCCCCGCCAGAATTTGAGACAGTAGTTTTCGCACCATTATGGCGTCAGACGTGTCTGCCATATTTGGTGACCGCTACTCTACAGAGGATTCTTTGACTTTGCTTTAACAATAAGCAACACAACCTTATGCCACACAAGATGGCCACGAAATCTCACAAAAGCACCATACATCCAACCCCTAACGGCATTAACAAACTTCTTTTTCAGTTTTCAGATAGAACTAGTGTCTGTACACTGGTGATGTGTGAACTATTTGACTTTGAACTTATTGGGCAATTTCTCTGCTCCCTTAGATTGACTTTGAATTATAAGATTCTTACATTCACATATTTCTTTGTAGAATGCATTTACTTGTTTTGTGCTCTTTTGCTATTTGCTTGCTAATGGTTTTTGTTCATTCACATTCTTTGCTGTTTTACATGCCTGCATATGCACACATTTTTTTTATCACACACCAACATGTTGTTCTTGGTATATGTTCTTCAAACGTAATTTTCTGCGAGTCCCTTTTCACCTGGTTGAGATGCTGTCACATGCTAGCAGCTCACAGAGCTTAATCCACTGGATTCAAACAGGCACCGCAACACGAGAATACTAATTGCAGCTGAACTCAAACAGCTTCGCATCTCGTTGCACACTGATCGTCCATGACGGCCATCCGTCTTGTTGTTTTTGCCCGACTCGCTGGGAAAGCAACAAATTGAACTGGACTTGTCGATATTTCAGCCACTTCTGTGGATTCGCCCGAATTATGGAATTTACACTGCAGCCCACCTACTGATTAAACTTGCCTTTTTTTTTCTTTACAAAAAGCAACCAGCCATTTTTTCCTGGCTCCACAGCACATTCGACAATACATCTGGGGGCCATCATTTTCTCGCCAGCACTGGTAAACTACCATAATAGCTTCGTTCACAGCTACTGGTGCAACGCTTACCATTAACATTTAATGCAAGAACAGCAACTTCTCCCATATCAGACTTTATCTGTTTTCTGGTAGGCCCTTGAGGGTCTCGTTTAAACTACAAAACAGCTAGTCATTTGACAGTGGCTCAACACGGCCCGTCGCGCCTAATTTTTTTTTGTTCTTGCATGAATCTTTCTGCTCAATTATTTTTTCACTGATGTGTTCTTTCAGCATTTGTTCTTGCTGATTCAATAATATGTGGGTCCTTGGTTTCTTCGTTATCGATTTTCGGCTGAAAATCTGGTCGGAGGTGATGTAGTGACCTACATTCCGCGGGCTCACATACATTCTCTGTGCGTGATTTGGCTCAGTTCAGCCAATCAGCGCCAGTGGAAGAGGATGTATCCCTACGCGCCCGGAGGAAAAAATTCCCCGCGAAGATTTGAAGAATCTCTCTTGTACCGGAAACTTCAAGCCAGCAACACGCATAATGTAACGGTGAGATTTGCACCCTAGCCTCGCCTCTTTTTATCTGTAACTTCAACCATATAAATAAACAAACATTTCATTTCTAATTACTGCTGTTGAAATCATTATTATGTTACTCGTGTCTCAATAACATCTATAATCAATGCTGCTGGAATTGGCGACCTGACGAAAGGAATATTGTAAATAGATGGTAAATAGATCGAGGGACCTTCCCTCACGTCTATGTCAACAAGATAATCCAACGAGGATACTATCACTTACCACACTGGCAACTAACGACCTTCAATCATCTACTCTGTTAAAGTGGCGACTACAATAATAACTAATACTGCTAAATATGTTTTGAAACAGTGAGCGAGTTTGAAATTAGAAAATATATAGCTTTCACCGTATTTTTAACTAAAGGAATTTTAGCTTGATAACGGGGTTTAGAACCCTCAGATAAATGGAAAAAGATGAGTATTGACGTACATGGGAGTCGAACCCACATCTGTGGTTATCGCGACCACTGTGCTACCATTACAGCAACACATCACCCATCTCTTTCCATTCAAATTAGAAACTACATTCTTGGCGAGTTTAAATAGCAAGTATGTTTTGAAACTGAGCGAGTTTGAAATTAGAAAATATATAGCTTTCACCGTATTTTTAACTAAAGGAATTTTAGCTTGATAACGGGGTTT
Source organism: Eledone cirrhosa (assembly GCA_964016885.1). Lineage (NCBI taxonomy): Eukaryota > Metazoa > Mollusca > Cephalopoda > Octopoda > Eledonidae > Eledone > Eledone cirrhosa. Next base: position 20,232,426 of record OZ024743.1, on the reverse strand, counting down.
AGAACCCTCAGATAAGTGGTCGCGATAACCACAGATGTGGGTTCGACTCCCATGTACGTCAATACTCATCTTTTTCCATTTATCTGAGGGTTCTAAACCCCATTATCAAGCTAAAATTCCTTTAGTTAAAAATACGGTGAAAGCTATATATTTTCTAATTTCAAACTCGCTCACTGTTTCAAAACATACTTACTTGCTATTTAAACTCGCCAAGAATGTAGTTTCTAATTTGAATGGAAAGAGATGGGAGATGTGTTGCTGTAATGGTAGCACAGTGGTCGCGATAACCACAGATGTGGGTTCGACTCCCATGTACGTCAATACTCATCTTTTCCTCTTTATCTGAGGGTTCTAAACCCCGTTATCAAGCTAAAATTCCTTTAGTTAAAAATACGGTGAAAGCTATATATTTTCTAATATATATATATATGTATATATATATATATATATATACATATATATTTATATATATATATACATATATATATATATACACACACACACACACGTGGCCTAGTGGTAAGGGTGTTGGACTTACAATCATAATGTCATGAGTTTCATTCCCAGGTTGCATGTCGTGTTCTTGAGCAAAACACTTCATTTCACGATGCACCAGTATATTCAGCTGAAAATGAGTACCAGCAATAGCTGGGTGTTTAACTCTGTGATGGACTGGCGTCCTGTCCAGAGAGGAGTCTTGTACTCTCAGTCGCTTCACATCATGAAACTGAGATAAGCACCGATAAAATGAGCCTTCTGACATTTACATTACTCTATATTTACTATTGTATTTTCGCAGTAAACACTTTACCTAACATAATATCGAATCTATGAGATTTTGATATTATTTATTTTGAGAACAATAACTTAACATCAGCCGGTTATTGCCAATTTGAACAGACATAGGTGAGAGAATTCTGGCTGGATATGGCCAGTTTAAATGTAAAGGGTTAAGACAGACTTTAGACTTTTTTAGATACACACATAGATAGGTAAAATCCTGACCATGGGGCCAAACAGTTTCAGCATGTGTGCTTAGCAAAGGCTTTCTGAACCCACAAGCTGAAACCACTTGCCGCTGCAGTTAGGATTTTTCCTCTCTCTCTCTCTCTCTCTCTCTCTCTCTCTCTCTCTCTCTCTATATATATATATATATATATATATATATATATATATTATAGTATTGCTGGCTATAACAGAAGTTTAAGACCAGATGCCCATGAGAACTTCTGTATGCAGATGATCTTACACTTATAGCTGAATCTATGGTGGAACTAAAGAAGACATCCCAAACATGGAAGCAGGGATTAGAAAGAAAGGGTCTCAAAGTCAACCTGTCGAAGACTAAGGTCCTTGTAAGTAGACAAGAAAACAGAACTCAGATCCCCTCAAGGAAATGGCCTTGCTCAGTATGTAGGAAAGGTGTAGGTAGGAATTCTATCCTCTGCCCCATATGGAAACTATAAGTACACAAGAGATGTAGTGGGATCTAAGGAAGCTTAGTTAGGAATGTAGGCGTTAAATGTAGCATCTGCACCAGGACAGTAAGCAGCAAACAGCCACAGGAAAAAAGCACTACCAAACTTTTAGAGGGCTCTGTAGAAACAGTAGACAGCTTCTGCTACCTAGGTGACCAAATTAGCAGCAGAGGTGGGTGTTCTGAAAGTACAATAACTAGGGTAAGAACGGGATGGAAGAAGTTCAGGGAGCTACTGCCACTGCTAGCTGCGAAAGTCTTTTCCCTCACAATGAAAGGCTGACTGTATGATGCATACATACGAACAGCAATGTTACATGGTAGTGAGACCTGGCCATTGTGTGCAGAAGACTTGCGTAGTTAGAAAGAAACAAAGCTTGCATGCTCCGATGGATGTGTAATAGCAATATACGTGAACGGCAAAGCATAAATGAACTGAGAGACAGCCTGAACATAAGAGAAATCAAATGCTGTGTGCAGGAGAGGAGGTTGCGTTAGTATGGACATGTGATGCGTATGAAGGATGACAGCTGCATAAAAAAGTGCAGAACACTAAAAGTTGATGGAAGCTATGGAGTGGGGAGACCCAAGAAGACCTGGGATGAGGTGATAAAAACTGATCTTGACCAATTGCACCTCTGAACAGTGATGACACAGGACCATGACCTCTGGCGTCAAGCAATAATACAGAAGACCTGACTTCCCATGGGTACAAGCCGAAGCCAAAGCATATAGACGATATACCCACCCCCTCCACTCCCACTGCAAAGTGGTCATGGAGGCATCACAACAAAAAATCATCCAGCCCACACTGTAAAGTGGCTGTGTCACAGGAAAAAAAAGGCACTCAGCACTCACTGTAAATGAGGTTGGTGTTAGGAAGGGCATCCAGCTGTAGAAATCAAGCCAGAATCAGTTCCCGTATGAGTAAGACAAGGTCAGCCAACCTAACATTGCCCACAACAGGACAACCCGTATAACCCATGCTAGCGTGGAAGAATCGACGTAAAAAGGTGATGATGATGATGATGATGATGATGATGATATTTATATATAGCCAGTCAGCCACATACAGCCCACGTCTTTTGTTAATAGTATCAATATTTATTGATATGATGAGCCTCTTTAACCTGCAAACTACCAAAGTATAACTTTATATATATACATATATATATATATATATATGTGTGTGTATATATATATTCATTTTATTTATTTTACGGCCGCTTTTTCCCTGCTTGCAAGGGTGGGATGGGAACTGATTCTGGCTTGATTTCTATAGCTATCCAGCTGTAGAAATCAAGCCAGAATCAGTTCCTAACACCAACCTCATTTACAGTGAGTGCTGGGTGCTTTTTTGCCGTGGCACCTCCACGACCACTTTGCAGTGGAATGATAGAGACCCCAGTCCCTATCATCTCATTTCTACAGCTGAGTAAACTGGAGCAACGTGAAATAAAGTGTCTTGCTCAAGGAAACAACACATCTCCCGGTCCAAGAATTGAACTCACAACCTTTCGATTGCAAGGCCAATGCTCTAACCACTAAGCCATGTGCCTCCTAATATATATATATATACACACACACATATACATATATATATGTATATATAAAGTACCACAGACGCTCTTTTCATAGTACGACAACTACAGGAGAAGTACCTAGCTAAAGGTAAACCCCTCTACTTAGCTTTTGTCGACTTGGAGAAAGCCTTCGACAGAGTCCCCCGCTCCATTATCTGGTGGGCTCTTAGAAAACTAGGCGTTGACGAATGGCTTGTGAGGGCTATACAAGCCATGTATAAAGAAACAGTCAGCAAGGTTAGAATTAACAACGAATATAGTGAAGAGTTTAGCGTAAAAGTTGGCGTCCATCAGGGCTCTGTTCTCAGCCCCCTACTATTTATTATTGCCCTTCAGGCTATAACAGAGGAGTTCAAGACAGGCTGCCCATGGGAACTCCTATATGCAGACGACCTGACACTCATAGCAGAATCAATGGCCGAGCTAGAGAAGAAATTCCAAACATGGAAGCACGGCCTAGAGTCAAAAGGACTTAAAATTAACCTGGCTAAGACCAAAGTTCTAGTTTGTAGGAAAGAAAACAAGGCGGCGATCCCTTCTGGGAAATGGTCGTGCTCGGTGTGTAGGAAAGGCATAGGTAGAAACTCCATTTTATGTCCTAAATGCAAAGTATGGGTGCATAAAAGATGTAGTGGGATCACAGGTAAGCTAACTAAGAACATAGATTTTACATGTGGCCGGTGTTCTGGTGCAATAAGTAGCAGCAAGTGCCCACAAAATACTAGCTCTTTCAATTGCGCAGAGGGTTCTATAGAAATAGTGGACAGCTTCCGTTACCTGGGCGATAAAATCAGCAGTGGGGGAGGGTGCTCTGAAAGTACTGTAGCTAGAGTCAGAACTGGTTGGAAAAAGTTCAGAGAGCTTATACCACTATTAGCTGCTAAAGGGTTCTCCCTAAAAATGAAAGGCAGGTTGTACGATGCCTGCATACGAACAGCAATGCTGCATGGCAGTGAGACCTGGGCATTGTGTGCAGAGGATATACGCAGACTAGAGAGGAACGAAGCTTGCATGCTCCGCTGGATGTGTAACAGTAATATACGTGAACGGCAAAGCATAAACGAACTAAGGAAAAAATTAGAGATAAGAGGGATCAGATGTTGTTTACTCGAGAGAAGGCTACGTTGGTATGGACACGTGATGCACATGAAAGTCGATAGCTGTATAACAAAGTGCAGGGCAATAAAGATAGACGGTAGTCACGGAATAGGCAGACCTAGAAAAACCTGGGACGAGCTGATAAACTCCGACATCACACACTTACACCTCTCCAAGACAATGTCACTGGACCGAGACCTTTGGCGGTACTCAGTAACAGAGAAGACCCGCCTTACCTAAATATATAGTAAAACCTACTCCAGCCAGTAGGCATCTCTAACAAAATACACCCCGTCCCACCACCACCACCCCCACCCCATCCACACCACCCCGTTCTATGTAAAGTTATGTTGGTGCCGCGCCATCCAGGCCGAAACAAATGAGATCGTGTAGGTGTCACAACAAAAAAACACACAGTCCACACTGTAATGTGGCCGTGTAGGCAACACGGTAAAAACCTCCCAGACCCACACTGTAAATGTGGTTGGTGTTAGGAAGGGCATCCAACTGTAGAAAACCTGCCAGATAGTCCTATGCGAGCAAGACAATCACTCTTGCCTCAAGTGGGACTACCCCCGTCCAAACCCATGCAAGCGTGGAACACGGACGTTAAACGTTGATGATGATGATGATGATGATAAAGTTATACTTTATATATATATACTCAGAAGAGACTGAGGTTAGCTGGACATGCTGACTGACATCCAAAGTTGACATTGCACTTAGTGCTCCTGTGGGAGCCCCTACATGGACACACTGGAAGAGGAAGACCAAGGTTAACGTATGTTGATGCCCTAAGGACAGACACTGGTCTGTTGGAGATGCTGGACATGGCAGCGATAATGAGGGACAGAGGCCGCTGGAGAGAACTCGTCCATGGATCTCGGGAATTTTACTCGCCCTAGAATAGAATAGATTATATATATATATATAGTTATACATTTGTTTACTAATATGCATTAAAATATGCTTACATGTTTATAGATCAAGAAGTTGCCCATTAAAAGAACACAGTCACATAGTGAATAATTTAAATTCAAGAGAAAGCAAAATATCTAAATAATGTTGACAAACTTAGCTCTTTCTTACAATATATTCTTACAATATATGATTTTGTATGTTGTCATGTATGCATGTATCAATAAGAATTTATATGATGTTTTGTTGATGAAGTCAAATTTAAAATTAAAATTGTTGAAAATCATGTTAAAGAAGAATTTGAAATGCACATATACTTTGAAAACTTAATTAAGCATAAATGGATTTTTTCTTCTATTCATTAACCACATTTCCTCTCATGCAATGCTATATATTCTTTATAGAATTCACTACTAATTTCATAGTAACATGTATGTGTAAAATATAAAATTCACTTCTAAGTTATTATAGTAACACGTAAGATAAAATACAGAAAAGATTAATGCTATTAAGAAAACAAAACTGTGCCTTGTTCATCTTTAAACGTTAAGTAAAGCTCAATGTTAAGCTGATGACAGAATTACAAAGTAACCCAAATAAGTGCTTACTTCTTTGCAAAGAGGAAGATGAAGATAATTTGAAACTAGTGCTTAGGTGAGAATTTGCTTACAGCTCTATGTTCAAATTTAGGTGAAGTTCTTAATCATTTATACTTTTCATACCAACAATATTGCACCAATTTGAATTGAAAACATGCTGTCTATAACATTTGAACACCATATCTTTGCCAGCACAGTAATCAGGCAAAATTTAGAGTATTCAGAGTAAGTACTATTGGCTTGCATACAAAAGCTTAGTAATTGGTAACACAGTTACTTTGCAAGCAACAAATGCTGTTTGAGTCTCATCAGTGGGTTTGTTTCACTTTTCTCTCCCAAATTGGTTTTTATAAAGTCTATATTAATTTAAGATATTTTTGTTTGAAGCTGCAATTCAATAACACTTGACAGTATTGTATGGTAGTAAATTAGTTGAACCATTAGATAAGTAAATATTTCTTTCAACTCTCTACACTCTAAGTTCAAATATTGTTGAGATCAGCTTTGCCTTTCATCTGTTAGGGTCATAGATTACCAATATCAAAAACCAATGCTGTATCTGTTCTGAGTTCTCTACTGGAGCCCAGGGTCAGAATTAATCATTCAACCATGGGAGCACCCTATTCAACTTTCCAGCATGGAAAGGTAGGTATACAACTAGCATAAATAAGCTTCCTCCATTGAAAACAGCTGAATAGAATGGAATGGAATTATAGCATTGTGAGATAAAGGAGCTTTTCATATGTGATTTAAAAAAAATGAAAGCTAACTAAATGCAATTAATAATTGTTTCTACTATTGGCACAAGGCCAGAAATTACCCAGTACATTACTGGTACTTTATTTTATCGACCCCATAAGGATGAAAGGCAAAGTTAACCTCGGCGGGATTTGAACTCAGAATGGCAAGGGCCATAACTCTATGCGTCAAAGCATGGCGTCTGACCCTCTACCGATACTGCCAATCCACCAATGCAATTAATAATGCAATCCATAAATGCAATTAATAATGAGTTTATTTTTAATTTTTCGAATTGACATATGATGATTTTTTGGGAAGGATCACTACATTGTAATATTAATATTTTTTACCATCATCCATCTTTGTTGTAATAACACTACACTGTTCATGTCCATACTCTTTTTTCTTTCCCCACTATTAGTCATAACTCTTCCTTCTATTCACTCTCTTGGTCATGTTTGCCTTGAAAGAATGGAAACAACATAAAATCAAGGAGAGAATACTTCATTCACGTTAAGAACACGGCAGTCTCTCTAGTCTTGGGGTTACAACAAAATGAACCCAGTACACACTGTAAAGTGATTGGTGTTAGGAAGAGTATCAAGCCTCAGAAACCATACCAAAAATGGAATGTACAAGGAAGACATGGTCCCTCATTATGTCTAGGAGTTTAATAATTCTGAATAAGAACTAGTTCAGACTGTGTCAACACATCCAAACTATTCTAGAGTGGGAAACAGTTATAAAATCATAATGATCATCATCATAATCATTATGATTGATTTTATAGATTGTTATCAACTCCATAGGTATAAAAGACAAAGTTGATCTTAGTGGGATTTGAACTGTGGATGGCCTAAACCATATGGTGTTCTACTGACCCAGCAAATGCACCTGATATTTAATAAGGATTTCTAATTGAAATACAAGACCAGCAATTTGTAGGAAGGAAGAAGTCGATTATATCAACCTCTGTACTTGACTGGTACTTTGTTTTATCGACTTAAAGAATGCAAAGCAAAGCTGACCTCGGTGGGATTTGAATATAAAGAGCTGTAACTAAATGCTGCAAAGCTTTTTGTCTGACACTGGTGACAGAGGCCAATCCACCTCTCTAATCTGTAATAATGGTTTCTGATTTAGGCAGAAGGCCAACAATTTGGGGAGAGGGGAAAGGCAATTAAATCGACACCAGTGCATTACTGGTATTTCATTTTATTGACCCAGTAAGGATGAAAAGCAAAGCTAACGTCAGTAGGAGAAAGGGGCGTAATGTAAGCCATAAAGCATGTTGTCTGATACTCTAACAACACTGCTACCCCACCCTTCTCTAATCTTTAATAATTGTTTCTACTTTTGGCACAAGGCCAGTAATTATCCAGTGCATTACTGGTACTTTATTTTATCGACCCTCGTAAGGGATGAAAGGCAAAGTAAAACCTCGGCGGGATTTGAACTCAGAATGGCAAGGGCCGTAACTCTATGTGTCAAAGCATGGCGTCCGACCCTCTACTGATACTGCCAATTCACTGCCCTTAATTTTTAATAATAAAAACATTAAGTCACCTTGATAGTAATTTCAGAATGTAACTAAATTTATTTTGGGATAATGCATATTAGAAGTGTTGTATGGAAAAATATAATTCTATGGGTTATTTTCACAAAACTTCTTGATAATTCAAGTATACAAAATCAATTTCTGTATTACAGAGTTGAAAAATAGGTGTTTATCTGTTACCCAACAATTACTAATAAAATTTAAAAATAACCAATAGCCAAAAACTTTGTCATTATCGCAATGATAATTCTCAGAAATGCTAATGGGCATCATTTTAAAATTGTATTAATTATCTAACTTAGATAAGGTATTTAAGCAAATATATATTCTTAGAGAACTGTTTATCCTCCAACAATAAGCTGAAAATATTTAAATTTGTCAAAAAAGAAAATAATTACTTTTTATTCATGCTGTAATGAAAATACATATGTAAAGTAGTAGATAATAATATCTATAAAAGGCAGCAAGTTTCTTTGGAGGAAGTTACTGAAAACTATAATTCTATACATTTATGCTTAGATTTTACTGATATCTACTATTCTCCTCCTCCTCATCATCATCAATTTTATGTTTATTTTTCCATGATGCTATGAGCTGGATGAAGATTTTTGAGACAGAATATTATGGCCCTTCTTGATGTCAACACTCATTTGTTTCATAACACTGTGTAACATATTTTTTGTTCCCCAGTTCTAAGTGTCATTTCATGGTTTATTATATCCCATTATTATAAAAAATGGTAGAGGGTTGGACATGCTTTCCAGTATAGTTACGTCCCTTTACGATCTGAGTTCAAATCCCGCCAAGGTTAACTTTGCCTTTCATCCTTACGAGATCGATAAAATAAAGTACCAGTAATGTACTAGGTAATTGCTGGCCTTGTGCCGAAAGTAGAAACAATTATTTAAAAAAAAAACTATTATTTAATCAGAAGTTTGGGTTTGTGGTCAGGAGTTTCATATTTTTCAAGAAAAAACACATTTTTTAAAAATTTATCAGTTCATATAATTAAATCAACAGAGTATATATTTATTGTATTACACAAGCTTATCAAAAGCAAACAAGTAAAAACAAATAATACTTATAAAGCAACTTATACACGTCAGAAATGACTGGAACCTGGATTTGCGGTTGTAGTCCAGGTCGCATTCTTGCACTAGCCCCCAGATATAGTCCCCCATCATTTTTTTATTGTAGTGGCCCTGGTACCTCCGTTCTATCTCTTTCACATCTTGGTGGAATCGTTTGCCTTGTTCTTCTGAGTAGGCGCCCATATTGTCCTTGAATTTTTCCAGGTGAGCATCCAGCATATGGAGTTTAAGCAACATCCTGCATCACATGGCGCCAAAAGCCTTTATCAGATCCTGCACCAGTTGCTGGTAGTTTTCAGCTCTGTAGTTGCCCTGGAAGCCCTTAACAACTGCCTTGAAACAGTTACATGCTGTTCTCTCAATCCTATGGAGCTTATTGGAGAACTCGGTAGACTCAAACACCTTCTTTAACTGAGGTCCAACAAAAATTCCACCTTTGATTTTGGCCTCAGATAACTTGGGGAAGAACTCAAGAAGGTACTTATAAACGGCTGATTCTTGGTTGAGAGCCTTCACAAACTGCTTCATCAACCTCAACTTAATGTGCAGTGGTGGCATGAGCACAATCCTGGGATCAACCAGTGGCTCCCACATGACGTTCCAGGTCCCAACTACAAATTCTGTTCGCTGCTCCCAGTTCTTTCTTATGTAGTGGTCAGAGGTGGTTCTGCTCTCCCAAAGGCAGAGGAAGCATTGGAATTTGATAAAGCCTCCTTGGAGTCCAATCAGGAAAGCCACCATCTTGAAGTCGCCAACGATTTCCCAATTGTACTGGTTGTATTACAGAGCTTCCAAGAGGACTTTCACACTGTAGTAATCTTCCTTCAGGCAGACTGAATGAGCTAGGGGCAGTGTCGGAAACTTGTTTCCATTGTGGAGGAGGACAGCCTTCAAACTTGTGGTGGAGCTGTCTATAAATAGCCGCCACTCCTTGGACACAAACGGCACCCCAATAAGGTCAAACAGTCCAGGCACGCCATGGCAGAAGCAGAGGCCATCCCTAAGAGAGTAAAAGCCCGAGAAAGGTTTGTGTCGACTTCTCTGACTTGTCACCTGCACTTCCTCCTTGACCATGTTCCACTGCTTCATCCTGGAGACGAATAGCTCTGCATTGGACTTGGTTAGACCCATTGACTTCTTTTGGGTTTGGGAAGTGAGGAACTTTTTCTGGTACCTCAGGCAGGTAATCCAGGTCCTCTGCATCCATCTCCTCCTCTTCATCAGAATACTTGTCTTGGAAAATAAATTTGATATGCAATACAAAATAAATATTGGAAAGGGAAATACATATTTAAATAATATAAAAGAACACTAATCATACTAATGAAAATTTGTGCTTAAAACACCACTTACTCTTTATTCAGGGTGCGAAAATCCAGTATCAATAAATCTCTTTAATCCACTTAATAACAATTTTATACTTTATTGCACTTTTATCATTTTCTTTAGCTATTACTCTTTATTTTATAATTGTAATTTAACCTGAAACATATATAAAAAAATCATTTAACATAAGCAAATTAAACTTACATACAACTTAAAGTCCAGCATACAAATAATTATAGTGAATAGCTTAGAATTTTTACAAACCCAAACTTTTAACTGATTAATAGCACTTTTATTTATTTGGGACCTAAGCAACACAAAAAAGTGATTACAAGGCAGGGACAGAGAAAAAAAATTTGTTTGTTACACAGTGTCATTAAGGAAAACAGCTTCACATGTCTAACCACTGAAGAGGGGAATCTCTATTTATGCAGAACATAATCAAATATCACTTCTGGCCATGCTGAATGCAGAGAGAAAAGAAGGTGAGAGATGAGACAAATAAATATACACACACATTAATATGTGTGTGTATATTTATTTAGTATTGCCAAGAGGAGCATGCTTGCTTTTTAGTCTTTAAAAAGGTATTTGGCCATATTTCACGGGACCTGTTCTAGAAGGTTCTGCAGGAGTATGGGATCAATGGATAACTTCTTGTTGCCCTGACGACTCTATGTGAATACCTTAGTATTTGTGTTCAGAGAAATGGTGCTAAGTCAATGTGAGAGTAGGACTCAGCCAAGGTTGCATACTATCACATCTTTCGTTCATAATATTCATAGACAGGATTGACATGCATTGCTGTTTTGGAAGTGGTATTGAGACTGGTGGGTGTAGGATCTGTCAGCAGAAATTTGTGTATGACATGGTACTACTTAACTTATCAGAATGTGATCTCCAACATGCATTTTATAGGTTTATTGCTGAATGCTGCATGACAGGAATGAAAATCAGTGCTGCAGTGACTGAGACACCTGTTCTCTCAAGGAAGCCTCCACAGTGCACACTGCATGTGAGTGGAGTTCCCCTGAAGAAGGTGGAGAAGTTCAAGTATCTTGGAGCCATGTCCATTAGTGATAGGAGGCAGGTGGCTGAATTAAGTGCAAGAATTGCTGCAGCTGGTGCAGTAATGCGCCAGCTTCAGCATTCAATCATCAAAAGAAGGGAGGGAGATGTAAAAGCCAAACTCGTTATCTTCAATTCAGTATTCATGCTAACCCTTACATATGGTCATGAATCATGGGCAATAACTGAAAGAATGCAATTGCGAATACGTGCAACTGAAATGAGGTTCCTCTGAAGGGTCTTAAGAGTAATATTACTCAGTAAACAGCTTAGATCAAAGATCAGGGTTGCTCCAAATAGAGCCACTACTTCTTTGAATTGAGAGTTCAGTGTTCCAAAATTATGTATTATGTCGAAAAGCATTGCTGGACAGATTTTGAAACCAGCCAGAAGCAGGATGGCTGCATTATATCCATGAGCTCAGCTGGTCTTGCTTGGGGAAGATGATTGCTTCCGATAGAACCCGTTAGAAGGTATGCATTGAAGACTCTGTCCCCACAACCATCCCAAGAATAAGTAGGCGAAGAAGCAGAAGAAGATTCTTACAATTTAAATTTGGATTTCTCAGCCTCTGAAAATTAACATTTTTGGTAAAGCCAAAATTAATTTTATTTTTTTGCAATCATCTTCTCCAGTTTAAGGATAAATTTAATATCTTAGACCTCTTAAGCTATCTATAAAGTTCCATGTTTAAACTTGAATGTCACATTACCCATTGTTATGCAGCATTTTCTCTAAATACTTTCAATTACATTAGCTACAATGAATTTTTAACATTATTCCAATGTGATTAAGAATAAAACAAAAATATTTATATTTGTAAATGTCAGTTTGAAATTGGCAAGGATTGATGTTAAAATTTAAACAAAAGACTCAAAAGTTTAAAGTTTAAAAATGCAGACATTTTAACCAAATTGAAACTGCTTATGTCAAATTAGGAAATCAGTCAAAAATTCATTATTTATCATTGTTTTTTTTTTGTTTTTTTGAAATATTTAAAGTTTATCAGAGTTTGTCACTTTAAAAATAACCAGTGAATTATAGATTTTTATGAAAATTGTTGAATTGCATTCAAATAACTTTTAAGTTATTGGCTTAAAATCAACATCAACACTTAAAACAAACAGATAAAGTTAGAAGAAACAAATAACAACACCTATACTAAAAACTCTGGCTTCAATTCAAAATAAAATATCTTTTTCTTAAAGAAACAAAGGATAAGCCCACTAACTCTGATAAATAGCAGTAAAAGAAGAAAAGTAAAATTAGTATGATCTGTTTTCTATTTTCTTCTTTTTCTGACTTAGAGACTAAGAAATTAATCCCATTCAATAATGTTATCTCAAAGAAGTTTTTAATTTAACATATTTATTTGAAATTTAAAGAAAATGCTGATGCATGAATACTAATTCTTTACTAATGTTGTGAACATATGTTACATACAATTTGAACTGCCTCAACTTTGAAGAAAGTGTCAAATGTTAACTTGTATTATAAGGGTATAAGAGTTTTATGGAGCTCTCTTAGGCTTGAAGCTTTTAATTTAAATAAGAACATAAAATTGTTAGAAAAACGAAAACATGAAAGAGAATACACAAACCTCACCACCCAATGATAGAAGTCAAGATGATGTGGGAGAACACTCTCTGGTGTGCAGAACTCCTGACACAAACTGACTTATGGTTGCAGCAGATGGAATGGAGAGTATTGCCTTAGAGGATGATGAAGGAGATGCATTGAAATTATCATTCCAGCTTGCAGAGCTCATTCCCATGGGTGGCCAACTCCAACCCAATAGTTAGGTAGGAGCTTGTCTGTGGATTAAGAACACTGGAAGTCCCTACTCTATGGGTTCAATAATAAGCCTATCAGAGAGTGGCTGTATTTTGAATGAGATAAAATCTTATAAAATTATTTCCCTATAAATAGTACTTAATTAGGACCATCATATAAATATTGGATTTTTCATACCATTTTAACTTTTTAGACATTTGTGTAGGTCTGAATAATTTCATCCAATAGCTTTAATATTTCTCATAATAATTAATCCCTTTGAAACCAAATCTCCTGAATGCGCTATGATATAAAATTGTTCACTAACTTATCAACAATGTTAGAGAGAAAACAAATTTTGTTTTCATATATACACACACACACACACACATATATATATATATATATATATATGGCGGTACTCAGTAATAGAGAAGACCCGCCTTACCTAAATACAAAGTAAAACCTACTACAGTCAGTAGGCATCTCTAACAAAATACACCCCCGTCCCACCACCCCCACCCCATCCACACCGCCCCCTCTATGTAAAGTTATGTTGGTGCCACACCATCCAGGCCGAAACAAATGAGATCGTGTAGGTGTCACGACAAAAAAACACACAGTCCACACTGTAATGTGGCCGTGTAGGCAACACGGTAAAAACCTCCCAGACCCACACTGTAAATGTGGTTGGTGTTAGGAAGGGCATCCAACTGTAGAAAACCTGCCAGACAGTCCTATGCGAGCAAGACAATCACTCTTGCCTCAAGTGGGAAAACCCCCGTCCAAACCCATGCAAGCGTGGAACACGGACGTTAAACGATGATGATGATGATGATGATGATATATAGGAAAAGAGTCAGGACCCCGACGGCTGAGCTCTGGCCGTTTCGACAGCTAGATCTGAACTAACCCAGTATATATATATATATATATGAAATTGTGAGTTTTATATCAAATAATAATAATATAATAATAATATTATTGATATTTGATTCATTTGGAAGCAAACAACCTGTTAACACTGTTTTAGATTACTATCTTCATCCTTTTGCTCTAGCAGTAACAGAGAAAAACAATCAACAATTACAATTATTTCAGGGTTATTGCCCTTTGTCAAGATAGTGTATTTCTGCTTTTCTGCTACATACTAGACCTCATGAGAATATATAGTATTCTCTATAGTATACATCGGCTAATTAGCATACCGAGTAATTTTATGGCTGGCTTTGCCGAAAATTAAAAACAAAAATTGCTTTTTCGCTCTAACAGAGTGAAAACACATTTAGTTTATATATATATATGCATATATATATATATATATATATATATATATATATGAAGGAGGCAGAGGATTTGATGCAGGAGGTGGAGACTGTGTCGATGAGATTAAGATGAAGTATCTGATAGAGAATATTAAGAAGCCAGACAAGATTACTAATGTAGGTGGGAAGCCGCTAGAATTGGTTGAGAACTTCCTGTATTTGGGAGCAAAGATTGGGAATATGGAAGATGATGTGGTCGAGAGGAAGAGCAAAGCCTGGGTGGCGTGCCACAGCTTGAGATCGGTGTGGAAGTCGGACCTTCGTAAAGACCTGAAGATCCGTCTCTTTGTTGCTGTAGTGGAGTCTGTGCTGCTGTACGGGTCTGAGACTTGGATACTGACCAAGAAACTCACTCAGATGGTGGATGGATGCTGAGGATGGTTCTGAACATTAATCAGTATACACTGAGGATGAAGAACTCAGAGCTGTATGGGAGCCTCCCAAAAGTCAGCTCGAGAGTAGCACAGAGGAGACTGAGGTTAGCTGGACATGCTGACCGACATCCAGAGTTGACACTGCACTCAGTGCTCCTGTAGGAGCCCCTACATGGACACACTTGAAGAGGAAGACCGAGGTTAACATATGTTGATGTCCTAAGGACAGACACTGGTCTGTTGGAGATGCAGGACAAGGCAGCGATAATGAGGGACAGAGACCACTGGAGAGAACTCGTCCATGGATCTCGGGAATTTTACCTGCCCTATATATATATATATATACATATAAATATGATGGACTTCCATTGTATATCAACATATGATAGTTTTACAGTCTTCTTAGTTTAAATTTCTATGGTTATGCCATAAATGGCACTTTAGTCCAGCAGCTGACTTACATATCAGGCCGTGTTTAGTGCAGATGACATTATTTTCAGGTGAGCAGATTGGAATGTTTGATTGGATCTTGGTGTTAGATCTTAGAACACATAGAATCATCAGATGAGAGTTTTCAAAGTTCTTTGTACCATTATGGCAGACTATTCTGCATTTTCCATGGTCAGCTGCTAGGTCATAAAAAAAGTAAAAGGTATGTTCACAGATTTAAGTTAGTAGTTTAGTTTGTCTTTATATTTGAGTAATATACACCCTTATAAAGTTGATTGTATCACAGTTCCTTGGGTGTGTGATTATCAGTAATCATGACCAGCCCATCTGAGTTGGGATTGACTTGTGGAATGACTCAATTCCACGGATGTTGCACCTCATGAAGAGATCAGCATTGGAAATTCCACTAGAAAGTGCATAACCAGAGATAGAGCAAAGACAATGTTTGTTGAAGACAGCAAGCTTATAAATGTGGATGTGATAAAATGTCCATGCATGATAAACTCCAACTTTTGTTTTCAGGGATATAACTCTGACACTTCATAGATGCAGGGCCAGATTTAGATTTGAAGAGGCCCTAAGCTATTTGAGATAATGGGGCCCTTTATATGTCCAGATGTCCCATGTCAGCGACAGATTGTCGCTGTCTTTTGTGTGGGGGCCCTAAGCTATAGCTTGTTTAGCTTATATGTAAATCCCACTCTGCATAGATGGTGATGTTGTTTGCCAAAGGTATCAGTAACTCTAGAGATTGGACTGCTTTAGCATTATTCGTTAATTGTGAGTCTATGACCTTTTCAGCCCATCCTTCTATTTCACATAAACAGCAATCCAGTCACTTAAGAGGTTACATATGTGACTATCTATATCTTACTTAGTAAACATGTGAGGGTTGGTATTAGGAAGATCATCCAGCTGTAGAGGTCTGCCTTAGTAAATCCCATCCAACCTATGCTAGCAGGGAAAAATGTATATAAACCTGTTGGTAATAATGATGATGTTGGTGTATAAATATATATATATGATGATGATGATGATATAGTCTATTCTTCAATAATGTTTCATATCAAATAGAAATCTATATATTTTGGCAGACAATCTTATATTTGTTGTTCTTTAGATAAATTTGATTTTTTAAAATAATCTTGATTTGTTTTTCATATGTACTCACAAATTCTATATTTTATCTTTCGGAAATATTGTTAGCACCAAAAATGCAATCTTGAAATGCAACCATTATCTTATTTTGATAAAGACATAGCTTAAAAAAAGCCTGCTTATATAGTCATATTTAGCACTGAGATAACAGTAAAGTCTGCCACAGTATTGTTTTTACAAAAACTCTCCACTATTGAAAAATACATGGGGAAGTATTTGGCAAATGTAAACCATTTCCTGTTTGACATGTTATTAAATGTAAGTAAATTATAAGCAATATTTTTCAATCGTTTCTTTATATTAATATCAATATTTTTCTATTATATTTTGTATTTGGCTCTCATAGAATCATGAAAATACTTTTTTCTGCAAAAGTAAATTGATGGCAAAAACTTGGAGATGAGTTATTAATTATAAAAGTATATAAATATATTATTAAAACATTGTTCTTAGGGAAGAAGGACACATTCGCAAGAAAAATATGGAATGATCACAGTTTGTTTTTGTTAAGAGTAAACTAGGGTTTAGACAATTACAAAAACGAAATAAATTTAAAAACAAAGCAGGTAATTTTACTAATCCTGAAAAATGCGCAAAATGTTTATATTAAAATTTGAAAATATTTTTATACATCTTACAATAATATTTATAAGATCATTTATAAAATAACAATTATATAATCTAATTACATTACAACGATAATTTATTATTAATATATATCATGTTTAACTAGAGTTATTACAAGCGTTGCCTTAAAAAAATATTAAACTAGACCTGAAAAATGCGCAAGATCAAAAGAGCCACAGAATGTTATAATAAACCTTCAAAAGTGTGGGACTAGAGTTGTTGCTAAAAAATATTGTAATCATGATCTATCATACACTCTGTGGCATTCTTTTATAAAAAAGAGACTCATAACGAACTCAAGACGACACGATAATTATTTAAGCTAATGTTCAATATCTCATATTAGATGTTTAGTAATGATTAATACGAAATGTACTTAAACCAAATTCTATATTATAAATTCACTTAAATAATTATCGTGTCGTCTTGAGTTCATTATGAGTCTCTTTTTTATAAAAGGGTGCCACAGAGTGTACGATAGATAATGATTACAATATTTTTTAGCAACAACTCTAGTCCCACACTTTTGAAGGTTTATTATAACATTCTGTGGCTCTTTTGAGCTTGCGCATTTTTCAGGTCTAGTTTAATATTTTTTTATGGCAACGCTTGTAATAACTCTAGTTAAACATGATATATATTAATAATAAATTATCGTTGTAATGTAATTAGATTATATAATTGTTATTTTATAAATGATCTTATAAATATTATTGTAAGATGTATAAAAATATTTTCAAATTTTAATGTAAACAACTACAAAATAAATATATTTTACATAATAATTGTTATAGTTGAATTAATAAAAATTGAATATTACATACAAATAGTCTTACATAATAAAAAAAAATCTAACATAATAATAATAAAATAATCTAACATAAAACGAACAATAATATGATACAACCAATATTATAAGCATGTTATAACGAACTGAAAAAAAAAATAGTTAATATAAATTTAAAAAATCATATATAAATTAACAATATAACTTACCAAAACAAGAACAATATTTTGATGATAAACGACGAAATACAGGAGGAAGATTCGAAAGCGAAACGATAAATAAACATGCAAACAAAATGGCGGATGCTTTTGAGCAACTATTACTCTCGTTGGTTGATTAGCCAATAAGACGATGAAATTAGCCAATAAGACGATACATTACAAAACATGTTTGGCAGCGATTACCACGGCCAGAGACACCCCTTGAATTTTTTATTCACAAGCTACGCATATATGTCAGACACGCAGACTTAAAACATTCTGTTGTTAGTCATTGCATGTCTAACAGATACAGTTTGACCAGGTGTGAAACATTCAAGAATGGTATGTATTAGATACAACAGAAAGCAAATCTAATTATAAATACTAAATAAGCTTGCTGTATTAAACGTTACTTCAGTAAATATCTTCTATCATTGCCTCAGGTACAACCAAACCATATGAATGAAAATAGAAGACAATAACTATGTAGAATCCAGTCAGATGTACATGAGTGGTTGATTTTATTGATTGTATTGTTTAATACCATTATCTAATTTTTGTAATGTCTATTCTTTTGGGCATTTAGAGTAAGTCTTTGGTCTGAGAATTAGCCATATGCTATGGGTTCTTCTTCAGTTCCCCTCATTAATGGTATGGCAAGACAAAAAAGGATGTGGGTTCTTTCTTACCTCCTTAAACAGAATACGAGAATAAAAGAAACAGAAAATTCTAAAAGCATAAATTTGATATGAATCCCTATTTTTGTAAACCTGACGTTCACAAATAGCAGGTAGATAATTTAAGGTTATTAAATAGATAAAAACTAAAAACTGGAATCTAAAATAGTTTTTCAGCTAATAATTTTAACATGGCTTAGTGGTTAGAGCATTGGTCTTTCAATCTAAAGGTTGTGAGTTCAATTCTCAGACCGGGTGATGTGTTGTTTCCTTGAGCAAGACACTTTATTTCACATTGCTCCAGTTTACTCAGCTGTAGAAATTAGATAATAGGGACTGAAAAGTGGTCGTGGAGGTGCCACGGCAAAAAAGCACACAACACTCACTGTAAATGAGGTTGGTGTTAGGAAGGGCATCCAGCTGTAGAAATCAAGCCAGAATCAGTTCCCATCACACTCTTGCAAGCAGAGAAAAGCGGACGTAAAATGAAATGATGATGATGATGATGATGAACTAACTTTACTAAACTCATAACAAAATATAACTCTGCTTGTTTAAATTTTATTTGAAAACATTGAAGCTGCAGGAGTATAGAATTATATTCCAGGCAAATATTTGAAGAGTTTATATGATAAACAGGATGAACTATTTGCTATATTACGATACATGACTTAGGCGTAACTATGTCAGAATTAAGTAAAAACATGTCATTTTCTTAGAAAAAGATTATGCTGTGACTTGTAATAAAGAACCTGAGGCAGGGTAATTTAATTTTGTAGCATTAAACTAACTAGATATTTGACAACTATTTTGCTAGTTTAAGCTTTTCAGTTCAAATCAAGCTAAGTCTATTACAACTTTTGCATTGTGAATAAATTAGAATATCTGCTTGGAATATCTAGACTGAATGAACAAATGAATAATGATTATATCTAACAACGGTCTTATAAAAGAATAATCTTTGCTGAATTTCCTAACCAAGAAAGTTTTTGATGCTTTTCCTAAAGCACTTTGTCAATTACCAAATTAGGCCACTGAATTAAAGTAAAACAAATACTAGTTTTTATATAAAACAGCAGCTTTACAGTAATCTATTTAGATTCCTTATAATTGGTCTGTGGACACATACTTTTTCTCATAGATTAAAATGATAAAAAAACATAATTCACGTCTATCGCCTCTGTTAATAGATTCTAGGATTAAGTATTAAAATTCGCCGTCTTCAGCATTCAGTAATCAGAATAATGGAGGTAGGCATAAAAGCCAAACTTGTTATCTTCAATTCGGTTTACGTGCCAACCCATACCTATGGTCATGAATCTTGTGTAATGACTGAAAGAATATGATCGCAAATAGAAGCAGCTGAAATGAGATTCCTCTGAAGAGTCTCTGGAGTAATGTTACTCGATAAAGTGCATAGTTCGAAGATCAGAGAGTCACTCCGAGTAGAGCTGCTACTTAACTGAATTGAGAGATCACAGCTCCGATACTATGGGATTGGTGTTAAAATATCTTAGGAAAGAATCACTGGACAGATTTTATGGGCAAAGCCAACTGGCAAGAGACACAGGGGTAGATCCTGAGCAAGAATCGTTGAATAACAACCATGGGCTTGGCTTGGAGATCCAGCTGGATCAGTTGGAGACAGTTACTTCTGATAAGACTCACTTAAAGGAGTGTTTGAGGACTCTGCTACTGCAATCCTCTCAAGAATAAGTGGGCGAAGAAGAAGAAGAAGGAGGAGGAAGGGGGAGAAGGAGGGGGTAGAAGAAGAAGAAGAAGAAGAAGGAGGAGGAGGAGGAGGAGGAGGAGGAGGAGGAGGAGGAGAAGAAGAAGAAGAAGAAGAAGAAGAAGAAGAAGAAGAAGAAGAATTTAGCAGTTTAATACGATGAAATGGTAGATGTTTTTCCTATAACTAACCACTTTACAGTATGTACTGGGTACATTTATCATGATCAACATTTTGAAGATTAACTAAATTATTTTCTTCTTTTTCTTCTTCTCCTCCTCCTACTCTTCTTCTTTACCCTCTTATTCCTGAGAGAGTCGTGGAGGCAGAGTCCTCAAACACTCCATCTGATGGGCCTTGCCAGAAGCAACCGCCTCCAACTGATATGGATGGATCACCAAGTAAGGCCAGCCAAGCTCATGGATGTTCTCCAACCATCTTACTTGGAGTCTTCTGCTGGGTGTCCTGCTGGTTGGTTTTTACCCATCAAATCTGTCCAGCAATTCATTCCTAAGACATTCTAACCACATGTCCATAGCTTTTGACATCTGATCTCTCAATTCGGTGAAGTAGTGGCTCTACCTGTAGTGACTCTCTGATCACTGAGCTGTGACTCTACCGAGTAACATTACTCCAACGATCCTTTGGAGGTAACACATTTTAGTTGCTTGTATTCTCAATCGTATTCTTTCTAAGATTCATCACTATAGATAAGGGCTGGCACAAAAATCAGCCGTTTTTCTAATGGTAATTGTAGGTGATTGGTAGTAAAATATATTGATAGTTTTTTCTGACTATTTCTGTAAACCTGGCATTCACAAATAGCAGGTGGATAATTTAATGTTATTAAATAGATAAAAACTAAAAGCTAGAATCTAAAATAGTTTTTCAGCTAATAATTTTAACAAGTAACTAACTTTAATAAAACCATAACAAAATATAACTCTGCTTGTTTAAATTTTATTTGAAAACATTGAAGCTGCAAGAGGAGTACACAATTACACTCCATGAAAATAATTGAAGAGTTTGTATGATAAGCAGGATGAGCTATTTGCTGTATTACGATACATGACTTAGGAGTAACAATGTCAGAATTAAGTAAAAACAAGTCATTTTTTTTAGAAAAAGATTATGCTGTGACTTGTAATAAAGAACCTGAGGAAGGGTAATTTAATTTTGTAGCATTAAACTAACTAGATATTTGACAACTATTTTGCTAGTTTAAGCTTTTCAGTTCAAATCAAGCTAAGTCTATTACAACTTTTGCATTGTGAATAGATTAGAATATCTGCTTGGAATATCTAGACTGAATGTACAAATGAATAATGATTATATCTAACAACAGTCTTATAAAAGAATAATCTTTGCTGAATTTCCTAAACAAGAAAATTTTTGATGCCTTTCCTAAAGCACTTTGTCAATTACCAAATTAGGCCACTGAATTAAAGTAAAACAGATACTAGTTTTTATATAAAACAGCAGCTTTACAGAAATCTATTTAGATTCCTTATAATTGGTCTGTGGACACATACTTTTTCTCATAGATTAAAATGATAAAAAAACATAATTCACGTCTATCGCCTCTGTTAATAGATTCTAGGATTAAGTATTAAAATTCGCCGTCTTCAGCATTCAGTAATCAGAAGAATGGAGGTAGGCGTAAAAGCCAAACTTGTTATCTTCAATTCGGTTTACGTGCCAACCCATACCTATGGTCATGAATCTTGTGTAATGACTGAAAGAATATGATCGCAAATAGAAGCAGCTGAAATGAGATTCCTCTGAAGAGTCTCTGGAGTAATGTTACTCGATAAAGTGCATAGTTTGAAGATCAGAGAGTCACTCCGAGTAGAGCTGCTACTTAACTGAATTGAGAGATCACAGCTCCGATACTATGGGATTGGTGTTAAAATATCTTAGGAAAGAATCACTGGACAGATTTTATGGGCAAAGCCAACTGGCAAGAAACACAGGGGTAGATCCTGAGCAAGAATCATTGAATAACAACC
The DNA here is from genome assembly GCA_964016885.1 of Eledone cirrhosa. Classification (NCBI taxonomy): domain Eukaryota; kingdom Metazoa; phylum Mollusca; class Cephalopoda; order Octopoda; family Eledonidae; genus Eledone; species Eledone cirrhosa. The sequence goes on along the minus strand of OZ024743.1, from coordinate 20,209,858 downwards.
ATGGGCTTGGCTTGGAGATCCAGCTGGATCAGTTGGACAGTTACTTCTGATAAGACTCACTTGAAGGAGTGTTTCAGGACTCTGCTACTGCAATCCTCTCAAGAATAAGTGGGCGAAGAAGGAGGAGGAAGGAGGAGAAGAAGAATTTAGCAGTATAATACGATGTAATGGTAGATGTTTTTCCTATAACTAACCACTTTACAGTATGTACTGGGTACATTTATCAATATCAACATTTTGAAGATTAACTGAATAATCTTCTTCTTCTTCTTCTTCTTCTAACCACATGCCCATAGTTTTTTTACTTCTGATCTCTCAATTCGGTGAAGTAGCTGCTCTACCTGTAGTGACTCTCTGATCTCTGAGCTGCACACTCTATTGAGTAACATTACTCTAAAAACCCTTTGGAGGAAACCCATTTTGGCCGCTTACATTCTCAATCACTTTCTTTCAAAGATTTATGACTGTAGATAAGGGGTGGCACAAAACATCATTTGTTTTTCTAATGATAATTGTAGGCGATGGGTAATAAAATATATTCATGTTTTTTTCTGTTAGGTACTATAAAGGATAAATTCCAGTAAAAGAACCATAGCCTATTATTCTCACTTTGAAAAGATGTTGCCCTATGCCAAATTCCAATTACTCTAGGTGCAAGTCTGTGGCCTACAACTTAGAACATATATAAATACATTTATTTTATATGTTAAGATTTATTGTTTGATAATATAGATGAGAAACATTAAAATCTCTTGACCATAGTATATTCCAGCATTTTTAATATCAGATAGTTTAAACCTTTAGCATCGTTCTGTCACCTCTTTCTGTTCAAACTGGCTGTAACTGGCTGCTCATACTGATATTAAGGTATTGTTCTCGAAATAATAACAAATTTCATAGATTCAATATTATGTGAGATAATGAAAGAGAGAGGAGAGAAAGAGAGAGAAAGAGGAGAGGAGAGAGAGAGAGAGAGAGAGAGAGAGAGAGAGAGAAAAGCGGGGGTTTGCCTGATGTGGTGTTGTTAGTCATACAAGAAGAATGTCCATTGAGTTGAAAGGTCAAACGACATTAAAACAGCCACTAACTGTGGTGTTTCAATAGCTATAATAGTTTTAGATAAAGTAGAAAATCAAACTTTCCAGTTGTTGTCTTCCTGTTTCTTCTATAACAACTACAACGGTATGCAATGGGGCATTTCCCCGGAGGACGGCAAGGGAGACGTGCTGGAAAAGCCACTCCAACTCGCGGGGCCACACACCTGCGGCTGGCCATCTCAGCGCCTATGGTGGTGAGTAAGGAGGTAGCCCTAGGGCCGAGGACAACAGAAGTCTCCACTGCCAGCAGTATGACCGCAAACCTGTTGAAGAGTGACCAGTATTTGAGAAGTTTGGCCCCTCAGCCCGACGTGCAGCAGAACCTGGGTCAGTCGCAGACTGCACCAGGTTGTGGCTGCAGAAAGTGTCGGCGCAAGTGGCATCCCAGATGAGGAGTTTGCCACTCCGGAACGGGAAGATGGTCATGCCATCTGGCCTTTTGCCGTCCCCTTGGTCCAGCCCCACCGGCTCGAGCTGGGAAGGGAAGCCTGCAGCATCTAAGCCATGCTTAATGACCTCGTAGAGGGCAGCATGGCATGGAATACGGCTGGCACTGTGGCGACAGGAAAGTGGGTGGAGGCTGAAAGCGTCCACAGTGGAACCGCAGCGACATTGGTGTGGCTAGCAGATCTGGAGGCCGAGCCTCAGGGAAACGCTGATGCGCAGGCTATGGTTGTCTAGCTGCGTGCCAGTGGAGAAGGAGGGCAGGGCATGGAGCCAGGCACTACTGTGGGGTTTGGAGGACGCACGAAAACAAGCAAGGCGGTGCTGGTCAAGCTGGCGCATGAGCCTGTCTGAGGCCAGGCTGCACTGGATGGCATCCCAAGTGCGTTGGGGGGGGGGGGGGGGGGGGCTTGACGTCAACGGGGAGAAGGAGGAGGGACGTCTACTGGGCTACGTCCCAGCTGGTCCCACGTCTCACAGGTGGCCTCGTAAAGTCTTTACTATGAAAATATAATAGTATATATACAGTAATGCATATACTAAAGGGTTAAAAGTATGGAATATGGTAAGAATTTGATTAAAGGTTTTTAAAATAATTGTTTCATTATTGTTTAGTAAGAAGTAGAGAGGATGGCTCCCATAATCTTTGTAGGGTTTTGAAACTGACTGATAAAATGGAGGACATATCTAAATGTTTACAACAGAAGGATCCTTGCTAAGGTGAACCAAGGCTACAGATGATGACATTTAAGCTGAATGACACAAACCATTTATTCTGCTTCTCCTCATGATACATTACCAGCTACATTCTGTGAGCTATGTTTCAAGTATAGAATTAAATCAATTTATATTAACATTTGAAGAAAATAACTTTTTTCAATATTACAGAAAATTGTTGGAGATCACAATCATTGTTGTCAGCATCATCATCACTGTTAACCACCCCTGATGAGCTGTAATGTATTTTGAAAAGAAAACCACTAATACATTACAATTTGAAAAGATAATTCCTCAATTGGCCAACATTAAATTCTGAATCTTTTGTTTCACTTGTCATGTGATAAAAAGCAAAAGAAAATATATATTAATCCAGGCATGATTATATGATTGCTAAATAATATAATCAAATATCTGTCTTAAATGATTTTACTTACAAGAAAAGATAATTAATGAAGCCTCTTTATGTGATGTATCAATGAAAGCATCATGCTAGCAATTAGATATTAATAGAAAAGCAGAAAGATTTATTATTGAATGAAATCTTGAAAAAGTCTACTGATGTTATCAATTATCATTATTTAATAGCTTTTGTGACACAACAATATGAGAATAAAATAACAAAAGAAACATTGCCTTTTCTTAAGATTTTTCTGTGCAGCATCATAAGGCAAACATATATTCAATATGATATATTTTTTTAGAAATAAAGTTGAATAATCAAAATATTTTGGTTCTTACTGAGACAAGACATTTTCTTAAAGAGACTAAAAATAATAATACTTTTAAAGTAAAAATAGTGATAGCTATATGACTACAATGAGTTTATATTCAAGTCATATCCGTTGAGTTGACTGTTTGTCCAACCTTTTTTCCATATATATTGTTTTATCTAGTAAATATATTCATATATATCCATAGGATAAAAGTGAGTTCTATGATAGATATAAAGATTTATGCATAACTATGAATGTAGTGCATTAGCATATTAGTATCCCCTCTCTAAAATCCATTCAACTATTTTCAGTGAAGTATCAAGCCTTCGAAATATATTTGTAACAGCTATGTTTCTTTTCACTTTATTTTGATCCCTGTAGTAATTATTTACATCAACTTCACTTTTGTGTGACTATCATCTGTTTAAAAATCTTATATATGATGTTATTTCTATGTCATGGCGCCATGGCACAGTGAACATTTGTAAAAAAAACCCCAAAGAACAGCCACACAATTTACATGTGTTTATCCACCTGGACACTTCACATCAAACTTAGGTGCCAGTACACTTAATCATTTATTCATTTATAGTATTGTTTTAATTTAAACTTTTGCATATATATGCATGTTTAAATATACATCAGTTTAATAGAAAAGAAACAAAAGATAAAAAAAGGAAAATATAGAGAAAAAAAAAGAAAAAGAAAGAAAAACAATGGGAAGGGAGGGGATGGCAAGAACTCTAGTGTCGCAGAAGAAAGGGGAGGTTTGAAGGGGGAGGATGATTAGGCTTTAGGCCTAGGGAATGGAGGCAGAAGGGCTGTGCCCTGCAGACAACGCTGCAAACACATTCCCGCAGACAATGGCCAGCGACACCTGCTGCAACAGCCATCCAATCTTGCAGAGCTCCCTCCTCAAATGGGCTGTCAATGTTCCGATCTTATGGAGGAGTTTGGCTGTATGGGGTCCAATTATACCTGAGGTCTTGACAGCAACCAGTGCGAAGGGGAAGTAACTGGACAAATGATTACATTTGCCTCTTTCCATTCTTCCCTTTCATCATCATCGTTTAACGTCCATATTCCACGCTTGCATGGGTTTGGACGGGAGTTTTCCCACTTGAGGCAAGAGTGGTTGTCTTGCTCACATAGGACTGTCTGGCGGGTTTTCTACGGCTGGATGCCCTTCCTAACACTAACCACATTTACAGTGTGAACTGGGAGGTTTTTACTGTGTTACCTACACGGCCACATTATAGCGTGGACTGTGTGTTTTTTTTGTCGTGACACCTACACGACCTCATTTGTTTTGTCCTGGATGTTGTGGTACCAACATAACTTTACATTGAAAGAGGCGGTGTGGATGGGGTGGGGGTAGCGGGACAGGGGTGTATTTTGTTAGAGGTGCCTACTTACTGTAGTAGGTTTCACTTTGGACTTAGGTAAGGCGGGTCTTCTCTATTACTGTGTAGCGCCAAATATCTTGGTCCAGTGACATTGTCTTGGAGAGGTGTAAGTGTGTGAGGTCGGAATTTATCAAGTCGTCCCAGGTTTTTCTGGGTCTGCCTACTCCGTGGTTACCGTCTATTTTTATTGCCCTGCACTTTTTTATAGAGCTGTCATCTTTCATGCGCATCACGTGACCATACCAACGTAGCCTTCTCTCGAGTAAACAAAATCTGATCCCTCTTATTTCTAATTTTCCCCTTAGTTCGTTAATGCTTTTCCGTTCACGTATATTACTATTACACATCCAGCGGAGCATGAAAGCTTCCTTCCTCTCAAGTCTGCGTATATCCTCTGCACACAATGCCCAGGTCTCACTGCCATGCAACATTGCTGTTCGTATGCAGGCATCATACAGCCTGCCTTTCATTTTTAGGGAGAACCCTTTAGCGGCTAATAGTGGTATAAGCTCTCTGAACTTTTTCCATCCAGTTCTGACTCTAGCTACTGTACTTTCAGAGCACCCTCCCCCGCTGCTGATTTTGTCACCCAGGTAACGGAAGCTGTCCACTATTTCTATAGAACCCTCTGTGCAATTAAAAGAGCTAGTATTTTGTGGGCACTTGCTGCTACTTATTGCACCAGAGCACTGGCCACATGTAAAATCTATGTTCTTAGTTAGCTTACCTGTGATCCCACTACATCTTTTATGCACCCATACTTTGCATTTGGGACATAAAATGGAGTTTCTACCTACGCCTTTCCTACACACTGAGCATGGCCATTTCCCGGATGGGGCCGGCGCCCTATTTTCCTTCCTACAAACTAGAACTTTAGTCTTAGCCAGGTTAATTTTAAGGCCTTCACTATATTCGTTGTTAATTCTAACCTTGCTGACTGTTTCTTTATACATGGCTTGTATAGCTCTCACAAGCCATACATCAACACCTAGTTTTCTAAGAGCCCACCAGATAATGGAACGAGGGACTCTGTCGAAGGCTTTCTCCAAGTCGACAAAAGCTAAGTACAGGGGTTTACTTTTAGCTAGGTACTTCTCTAGTTGTCGTACAATGAAAACAGCGTCTGTGGTACTTTTGCCTGACACAAACCCGAACTGCATTTCATCTAGATCAATTCTCTCTCTGATTAGTTGCGCTATTTCTTTTTCCGTGACCTTCATGACCTGGTCGATTAATTTAATGCCTCTATAGTTACTCCTATCTAGGGCATCTCCTTTACCCTTGTAACAGTTAATGGGGATGCTGCTACGCCAGTCCTTCGGAACAACCCCATTCTGTATGACTTGGTTTACTATCCGGGTGACCATGGTATCCCACACCGTTCCAGAGGCTTTCAGCATCTCAGCAACTATTTCCGAAAGCCCAGCCGCCTTACCCATCTTTATATCTTTGATTGCCTTACTTATTATACTACCTTCGACTAACACTGCTGGTCCCTCTATTGGGTCGATGTGGGGGAGACTGTCTTTCTCCCATTTATTCTGCTCATTTAGTAGCCTTTCGTAGTGACACTTCCAAGCACACTTCTTTCATACAAATGATTATGGCTGAAGATATATGGTATTTTATTTGTTGGACTAATAAACATAGTTCTCCATATACTCTTAACCAGAATATAAATTCTTGTACATATTCTTGAACTAGGTAGCATGTTGTATCTTGAGCAAAACATTTCATTTCACTTTGTTCACAGCTGAAAATGAGTACCAGCAGTAGCTAGTGGTTGACTCTGCAATGAACTTGTGTTTATTCCAAGAGAGAATCGCGTATGCCAATGAAACCAGGACCAACACTAATCTGATGAGCCGCTAGGCTTGAGACAGAGTCTAACTTTAAAACATCCTATATACATCAATTCTCTATAAAAGATTAAATATTGTTGTATTGTAATTTCTCCTATCCCTAGTATGGATTTTCAAACTTCTATTACTTCCAACCCTGTTCATATGCTGTCATTGAAAACTTTAATAAAGAGCAATACTCTGTATGACATTGGCAGGATATGATCTCACAAGCTAGAAACAGCATTAAATCCTGGAAAGCAATGTTTCCAATTTTCCCCAAACCACCATTATTGATGGTTTTGATATTAACCCCTTTCCATCATAAAAGAGAAAAATATATTAGATATCCATAAAATCGCACATTGGTCAGAACTTAAAAACACTTGATCATAGGTTCCTTTAATCAGGATTGACCTGAAGCTAAGCAACAACAACAACAAAATGAGAGTACAGTTAGGAGAACTTTGTACAGTAAGAAAATCAGAAGTATTTTTCATTTAGATTCTATAACAAACTTGAAACCTTGGTCTTCTCTATTTAAGAATTAATTGAACAGATGTTTATATAAGTTGTAATAGTGTTTTGCCTCCTGTTAAATTTAAAACCACATTAAGTCTTCCTTATTAAATCTAGTCTTATCTTTAAAAATTATTCATTAACTGTTGTAATTTACTTTGAGTGCATTAACATTTTCTGTTGAATATTTATGAAAAACTCAATGATGTTAAATTAAATTCAAACTCTGAGACCATAGTTAAAATCCTGAAGTTTAATTTTCTTTTTTTCCTTCTTCATTTGTATTCAACTACTCGAAACTATTAAGTTTTACCTAACATGCCTGTAGCCTTTGACTATTTATATTTATCTAAGATTAGGATTTCAGATTAATTAAATTTATTTTTAAAGTCCAAAACAATTTATAATAATATGTTTAAATGTTAATATAAAAATATTTTGAAAATTTAATGCTCTTTCTAGAATATGACTGAAATGAGAAGCAATTCATGGAAATTAATTTCCTCAAGGTAAATTTATTTTGTTCTTTAACCCCAAAATACTTTGTAAAGTTCAATTATACCCATATATATAATCTTCTAGAAAACCTCCCATGTTAAAGGGAGGTCTATATTTGTGGCAAACCAACAATATGAACTCACTCCCATAAATGTGATTTGTAGCTTAATTGACTGAATCTATTATTTTTAACTAATCACTTAGCATACATCTGTATTGGCAATAGTAGCAGCAGCCAATATAGTAAAAGATGTAGCAGCAGTACTACATCAGATATTTCTAACAATCAGTCAGTGTTTAGTGTCAAGTTATAATAACTGGCATATCTAATCTCTTGCAGTAGTAGTGGTGACACAGACAGCAGGCTAGCTATGCACTATCAGTAATACAGTGTTGAATAGGTTTTATAAACAACTCAGATACTTGCTTTTACAATAAGCTCAGACCAGCATATAGAACAGTAACTAGCTCAATGGTCATACAACTTCAATTAGTGAGCCAGAACAACAACCAGCTCAGCAGTCATAAGAATTCAATCCCAGTAATGTATTTAAACAGCTACAATGACTGATAGTTTTGTGCAGTCACAGTCATAGTGGCAACTTTTTACAATGAGTTATGTTAACTTATTGCTCATTTAAAGCTTGTGGTAGCTGAAACTTATATTAGTATATATATGTGCTCATTAACACTTTAGTATTTACATTACTCTATATTTACTATTATATTTTCACAGTAAATGCTTCATCTCATATATGTATCTCACCTATAATATCAAATCTACGAGATTTTGATATCATTTATTTTGAGAACAATACCTTAACATCAGTATAAGTGGCTGGTTACGGCCAGTTTGAACAGAAAGAGGTGACAGAATTCTGACCAGATATGGCCAGTTTAAATGCGAAAGGGTTAAACATGTATATTACACAAGCACACTTGTATGGACACACATCTACATCTGTAGTTTTCACTTGTTTGTACAGACATATATAGCAAGGGTTGGACAAGTGTTCATAGTCTAAATCAGTAATCAAGTGGGGCTACTGACTTCTCAAATACACTGGGGGAGGAGGGAGGGGGGGGGGGGGGGCTGTATCCCACATATGATTCTGCACTCTACTGAGTACATTTTATCAAGACAACAGCACTTGGGAGATTGTTATGTCCTTGACACAGCTGAAAGGTTCTCTTGACCCTTTGTTTGACAGGTTTTCTATGGCTGGACACCCATCCTATTACCAACCACTTTACAGAGTGTAAAGAGTGCTTTATTGTGTAGATTACCAATACTAGAGAAGTTGTCATGCCTTAGGCAAAACTGATGGGTCCTCTCAACACATTTTGGCAACGTTTCAAAAGCAAGGTGCCCATCCTATCACCAACTTCTTGATAGATTGTACTGGGTGCATTTCATGGCATAAGTACTTGATAGTTTGTTGTTCATTATCTCAACTGAAGAGCCCTCTCTGCTCAATTGTGAGGGGGCAAGAATGATATATATGATGTTGCGGCTGTATGATGTGAGTGTGATGAGTAAGGGATACTCACCAGCATATCAATATTTTAGAGGGTCTATGCAGTGATGATGATAATAGGTTCTAAAGAGTGATAGTTGAGGTACAGTAGTTGTGAGGATAACTACTAAGAAGTACTTATGGAGGGAGGCACGGAATGGTTCAGGTCGCATTTTATGCTGGAAGGCAGTTCTTTTCCAGTACAACATATATCTATATATGTATATATATATAGAGAGATTATGCAGGAAAAGACCCATCTTACACATGCAAGCATGGAAAAATGGATGTGGTGATGATGATGATGATGTATACACACATATATATACTTCATTAACAAGCTTTATAAAGTGTTTTCATTTCTGTAATCAATTATTCATTATTTTTTAAATAATATTTTTGATCTTGAAATTTTATATGTACCATTAATTTTGTTGTTCTTGCTCAGGCTTGTCACAGCCAAATTAATTTATCGATAAGTAGAGAATATATTTTTTCTATTTTGATATAATAATAGAATAAAGGTAGTTTGCTCTTTGTTTTTTTTGTTTTTTAGTTGAATTTATATTTTCTATAATCTTTATGTAGATTCCCATCTCAATGCATAATGTTAAAATGTATGTGATTGAGGAAAAAAGAACAAACTATATATTCTTTCATATTACTACTGGCGAATTTATGAAAATGAAAAAAAATACTTAAAAATTTCAAAATATTTATTATCTAAAACTTTTTCATTACGCTAAATTTGCATTTCCTAATTTTTTCTCTTATCAGGAAAGATGAAAGTGTGTTTTTCGCATCGTAAGGTATTTACTGAAATATATCTGGTGTAGTGATCTTATAAGATGTGGCATCTTATCAGACTGTCATTTTATCAGAACAAAATGCTATTGCACTGTGACAATGTAGAATTTCAAATTAGATGACATGCACAATGTTATTAGAATTGCTATTTGAAGCCTCCTTCAAATCTCAAACTGATTGGCTCATTAACTTTATCATTTGTGTTTCTATCTATATTAGGCTATGATCATGGAAGAATTGAACACAATACTTCATTTCTCATATCTAATACTAGATTTTGAGAAAATCATTTATTTCATCAGAGAAGACAATATCAATTTTATAATTCACTAAATAGAAATTTGCTGCGACTGAAATCTGCAATGGCATTCTTGATTTGGCAGGAACAAAATAGATGTTAAATGATGATGATGATGATGATGGTGGTGGTGGTGGTGATGATTGCTGATGATAGTAGTGGTGGTGGTGGTGATGATGACAATGATTGATGATGATGATGCAGATGATTATGATATTTTGTCTCAAACCTTACAGTGTAATGATGCAGAGTTTTGATTTAGACACAGTAATTGTCCTATGAATCTTTACTTCATGGTTTCAGATACAATCGGGTTTTCTTGAATTTTGATCTTGAAGATTCATACAGTTTCAACTTTGTAATTATTTGAAAAAATTATTTAACTGACTATATCACATATTATCATCATCATCATTTTACCTTTGCTTTCCATGCTGGCAGGGGTTGGATGGGTCATACAATGTGTATAAACTATATCACAGTAAAATGAACATCTAGTTCAGAGGTTCTCAAAGTAGGTGCTACCACCCTCCAGGAAGGTGTTGAGAAGGTCCAGGGGTCGCTAGGGCCTTAGGCGGGGTGGCAAGGGGGGTAGAGATGATATAATAACATATTGAATATCAAATGTTTGAGAACCTCTGATCTAGTTGTTCAAACATTATATATGTTACTGTTTAGGACTTTTCCTAAAAAGAGCTTGTCTAGTTTTTACTAAATACATTCTATCCCTTATCTTTAATGAGATGTGAATTTTTAGAGGTTTAGTTATTATAAAACAAGATATTCCTTGTTTATTATAAAACAAGATATCTCTTGTTTCAGTGCCTCTTACATCTTATGAAGTCTTAGTTTATGGTATTTTTCAAGTATTACATTATATGTATAATGAAGGTTCTCTGATCAAATAGACCAAACTTAAACAAACTTGAAAAAAATTAATATTGTAAAACTGACATTAAGCAGTATCGATAAGAATTTCATAAAATAATTTATTATAAATGCAGTTAAATAAGCATATGGGCACTAACAAAAAAGCAATTCTTTTTGTTAGCAACTATATTTTCTTTTGAAAACATTAAGGGCTAAACTATAAAAGCTAACTGATGATTAGAAATGTTGATTTATGTGCATTTATTATGTGTTATATATAAAAAATATAGATAATGCTTAATATTACTTTTAGAATATTTATTTTGCCATAGTTTCTGTATTTTCGGCCTAAATCCCATATGGATTTTGTACTATGATTCTAGCCTTAATACTGAGGTAATACATTAAGCATACTGTGTAAAGAATATCCAATAAAATGATTTATTCAATGAAAATATGCAAAGCTTGTAATGACACTCATTTTGTTTTCAAGCTGATTAAATTAATACAAATTAATACAGCACAAAAGATAAGCTTAGCATTTCATCCAACTTTATATTATCTAAACTTTTAACCAGAAATCATTTGTATTAGTTTATAGTGGCATGGAATATTCTCAAGGATCAATGTATTTACTGGATTTTGTGTAGTCTAGAAATTTGTTGGCAAGAAAGCAAATAAGTTATGTGTGATATTATATGTCAATAAATACAAATTACAATTTCCATCAGTGACACTTAAAATCTAACGAATGTCAATCATGATTTCAAACTAAGTTGGAAAATTCAATCCCAGTTTAAAGGATAGATATAGATTTAACCTCCAGTCTAAACTTCATATTTTGTATAGAAATATTAAGACAATTTTCTTTAGAATAAGCAGGTGATATAAAATGAAGACTAACTTGGAAATGTCTAATATATATTAAATCATATCTACCGAGGAAACAGCAAACGATGAAAATCCATAGCATAATTTCAAAACTTGTTTATCAAAAATGAAAATAGTATTTATTATGTTCTTACAGATATAGCTAGCTTCATACTAAAAGAGCAAAATGCAACAATTGTATAGAGAACATTGACCATAAGAATATATCAGTTTATTGAACAATTGTTTATTTATTGCCATAGTTCATTACTGTTGTATATTGAAGAGGAGAGTCTTAAGTGGGTACAGGTTTGTCAATACAGTATTCACTAAAATATGAGTTAACTTTAGTGGAGAGCATAATGAAAACGACAGTCTAAACTACAATATATTTATAAACACTACTTTAATTGTTGCCGTTGTTATTGTCAATAAATTTGGTCAATTTTATACTTATGAAACAGAATACATGGTCTATGGTTGTTCTCTCAAATTACAATATTAGCGGAAATAAGTAAGCTTTATGAGTAACTTGAGGAGTTGTAAGTTACATTTCTCTAAAAATATATTGTAGCAAACAGTTTCATATTGAAAAGCACAAACAAGAAAACATTGTTTACTAATAATATTCAAGGATAACACAAATTATTTTGAATTGTGAAACAGCAAGTCCATAGAAATTGAAATGTCAGTGAAGTGTGTTTAAAAGAACATGAACATATTTGTCTTTTATGGCAATAAAACAAGAGTAGCATGCAATTGTCACTAAGTGACAAAGAAGTAGCAGAGAAATAGAAATAATCTACTTCCAATAAAGACAACAATCTCTTTATTTCTCAGTATGGCTCTCTATGGAACTATCTTATATCTAATGTGTTCTTATTGTTTTATAACTTAGAACTTATCTATTGATTTTTGTAAGCTAACTTCTTTTTCTTTGGGGGTGGGGAAATTTATTTCTGCTGCTTCTATTCCATTATACTTTCAAAGCCTTTCTTATCTCTTATGATATTATATAAAGCTGAAATTACAAGTTACCTCATTGGAACTCTACCCTAAAGTACCCCTTCTTTAATGCTATGCAATAAATTGTTTCATTACAAACAAATACATACACTCCTCTCTACAAGTATTCTCTCTTTCAGTTTTTCCCTATTTCCAAACAATATGTTGCAATTCTTAGATATATTTTAGAGAACGAAATGTACTCATGTAGCTAGAACCAGGAGTTGTGAGTGATAAACTGACAAACACAAACTGCTTGCATATTTTACTGGATGTAGAAAATGGTGATGAGGGTGGAATTATGAAACATTAGAAGATCAACCCTTTGTGATTTCCTTCTCACCCATGCTTTTCCTACAGGCATCAACTTGCAGTTTTACAAACTGAAAAGCAACTCTATAAAAACTGAGAGCTGGGAACGGCAAAGGCCATGAATACAACCTCTTTCTCATAACTAAAAACCATGAAAAATAAAGGCTAGAAAATAATTAAATAAAAGAAATTCAGACTGACACTATCTCTTTCAGCAACAAATAGTTTCTTTTTCTGTACAAAAACTGAACTATATGAATAAATGAATAGGTTCCAATTCCATGGTTGAGGAGTCAGGAAATTCAGACACAACCACCACTCTTCTAACCATTCATTGTGACTTGATCGGTTTGGTGGGCCCCAAGTTCTTTTCCAATCTGATTTACTGTTGAAGTTGATTCCTTTAGCCTTCACCTCTGCAGAGGCACATGCAAGCAGTGAGGGTTTATGCTTGGAGTCGTCTTTTTCCTTGTCTGCTCACATTCCCTGGCTGTTGATCCCAGTTATACTGCACAGAGGTTTAGTGTTCGGTATGCTGTTAGACCACTGGGAGAGAGGCAATCGTTAACTTAGACACAAAGGTAAGCCATGAGCAAGATGGTTGGATAACATCCATAAGATTAGATAGTCTTACTTAGGATCCAGCCTGATCAATTGGAGATGGTTGCTTCTGACAAGACGCTCTGGAAGACGCACTTGAGGACTCTGTCCCCATGAACCTCCCAGGAATAAGTGGGCAAACAAGAAGTATATTTAAGGTAAGTTTGTTGAAAAGGAACTGGGAATAAGTCAGTAATTGATGTGCGTAGGTTATGATATGATAGGCTATGAAAATAGTTAGGTGAAGTGTGATGAGTAACTATTCATGCTGGAGGCAAAGCAAGAATAACTTGTAAGAAAGTGGTTAGTTCAATATATGTATTACTATGTGGAAATAATCCGAGGAAATTGCTACTCATGTTCATTGTCTCCTTAAATCTTGCAGAAAATGTTTTGATAGTCCAATATCAATTATTGAAATGATGATTTAAACTGTAATACAAATTACACTATTTACAGAATAATCAAACCTGTTCCAGAATATACAACATAAAAACACTCACATCTTCAAAGATATTCATTGATATACTGATATATGTGAATAGGTATGTGTGTGTGTGTGTCCAAGTATACTGGTGCTTACCTATCTGCCTGCTTGTCTGTCTATGTATATATATATAGAAATACATAGATATCACACACATATACTCTCTCTTTCTCTCTCATATGTACACATATGAGCACCACTTTACTTAAGTAATCCACAGTAAAAAAAAACCTCCCTAAACCAACACCACTAATGACACAGTGATCTTTAATCATTAATTTATTAAGGAACATAATTATAAATGGACACACTCTAACGCACAGCAAAAATTAAACAGGCTACTTTACGATGTGAAACAATGCTCAGTTTAATTACACCACTTCTCAGATTTAAAATTTCCATAAGAAATCGAAACTCAGAATGCTTGATATGGTCAACTAGTATTATATTCTCTACTTCTAATCTTTCTTTATACTGGAGCAAGGAACCCAACTAATAATAATTATTATTTCTACTTTAGATACAAGGTCAGCAATTTTCTGGGGGGTGGGAAAAATCGATTAAATCGACCCAAGTGTATTACTGGTGCTTTATTTATTGACCCCCGTAAAGATGAAAGGCAAAGCTAACCCAGACAGGAATTGAACTCAGAAAGTAAGGGGCCATAGCTCTATGCTGCAAAGCATGTTCAATGCTCTACCAATACTGCCAATCGAACATCCACATTCTAGTACTGGGGGGAGGGGCGGGGGGTCATTCTTCCTCTACATCTCTTTCGCCCTTTCTGTCCGCTGGAAGAAATCTGAGGGGTACGGAGCTTGCCTGTATGTTACTATGGTGCCACTATGACTCCATGAGGAGTTACGGCATCATACCATATATATAACTCAATAAAAGAAGAGAAGAGGGAGACGTAGCATCAGCGACAACATTGCAAAACTAGTGACAGGTACAAAAACTCTGTGGCAATAGACCATGAAAATAAAAGCACAGTTTTAGCCCTTACCAATAGTATCGCCAGTCCATCTAGAGTCACAGTTTCCAACAAGGTTGTCAAACACTGTCCTGGAGTACTTTACAAGATCAAAACAAAACAAAACTTACATGAAATTACATGGCGAGGATAAATATATATAGAATGAAATGTACAACATGTAAGTCACATGATATGTGACAGAGAGGAGCAGTTAGACCCATGGAGACAAAAACAAACAGAGTAAAGGATACACAGAGTGGAAAAGGTTGGCTGCTAGAAACAGATACAACTGATTGGGGTGAAATACACCGAGAAGAAACAAAATGAGAAAATAGTCATGTGAACAGAAAGGAGAGTGGCTATGATAAAATAGTGCAACTCAACAACAAACAAACAAAAAAATGTTTATACCTGTTACCAGTTTTGCTGCACATACACACATATATATGTATATATTTATATGCCATAAACATACATTGACGTACACTTGCATGGGCATATATAACATTAAAACTCATCATTGTGAAATAGCTTTGTTTGATGGTATTTGAAGTCTACTAAATCTAACCAGATGTTTTAGCTGTCCTTTCTAAGTAATAATCAAACTCCATATAATATACACAGCTATCATCAATCAGTTTATTTAGAACTAATAATGTAAAAAGAAAAGAAAATATACATGCTTCCAACTCAACATTGATTAGCGGAAGCAATCTTATATCATTAAACCAAATCAACTTAGAAATAAATCGATGGTACACTTTCAAATAATCTCCATCTTTTCATATATTTTTCTCTTTCTTTACTTATATATTATTCTTTTCCTATTTCACAATGGTTTCATCGGACATAGTTATGAGAATGGGCTTTTATAAGAAAATGTAACCAAATAGGATCTTTGCCAAAAATTCTGGCTCTTATTCTGTCATTATAATATATCATGTAAATTGCTAAACATTATTCTTTGTTTTAACATTTCTACTACATTTTTTTTCATATGTTTCCCAAATATGAATTTGATAGCTATTGCACATGGTTAATTTCAGCAACTTAGGGAAATTATTAAAATCTCTCTCTTGTTCATTTTCAGAGTATATAATATATATATATATATATATATATATATATATATATATATATATATATATAAGAATTAAAATACTAGAGTGTGTTGGAGTTAAACACACTCTTCATATTATAGAAATGACAGTATAAGATATAGCTCAATGTAATTAAACAGAGCCGAAGAATTATAAAAAAATAAACCAAAGAAGCCTTCAATACATCAAAAGTCTTTATTAGCCAACAATGTTTCGTCCTATTAAGGACTCATCAGGGCAAGTAAAGCTACAAGAAGCACTATCGGCCAATACAAGCCAAAAACTCAGAAGAATATGGAGTATACATCTATTAAAGCTTAGGAAAGATATTAAGGAAAAGTTGGCTAAGATTAAGAGTGATCAGTTACAAACATAGATATGGACCAAATAGCAAGGAAGTGATTAACATGTTGAACCCACATTGCAATTATATAATGCAAAAAATTTGAAACACAAATGGTAATATAATGCGAGAATTACAGTACGATATAGAATATAATATAATATAATAGATGGTGATAATAAAAAGCTTAATATATTTATATATATATATATATATCTCAATACATATACACATTAGTACAAACACAAACTAACACTTATTAAGTATTTAAATACATATATATATATATTGTTTACAGTATAATATAATAAGGATAAAAATAAGAATAAAGATAAAAATAAAAATAAAATATAATATATAATTCCCTGTCAGTGTGCATAAACAATATAGAAACATTATAATAACATTATAATAACAATATTATAATATATTGGCATCAAAAGATATACAATATTACATTAATAATTCAAGGTTAACAAATAGTAAAAAGTTTTACACAGGGTAAGAAAAAATCATATAGAACTAAATAGTGTTGAAAACATATCTATACCATTGTAACAAATACACGGAGGTCAAGTCATTATACATTGGCATAAATATTACCAAAATATCACAAAATATATTTACGTGGTTGACATACAGACATATATTAATGAAATTACATGGTCAGACAAACAGCGTGTGTAGTAAAATAATAAATAAAATAAACCGAAGATCGAAAAACAAAAACAAGTATATTTACTTAGGTTTTACGAGCGGTTAAGTAAAAGAAAAAAGATAGAAATGTAGACCAGAGAGTTGACTAGAAAACCTTATTAAATTAATTAATATTAAAAGTATTTAAAATACATATTTAGTTACTTCAAAATTAGCTAGGGTTTAAGTCATCAAAACCTTATAAGTTTAAGATATCTCAATAAAATTATCAAGAATAGAGTAAAATATGTTTCGTTCATTCGAATAACGTTATCAAATAAAAGGACTCTAAATAGAACTATGGTAGACCAATGGGAACAGAAAGAAGAGAGGTTATGGAGGATAGGAAGGAGCATAAAAGTAAATTCATATATTATATAATATCATAAAGGGAGCATAAAGGTGAAATTTATAAATAGTATAATAGAAGGGGCGGATATTAAGTGTGTAGAGGAGGAGGTACATTAGTTGAATGAGACTCCAACCAAAGTATTTAATAAGATATAAACCCATAAGGTGTTAGTAGTGAAACTATAATAATGCTTAAGACGATAGATAGGGTATGGTAGCCAAAAGACTATGGAAACTAAAATCGAAAAGTTGTAAAAAAACTAATAATAATAAAGATGATGGTAATCAAAATGAACCTAAACAAAAAAGATAAGGAAATATAGCAGCTAATGGATACGATTTAAACTACCAGAACTTTTAGGTCTATAATAGAAGAAAGAATTAGAAATGGCATGGGGTCAGGAAGAAAATATCTCAGACTTTCTATTAAGCAAAACTTTCCTAGAGAAAATTATAGAGTGGGTCTCTAGGATACAGAGATTACAGAATTTAGTGTGTGTTGATAGGTTATTAGAGCGTGCTACTATACGCCAATTAAGGCTATATGGCATGCCAGCCCCTTTAAGATCCCAGATATGGTGTGCTAAAGAAGTAGAGTTCTTAAATTTAACATGCTTAAAATTAGAGATATGAGAATTAAACCTAGTTTTAAAAGTATTTGATGTGGAGCCTATATACGTGCTATTAGAAGAATCAGTCTTAACTTCACAAGCATAAACAATGTTCCTAGAGAAGCAGTGACCATTTAAAGGGCAGTTAATACTTACTCTACAGTTACACTTCCTGGTGCTATTAACCGGCTGAATAAGTGATGCATCATTTCTAGAGTTATTATAAGATAAGGTCTGCTCAGGTGGTAAGGCATTAATGGATCTATCAAGATTAGTAGTACGCAAAGAGGAGTAGCTGTCCCTAATTTTCTTATTGTTAGTGCTAGCTAAATGAGAACTAATATTAGGGGTGGTAGAGAATGATAGTTTAATTACATTTTTATTAAAAATACCATGGTATTTATTAGTAGGGGGAAATTTTTTCTCTAAGATAGAAAAGAAAGACCTAGGGAACCGAGATTCACTCTTAAGGATCATAAGGTAGACTTCATTAGTAATCCTTCTGTTAGACTCATTAGTCCTTCTAAGTCTGATATAGCTATTATTAGTAAGAAAATCCTTGACCTGATTATACCAGCTGTTAGGGAAAAGGTTCATTTTAATCTATGGGGGAACACTAAGGATGTTATAGATTGGTTCTCTGGTATTAATAAACTTGGGTCTAGTAGGTTTATCCAGTTTGATATTGATGCCTATTACACGTCGATTTCATCTATCCTCCTTAATAAAGCCTTAATTATGGCCATGCGAGTGTCTAGCCTTACACGACCGCAGATTGATGTTATACTAGCAGCCCGTAGGACTATCATCAAATTTGAGGATACACTTTGGACGCGTAAAAACACACCCAACAATTTCGACGTTACAATGGGTTCGAGTGATTCGGCCCAGGTAACTGATCTTGTTGGGCTGTTCCTCCTAAATGAACTGTATGTTACCTTTCCGCACCTTAAAGGCGGACTTTATCGTGACGATGCATTGTTTGTGATAAACTCTAGCACCAACAATATTGAGCATAATAGGAAGAAACTTTATAAATGTTTAAAAAGTTTTAACCTTTCGATCACGATTGATAGAAATGATAGAGCGGTCAACTTTTTAGATGTGACTTTGGACTTGGTCACTAATAGTTATAAACCCTTCCATAAGCCAAATGAAATACTCTCTTATGTTAATCCCAATTCTAACCACCCCAAATCTATGATTAGCTCTATAATTAACGGTGTATCTAATAGAATTTCCACACTCTCTAAGGATATAGGAATATTTAATTCACATGCAGAGTACTATAATAATGCCCTAGCTAACTCTGGTTACTCTGGTAAAATACGTTATAATGAGAACAACCTTAGAAAGTCTCCGTTTATCCATAATAATAATAACGTAATTTCCCATAATATGGCCATGAATGGGAGTAGAAAGCATAAGAATCGTAGAAATCCCATAGGTGTAACCGAACCCATCCATAGGTTAAGCTACCGTTATCGTAATAGTGAGTCTAATGGTACACTTTTCGGGATTAGTTCTAGGGAACAAGTTAGGCACTCTGATCGCTCACCCAGTGGTAATGTTTTTACTAATTCTAATAGTGTTGTTTCAACTGATCCTGGTAGTAACCCTAATCCTATTGATATGATTCAAGATTACAGTAGATATACTAAAGGTAGAAACAGAAGGAGACTCAATGGGGTTTTGGCTTCTTCTAATAATGTTGTTTCAACTAGTCCTCGCAGTAACCCTGATCCTATACATACAGGCACACATATATATATATGCACGTATCAGTTTACCGAACATTTATTATAATGCTCGGTTTGTTCGTTTGTCAACAAACAAACAGCCTGAATTACGCCGTACAGTGTTTAGGCAACCACGTCACCTTTTTGTTCAACACTGACACAGGAACGATGTACTAGTTTCAAGCTTATTAGCTATCGTCAGCACCGTATACCTTTCTGCCAGATGGTTGAACGTCCGAAAGTATATACTTTCCTTATGAAAATTAACGGGTGAGCAGCCTAATTTGCATATCGAGTGAGTTCAGTCGGCCAGGCGCACCGAAAACGATAAATGGAATAGAATGAAACGAAATTTCATTTCTCACTCTTAGTACAGCACTTACTTAAATGTAAGTATGTATGTATACGTACATACATATATGTATACAGACGTACAGTAGCATGTATATATATATATACGGGCACACATATATATATGCACGTATCAGTTTACCGAACATTTATTATAATGCTCGGTTTGTTCGTTTGTAAACAAACAGCCTGAATTACGCCGTACAGTGTTTAGGCAACCACGTCACCTTTTTGTTCAACACTGAAACAGGAACGATGTACTAGTTTCAAGCTTATTAGCTATCGTCAGCACCGTATACCTTTCTGCCAGATGGTTGAACGTTCGAAAGTATATACTTTCCTTATGAAAATTAACGGCTGAGCAGCCTAATTTGCATATATATAAATATATATATATATATATATATATATATATATATATATATATATATATATATATATATATATATATATATATATATATATATATATATATATATATATATGTACATATATATATATATTCATGTATATCCTCATCATCATAATCTTCATCATTACCATTTAACATCCATTTTTCCATGCTAGCATGGGTTAGATAAGTTGCCCCATAGTGAGAGAAGCCAGGTCAGATGACCATGTCTTACACTTACAGAACTGGATTTGGCTTGGTTTCTACAGATTGATGCTCTTCCTAATGCCAACCACATTTACAGTGTGTTACAGTTTTGTCATGACACCTATATGACCACTTTATAGCATGGATTGGGTGCTTTTTGTCATATCACCTACATGATCAAATAATAGTGTGGGCTGGGTGCTTTTTGTTGTGGCACCTATACAACCACTTTACAGTGTGGCTGTTGCTTTTTCCATTGTTGTTCTCATGTGCAAGAATTGCAGGAGCTCGTGCAGTAATGTACCAGCTTCAACATTCGGTAATCAGAAGGGATGTAGGTGTAAAAGCCAAACTCACTATTATCAATGCGGTATTCATGCCAACACTTACCTATGGTCATAAATGATTGAAATAATATGATCATGAATACAAGCAACTGAAATGGGGTTCCTCCAAAGGGTCTTTGGAGTAATGTTACTAGATAGAGTGCGTAACTCAGAGAGTCACTCCAGGTGAATTAAGAGATCACAGCTCCGGTAGTATGGGCATGTGATTAGAATGTCTCAGGAAAGAATCGCTGGACAGATTTTCCAAGCAAAACCAGCCAGCAAGAGACCCAAGGGTAAACCAGGTGAAAAACCCTTGGGGATTCAGCTGAATCAGTTGGAGAGAGTTGCTTCTGACAGGACCTGCTAGAAGAAGTGTTTGAGGACTCTGCCCCCATGACCCTCTCTCTCTCTCTCTCTCTCTCTCTCTCACTCTCTCTCTCTCTCTCTCTCAAGAAGAAGAAGAAGAAGAAGGAGGAGGATAGATATACAGGCAGAAAGAGAAAATAGATTAATATAGAAATGCACATATAAACAAGAAACATTGAGTAGTTTTACAGGAAATGAATTATTTTTGTGTGTATGTCTGTGTGTGCTTACACACATATATATGTATGTGTGTATGTACAAGACAAAGTAAAAACCAATCACACCCTTCACCCCAATACATAAACACACAGTTCACAAAAACAAGATGATGTAGGGCAGAACAAAGGAGAGACACAAAATAACAAATTATTCACTGAGGAGGTCACAGAATGTGACAAAAGAGCTTTCACAATAAACAATTAAACAACGATCCAGTTATTAAACTAACCAACTGGAAATTTGTAATAAAGTGAAGTGAAAACCAACAGATGTGTGTGTTTTTATTGCCAGCATGACTCTACTAAAATATAACGATATATATACAAAAATATTTATAAATACATACATATATATATATATATAGGTTCATGGCTTAGTGGTTAGAGCATTGGGCTTGCAATCAAAAGGTTGTGAGTTCAATTCTCAGACCGGGTGATGTGTTGTTTCCTTGGCAAGACACTTTATTTCACATTGCTCCAGTTTACTCAGCTGTAGAAATGAGATGATAGGGACTGGAGTCCCTATTATTCCACTGCAATGTGGTCGTGGAGGTGCCACGGCAAAAAATCACCCAGCACTCACTGTAAATGAGATTGTCCTCTTGCGGGCAGTGTCTAATTGGCTGACCTTGTCTTGCTCATTCAGGAACTGATTCTGGCTTGATTTCTACAGCTGGATGCCCTTCCTAACACTAACCTCATTTCTACAGCTGAGTAAACTGGAGCAATGTGAAATAAAGTGTCTTGCTCAAGGAAACAACACATCACCCGGTCTGAGAATTGAACTCACATCCTTTCGATTGCAAGGCCAATGCTCTAACCACTAAGCCATAATATATACTATTATTATTATTATATATGTGGATTGGCAGTATCGGTAGAGAGTCGGACGCCATGCTTTCCAGCATAGTTACGTCCCTTTACGGTCTGAGTTCAAATCCCGCCAAGGTTAACTTTGCCTTTCATCCTTACGGGGTCGATAAAATAAAGTACCAGTAATGTACTGGGTAATTGCTGGCCTTGTGCCAAAAGTAGAAACAATTATTATATATGTAATTTTTATAGGTAATTTATAGTTTTTTAAGTATTTCTATTTCAATAACTATGATATGAAGCTATGTTACGCACATTGTGCCTTGTATGACCAATGGCATTCATTTGTAAAACACTGACTAGTAATGAAAAGTAATATTAACACTACAATTAACTATACATTGCTTCTATATAGAATACTTTTCCTACATATTTGTAAACTGAAGTGGATATATATATTGGATATATATATATATATATATATATATATATATATATATATAGTGAAAGATTGAAGAATAACATGGTCGGCTGTACAAAAAAAAAAAAAAAAAAATATATATATATATATATATATATATATATATATATACGTAAAATGATGATGATGATGATATATATATATGTGATAAATATAATATATATATATAGACCCATATACATGTGCATATGTATATGTACAGATTCAAACATGCACATGTACAGATACAAGCACACACACATATAACCAGAAAATTTATAATCGTACTAATTATTTATAAATATGTATGTATATAGTTATAGTATCAATCTATTTTAGGGCGTCTATACAGCTATATTCCCACTTGGAAATCACAGTTAATGTAAATATAAAAATCGTACATACCATTAAATTATAATAATTTGAAAATAAATAGAGATAAATGAAATAAATAAGAATGTGATATGTTACTGCTGTATAAATCATTAATTTTTGAAATTCTATGTGAGTGCTCAACTGTTAAGCTTATTACTAATAAATATGTGCCATCAATAATGATGGCAATAATATTTAAAGTAGTTAATTTTTTGAGTACAGGATTTATAGACCATATATCCCAGGATTATCAGATATGAATTTTGTTCCAAAAGTAAGGGTACTGATGTTTTATTTAAATGTATATTGGACATACATGAAGTCACACAGTGGTTCCAATGTTTTTTCCATTGATTGTAACAGTGCAGGAAGTCATTTTCTGTGAGCATCCATAGCTTGGGGGTTACAATTTTTTGTATATTTTCCACAGTCCCCAAACTATCTCCCTTCAACTTTGATTTCAAATTAGGGAAGAAGAAGAAACCACATGGAGCTATATCTGGGCTGCAGGGAGGATGTGGAAGCCTAGGAATGTTTGCCTTTGAATAACATTCTACTTTATATATATATATACATATATACATCATCATCAAAAGCTGATGTAAAATGATGATGATGATGATGATGATGATGAAACACACATACCCATATATACATATATGTGTGTGTGTGTGTGTGGGTGGGTGTATGTGTGTGTGTGTGTGAAGGTCTCTGGCTTAGTGTTTATGTGATTTGTTCATGAGCATAGCACTATATTTCACCATACTTCAGTTGTCTCAGCTAGCCAAAATATCAGACAGTATCACACTGAATCTCCCTGAGAACTATGTTAAAGGTGCTTGTATCTGTAGACAAAAAATGTTTCTAGTGTCTGTGCAATGATAAAATGTGTCCAGTACACTCTGTAAATTAGTTGGATTGCAAAAGTGCTATAGCAAGTATTCCAAAGCTTGAGAATACGATTCAGATATGGTCATCCAACACATCTGGGAGAGCAGTAACTTCAGATATGAACTGACTAAGAATGTAACAACACATCCAGTCCATGCCAATATAGAAAGCAGATGTAAAATGATGATGATAGTATATATACAGAGTTGAGCTGTCAAACTTTTAACAACTGGTTATTTGAAAACTAACATTTTTACAAGTTCCCTGACCTAGCTATTCTGAAAAGTCCAACTTAAAAAAGAATTTTCTTTAAGCAATAATATATTATTTTCTTAATATATTATTCCATTATTAAAATAGAGTAAAATCCAAATCCAAGAAAACTGGCGAGCCAACATTGGCAAAAAAATAGACAACATATTGATGAGATTTGAAAAGTTCATTTGCCATAGATATCCATCACCATCATTATAACCATTTTTCATCTATTTTCTGTGCTTGCATGGATCAGACAGGTTGTTACATTTTGGGACTAAACAAACAAGCCAAACAATTTTCTTGTTCATTTGTTCCATTTTGACATGTTTTCAACAGTTAGATACCCTTATTAATGCTAACCATTTCACAGTGTTTATAGGGTTCTTTTTCTTGTGGCACCACCACTATCACCTGATAAGGTGGACACCGAGTTCCTTATTTTGTGGTACCATCACTAACATTTTAAAGTGTGAGATGTAGAATATAATATTTCCTTGTTCAAGCTCCAGAAGATATGAATAAAACTAAAGATCAAAGATTGATTTGGAGCAGGTGGTGAGAAGCCAAGGGGGAGAGCAAGCAAGGATGTGAGGTGAGTAATATGTTGGATGA
Source organism: Eledone cirrhosa (assembly GCA_964016885.1). Classification (NCBI taxonomy): domain Eukaryota; kingdom Metazoa; phylum Mollusca; class Cephalopoda; order Octopoda; family Eledonidae; genus Eledone; species Eledone cirrhosa. Next base: position 20,184,767 of record OZ024743.1, on the reverse strand, counting down.
CATAGTAGATAATTGCATCCCTCAAACAACCACATACATGGATGAAAACTTGCAGGCTTAGCCAAAAAATCATGTTGCCAGAAAGCTTCAAAGTGAGAGTAATATAGCTAAGCAAAACAGTCTTTCTTGGACTAACAATTGCTATATTTGTTCTCACTTTGAAGGATATACTTTTGCAATCCCAAACCAGGAAATAACGAAATACCTAATACACAAAAGAGATAGGGTTGCAGGAAAAACACCTAGATATGACAACAGTTGCAGATTTTGCTTAATAAACATTGGAGATATCACCAACATCATAAGCAGCAGTCCAAAGATGTCATCAGAATGCTATCTACATATGAGGCATCATATAGTAGAAACACTATACAATATAGCCGTAGAAAGGATAGCCCTAAGAATAAATGTATAAAAAGTGCCAGTTATGTGGAGGACATATACCTACATAATATGAAAAAGTACAGGTAGAATGTTCCAGTCAAAACCTCAATAAAATACAAACATTTCAGACCAGATATAGTAATAAGGAAAAGAGAAAAGAAGGCAGGCACAGGAGTGGAAATCAGCTGCTAAGAAGATGTCAGTATAATGCTAATAATTACCGAAAAGGAGAACATCTATGGTGAACTAATGAGGAATCTGCTGCTATTCACCCTGACTATACCTTTAGATTTGTGCCTGTGATAATTGTGACTTAGGGATATGTTACTAACTGTCTCAGTACAAATCTTGAGAAGCTGGGTTTCACAGAAGCAGAAAGGGTATAGTTAGGCAGAAGCTGCAAGTACAGTCAATTAATAGAACTGTAAAAATATGTAAAACATTTCCGAAATTTATCATAAAGTAACTGCATATACACATGTATAGATACAGAAACATATGTATATGTCCACATATAGGCTTATGATTTTAAAATATTATAAGAATTTTAGTGCAGAAAATCCTTATAATATATATAAAATTATATTGAATCAAATTGTAACTACAATAAGGGCAAATACCAATTGAATTGTCTGGGACAATCACAAAGCACTCAATGGTGTGAAAAGTTAATAAATTTCTCATCCAGAGTTAACACATAAAGTTATATAAGTTTGAAACCATGAACAGATTAACTAGGTGTATATATATAATCCGCAGTGCCAAAACCAGGGAAACCACAAATTATATATGGTAAATTATTCTATATCACTATTTAATACTGCATTCAAAGTAAATGTCAGTTGTTGATTCAGATTTGAAATCACCAAAGTATGCTTGAACTTTTTAGGGCATTGATATTATAACTATCCTTGCTTGTGACTTTATCCATTTTTGTGCAAAACAAAGTGGTGAAAGGCAGCAACAATAGAGCGCTAAAGAAAAGGTCTTGCATTATTCAGTTACATTTCTATATTTTGAGATTTAAAATCTGAGAGTTTACTTTTCATGTCATTTCTCTGAAACAGATATAACAAATACCAGGAATATAGCAGAGTTGATTTAGTCAATTATATCTCTTTTTGGTGGTGAATTGGCAGAATTATATGAACATCCGAGATAATGCTTTGTAATATTCATTCTGGTTTTTTCATATGAGTTCAAATCTCATCAAGGTAAATTTTGCTTTTCATCCTTTCAAAGTTTATAAAAAAAAGTACCAGTCCAGTACCAGAGTCGATTCCTCCTCTCTAACTCTTTCTCATTTCCTTTCTATCACTTTCTCCTTTGGATGAAATTGATTGTGTTCAAACTTGGAGAGATGATGGATTCAGCCAAGTTTAAAATGCCCTCAAAATGCCATGTCACTACGGCAGCCCTATGATTCCAGTACGAGTTACAGCTTCATACATCCTTTATTTATAAATTTGCTGTTGTGTGATGTGCACCATAGTGAATTTTGTTCAGAGTGTAAAGAAACAATTTAGAATTCTTACAATATCTCCTTTATTGATGATTTTGTATATATGTGGTGACATTGCTCATTCTATATTTTGTATGTGAGGTTAATTTTCAACCAGCTACCATTCTAAGAAAGGTTTGCTTGACCAGACAAATTCTAGATTGAACTTAGACCAATAAGAAAGTTTGATTTATATGATAAGTTGTTAAGTTGTTATTGTAGAAACACTAAAAAATATATTAATGAAATAAAAATAAAATTATTGAACCTTGGTTTGGCAAAATGGACAAAATGTATTCCTCAACATCAATCATGTATTGTTTTGATCTTTTATGTGATTCCATTTTTATCTAAAAATTTTGTTAATACTATGGTTGGTGGTTAAGGTATAACATTGTCTTATAATTTAAGGAAACTGAAAACTGTGTTATTACATTAGTGGTTTAGTCAAGTGTGGATAATTTTTGAAGAGAACTTGGTTAAAATTTATCTGTAAGACATTTTGTCAATTGTGCACAAACTTTTCTGTAATAGGAGTTTACTTAAGCTTATTTTGATATTTATAACTATTCTTTTTATAGGAAATTCAATCCTAAAATATATTGGACTGGAAATTATACTCTTAAAATTCTATCGTAGAATATTTCTAAATTTTTCTTTATCGTGTGATGGTTAAAGAAATGAAAGAATTAATCTATTTTATTATTATTTTATTATTTGTGTTATTGGTTAACCCCAGATAATACCTGACTGAGTAAATCTAGGCTCACAGACATTCAAACTATGCCCATCCCATCTTTATATATCTAGTACTACATGATCTAGTGGAACGAATTAGAACATTGGATTAAAAGATTTGCCATGTATCTGGCAAAAGTGCCAGTCCAGTACTGAAGTTAATTCTTCTTTTATAACTCTTTCTCATCATCTCTTTCCTTCTCTGGAAAAAAGAATCAGCTGTATTCAGATTAGGAGACGTGATGGGATCCACCAGGTTTAAAGTACCCAAGCTATAAATTCATGAATATATTATCTAATATGCTCTGCCCCTAGGCCTAGAGCCCATCACCCTCCACCTTCCCCTCCCATCCTCCTGTGACCCCAGAGCCCATGCCCTTCCCATCATTTTACATTTTTAAATATCTGTAGTGTTATTTGAAATATATTTGTTTGGCAAATGTTCTGTGAATTTACCTGATAGTAGGGTTTGATTTAAGAGAATTTGGCTGCTATCACTAACAAGCCAAATTACCACATAGAGCTGCACCAGTTGGTTTTCTCAACTTGACTATGCATAATTATATAAAGGTTTCCATATTTATTTCTATTCTATCATGTATCTCACTTTAGTCCAGGTTTTCTATTTATGCAAATTGATGAGATTGCGATGCTGAAGTAGTTGTCTCATTGCTTCATCCGATATATCAGGAAGTGAGGGATAGGAGGGTGAAATTGATCTTTGAAAGCAAAGAGCCAAACCAGATATCTCATAGTATGTCATTCAACACTTTAATCATAGTACTTTTTCAAGCTGGCAACGGTTGGATGGGACTTTTTGATGTATTTTATGAATGGATGCCCTTTCTGATGGTAATCATTGTAGTCACCTTTTGTGACATGCAGCTATATAGTGTACATATTCAACACCATATCTTCCTACCCTCAACATACATCATCATCATCATCATCATCACTGTTTAATATCCTTTTTTCCAAGCTACATGGGTTAGACGAGCTGTCATATTGTGAGTCAATCCGTCTAATAAATCACCAAGAACAGATCCTTTACATGGTCTCTTAAACTGCTAGAAATAGCAGACAAATATTCCTCAAATCACACATTCTATCATTAAAAAAAAAGGTATGGCACATTGGATAATATGGTCATGGGTGCATTGTGCCTGGAGAAAACAACAGGATAATCTTGACTAGAAAGATCTAAATAATAGGTCTACTAAATTGGGATCAACCTGACATCATGAGATATTCACAAAAATATAAATACATTACTTACTGTATGGCCTTGCAATGTTTTTATTGGTTTTTCCACACCTAATTTACAAACATGTATACACTGATCAGTTGAACAGGAAGCAAAACTTGTGTTACTCTGCCAGTCAACGTCCAGTGCAGGAGCTACAAAGGAAAGAAAGAGTTTCATTTGAATTATCATAGTGTAGTTGGGATAGGATAGGGGTCTCATCATAGGACTGGGGGCCTATGACAACACAGGGGTTCCATTGTAGAACTGGGATCACGATAGAACTGAGAGCTATCATTAAAACACCAAAGAACCCTCCTTTGAGGTGTAACTTCATACAAGAGTTGGCTGAAAAGTTCATAGGCTGATTATGAAAGAGTGATGCTAGAGCTGTAAAATCTTTCATGCATTAATTTCTACTCTAAAAAGAGAAGAGATATTGGACAACGTAGTAAGGCAGACAAAAAATTTGAACCGTGGTGGTTGGAAAACCTTTAATCATTGGGGGTTTTTCTAACATGGTCAATCCGTCTAAAAATGGTCGTTAAATGATGATGATGATGATGCTGATGATATATATGTGTATATATATATGGTGGGGAAAGCGGCATATGCTTATACAGGGTGAGGAGAGAGAGATTGAAAAAATATGCATGGACAGAAAGAACACGAAATAGTTAGAGGAAAAGAGATTGAGAGAAAATATATTTAGAAATAATTAAATTCATTACACATGCATAATTCTATAACTGAGATAATTTTTATTGAAATTGATAGCATTTTATAATTTAATTTGTGACCTCATATCTGAAGAAAAATAAAGATCTTATTTTTACTTGTCACTTTGTAGTAGAGATAAAGTGGCAAATTATATATTTATATAAGAAATTAACACTAATTTCTGCTTAAAAATTATTAAATTGGTAGAGTTAAAACATGACATGCCATGTATTATTTATTCCAGCTTTCTGTGCGTTTAGTTCATATCCTAGCATAGTCAACTTCACATTTCATCCTTTTTGGTGTTTTCAAAATAAAGTATTAATCAAGGGAGGTAGATTTGGTAGAAATGTTAGAGTGTCAGACAAGATTCAGCATTTATTCCAACTCTTTGTTTAGTGAGTTAAAATACTGTTATGGCCTACTTAAATGGTAAACTTAATCCATCACCTAGTTTACACCATTATCTGGCCCACTGGTGCCCTTAGCAGAATCTACTCTATTGCAAGCATTCAAGCCTGGTCTTTAGTTTGATGATACATTCCTAACACCCTCAGAGAACTTGGAAATGATCATTAGCACTGCCCTTTTCCCCTGAATAAACAGTAAAAAATTATAAAATCCTAATGTGTATTATTCATATTTTACTAATTCCCTCAATGATTGGTCAATAAAATATTGATTTCAAGACCTTCAAGTTTTGAGCTAGGGCAAAGCTGGTTAAATCAACCTTATACTTGACTGGTACTTATTTTAGTAACCCTTGATGGATGAAAGGCAAAGTTAACCTCAACAGGATTTGAACTCGGAATGTAAAGAGCTAGAAGAAATACTGCAATGACATTTTATTTGATTCTCCAACATATTGGTCATTACAATATCATCAATAGCATATACTATGGGAATCATATAAAAAAGAAGAACGACAACATGCGATGTTGAGTTCTTATTGAAGGGCATCTCACTGAGTGGTTCCCAGTGAAAGTTGGTATTAGACATTTTTGAAAAACACAAGCTTTCTACTGCTACACTTGAAAAAGGGTGTTAAAAATGCTGATCGAAAATTAATCACCAGAAATGTACAGTGATACCAGATCTTAATAAAAAAAACTAAAAATAGACAACCAAAACGTTCCCAAAGTCACAGAGTTCAAGTTCCTAGGGAGTATAGTCTCAAACTGTGGACCAGATGTCCTATAGCAAATACCCATGGCATCATAAGCATTTGGCTGTCTTAGATCTACAGTTTTGTTTTCTCAAAATGTTTCAAGACTAAAAGTTCAGCTCTACAAGGCACTAATCCTGGCAATAGCCATATATGGCCCAGAAAGAGGTGCAAAACTGCATGCTCTTATGTTGTCTGAAACGCCTAAGAGTGATGCTTGGCATAGTGAGTGGACAGCTGATGAACAATGTACATATAAACAGCAGAGTAGGACTAACTGAGAAAATTGAAGATGTTGTAATTTCAAGACAAAGATGGTTTGACCATGTAGTCAGGAGTCATGAAGGAACAATCATCAATGTCTAATACAGGTCAGATTTCCCAAATCCAAGATTAAGTGGATGGCTTCTGAAGAGATGGACCAACTACCTCTGAGACCACTGTGGGACACTGCTTCTCACAGCTGAGAGACAAGCAAGAGACATGACCAGTGGAGAAGAGACATCATTTGTTGGGTTGTGGGGGGCACTATGTCCTATGCAAAGTAAATGGATCAATGGTTAAGATGGTCCCTGAACAATGTACATATTTCTCACTAATTCAACCCATCAAATTTTAGATAGATACCATAAATAATCTGTTGATGTTGCTTAGTCTCAAGTTGGATCTGATCCAGAAGACCTATGATCCTAGCCATGATCATACCATCTTATTTTCAGACATAGTATATCTTTGATTACTTTATTCGATATATTCTTCCTGTGATTTGAGGGAGATATGACCACTATTACTTGAAAATAGATGACTGAGTAGAGACTTCTTCATTGGCTGAGTAGGTATAGCTCACTGCTGTAAACGGTCAAAGAAATATATAACTATGAAATGTTTTAACTTGCAGAATCCTAATATGGGAATAGAAAAGGTAAGTAAAAGCTATTTGAATATATTTAGCTTTTAAAAATCGTCTGAAATTTTTATAGAAAGCATTGCCAAGAGTATTTCAAGTGTTAATATATGAAGTTAAAAATTAAGGTCAAACAGAGATATGAATGTTTAACTGTTATATCTAGACAGAAAGCCAAAATTATCTTGCAGATAGTTCTTCACTCCAGCTGATTCTGTTGCTATTGTTACTTCTACCTCTAACAAATATTAAAAAAATAGTATCGTTAATAGAAACTGTCATATCTTTCTCATTTATATTTAGTTTAATATAATTTCTAACATTTAATATATTGATTTACAGAAATATATCACTTCAACTTCCGATAGTAATTATATCAACCATGCTTGAATAACAAACACACTTTGCCTGGACATAATGGTGATTCTATTTGTCTTTGCAAAAGGCATAATTTATCATAATTGTGTCACATTTTATCATTACCAGAGGCAGCAGTTATTGATATAGAGAGACAGTTCCATAATAATAAAAGCAGCAAGTATGATATACTATATCGAGTAGAAAATTGTATTATGTTTTTTCTTTTTCTTTTTCTACATACATCTACGTTGTCCATAAAATGATATATAAATAATGTAATGTTTTGTTTTATATACGCCAACATACCTCAGTTTAATAGAAGCAGTAAAGGTTCCTAACTCATGTACTGAAGCATTATATCACTATCAATGTTGAACTAGCACTGGATTTAAAAAATCACAAAGGAAAGTATAACAGAATTGACTTGATCTTAATGACATCCAACACACTGTCATACACAAGCAACATCTGAAAAATTGTACAATAATATTATTACTAATCAAAGTATTAGCAGTATGGTATGTGAATATGTAATGCCTCAAGGAATTAATTATCCTTTGTCTTGTATAGTTAAATCACTGTCCTGGAGTATATTCTTGTGTTAGAGTTAAGGACCAAGGAAGAAAACCTTAAAAGATACTATATCACATTATAACATTGATAACTATTGCTTGCTTGCAATTATCAGCAACAATCAGGCAACTACAGATGGGACCATAACTCACACTTGATTTAACCCATTTTTCAGTGGAAAATTGATGTTATGGTGTTATTAGTGTTATTAGTGACTTAAAAAAGCTGGCAATGCTTGTAAAAATATTTCCAAGCAGCCATTAGAAACATGTATATACAAACACATTTATACCAGGTTGGTTGATGTCTGGATCATCATGAATCATATTGTATGGTCAAAACTACTTTTGGCAGTTAAAAATCAAGTAAGAACAAAAATACTTTTGACACTAAAATAATGGAATATTAAGGCAATACTTGACTGTGAAGAGGTAGGCAAATCTAACAGATGTATTGCATTATTAGCAATGGAGCTTACTGTATTGATATAGCAGTTCTTAGCAAAGCAGAATTTCCTGATTCAGGTAATTTCAATAATATGGAATACATATTCTCTTAGAGTAACAAACATGAAGATGTATGTAGAGAAATGGCACTAGCTTCATGAATCACATATACATGTAAATTTTGACATCTGGATCAATGTGAAATAAAGTATGTTGCTGAAGGACACAATGTGCTGCTGGGAATTGAATGCATGACCTTATGATTATGAATCAAACACCCTAGTCTCTAAGACTCAAATTACTATTTAGTATGATGCCGAAACATTGTACAGAAGTTGGGTGGAAAGGTTTTATGCCTTCATGATGAGACAATGGCATTCCAATATGAAAATTATCTGGAGAGATATGGTTCTCAGTAGGGCTTGAGCAGACTTGTTATGTATGGAAGACTACTTCTGGAGAAACCTATATTGGACATGGCATGTTATGTAAATGTCATCTGAATGACTGCCCAAACAGATCCTGCATTGACAATTACCTGAAGGACTAAGTAAAACTTGGTCAACCTTGCCTACATTCTCAGAATATCATAACAGGACATGTAATTTTAATTTTATGATGATCTACAGCCCATCAACTGGAGAATAGTGGTGAAATAGCTATGGGATACTCATGGTCATTAGTGATAGTTTTGAACAGGAGAGAGAGAGACAGAGTTGGGGGGGGGGGAGCCCTAATAGAGCAATGGCTCAAGAATTGAGAGTACAAAGTCTATAAACTGAAATTGTAAACACAGAAAAACATGTTCAACCTGGCTGAACAGACATATAAAGGAAAAAATACTAAAATAGATGCAACTTCTTTAAAAGTAACCATAAAGAGCAGCTGTCAGAAAGATGCTGATGGAGGGAAGCAGGCCACCAATGAGGAATTATGGATCCAACAGCATGTCAATTTACATGGCCTCATTGTCATCACCACAAAAAATAGGCTTCTAGAGCAATATTAGAACACAAATAGGTTCAATGAATCCAAAAAGCACCTAACCCACACTGTAAAGTGGCCGTGTAGGTGTCATGACAAAAAGGCATCCAGCCCATGCTGTAAGGTGGTTGTGCAGCAGACATGACAAAAAAGCACCCATCACACTCTGTAAATGTGGTTGGTGTTAGGAAGGGCATCTAGCCTTAGAAATTTAGCCAGGAACAGTCCTACATGAGCATGAGACGGTCACCTGACCCAATTTGCCTCTAATGGGACAACACGTTTAACCTATGCTAGCATGTAAAATGGACGTTGAGTGATGATGATGATGAAACCAAATTCTCGACACCAAGGAATGCCAATGATGACTATTATAACATATTTTGTTTGCATATCTGGATGTATGAATGATTAACATGTAAACATGTTGCTATTTAGTTTATATATTTAGACATGAGGTTGATTAATATAGTTGTATGACTGCTTATTTTGTTATTATATCTGTGTGGTGGATTGGCAGAATTGATGGAGCATCAATTAAAATGTCTTTGCGGTATTTGTTCTGGCTCTTTATATTCAGACGAGGTCAACTTTGTCTTTCATTTTTCCAGGGTCAATAAAATAAAGTACTAGTCAAGAATTGGGTTGATTTAATCACCTTTGCCCTTTCCCCAAATTATCTGGCCTTGTACCTAAATTAGAAATCAATATATTTGGTTGTATGGATGATTAATAAGTAAACATTATTGCTGATTTAGTAAATATATGTAGACATAAGCCTGATTAATATATTTATATGACTGCTTATTTTGTTAGTGTGTCTATCTGAAATATTACTAATAAAAGAGATATAATCATTCTCTTCAATTTACCAAATTCAAAAAATAAGTATGAAGGTAATGCTACAAGAACGGCTTTAGCTGTGATGGTTAAAGCAAACGAAAGAAATGAAAAACTAATCTATATTGAGAAATTACCTTACAACAAAATATAAAAAAATAAATAGCATTGTATCAAGGGACAGTAATCTTTCATCTACTTATTATTGCTAATCCTTTGTGTTTTAAGTAAAACGATTGTCTCTATCTAGTAATTATAATTATAAGACCAGCATAGCTAATCATTGCTATTCTTAAGGTTTCCACTGAAGAGATAGGAATTATTATTGTTTATTCTATTCTCACTAGGCTGAATCTAGCCTGTATGTTATTATTAAGTCATACATTTATGTTAGATTGATATTTGAATTACAAGATTGCTAGATGTCTACACAACAGCTTAAACCACAAAGTGTCATATTAGGTCAGTTTCTTTAGTAATAAGCAAATTAGATATTACTATGCTACCGGGTAAATTGCTGTTTTTGTTGTATTTACAGAATAAATTTGGTTGAAATGTGACAGGTAGAAGGGCCCATAGGGGATAAAACAAATGCTACTGCCACAAATGTGGTACAGACAAATCCCCAAACACAGTTTTATTGACACAATTGAGTTGAAATAACATGCTATATCCAGCTCAGTGAGAATAAAATAAACAATTATATTTTCTATATCATGAATCACAGCTACAAGAATAGTAATGGTGTTTATGAAGAATATTATATTAATCCCTCTTTCCTTCTAAAGACAAGGTAGGAATATCTTTGAAATTCTAGTTCATTCCTCATTAACATTTTATAAAAGGATCAATGAAAGCATCAATATAATCATTAAAATCTTCAACATTTAATATCCATCTTCCCTGCTAGTGAGGCTTGGATAGTGTCTTTGACATAGCTGAATAATCCTCTCAACTCTTTGTTTGATAGATTATCTATGGCTGGATGTCATTCCTATCACCAACAGTGTATACAGGGTGTGTATTTTTGTATATATTACAAATACTACAGAGGTTCTCTGCTGTCACCAACCACCTTACACAGTGTACTGGATGCCTTTTTTTGTGACACTACCACTAGAGAGGTTGATAATGGCTTCAAAAGCAGAGCCCTCACAACCCTACCACAAGAGAGGAAGGATGGTCAATATGTAGTCATGGTGTATGACAAGACTGATGGGATTTGACAGGGTGAAGAGTGGGGTAGCCATGCCTCCTCTAGTACAGCATGTTACTATGTCTTGTAGTCCTTTGTAATCTCCATTGTGAGATTCAGTTTCTTAGGGTCAGTTTTCACTATCTCATGACATCTTTCTGCATCCCCTTATTCCTTGAGTTCTAACCACTGAGATTTTCCTGCACTTCTTTAAACAGCTATCATCTTCCATTCACAACACTTATCTATACCAATGTATTACATACAATTCTAGTTATGCTAAGTTTTTCTCTTAGCTTAGTTATGTAATATTGTTCATGCACACTAACATTACACATCCATTGGAGAATGTTCACTTCATTTCTTTCTAACCTTCACATGGCCCATGTCTTTCTGGCATGTTGAATTGTAATTTACATGCATACACCATACTGTTTATCTTTCATTCTAAGAGAGCAGTCCTATATTGTCAACAGTGTTATCAACTCACTAAAAGTCCTTCAGCCTTTTCTTACCCTGGCTATCAAATATTCAAAGCCTCATCTCGCATTGCTGATTAGATCACCTAGGTAACAACAACCATCAACAACCTCTAGGGAGCCCCTCTGGCATCTGAGGAAATCTATTTCATGTGTGCTCTTAGTGCTTACTTCTCTTGTGCATCTGCTGTATACAAAGTATATCTTCTCTGTCAATTTACTTGTAATCTCATTACATCTCACATGCATCCATAAATTACACCTAATGCAATTTCTGCCCATTCCTTTTTGATATATTGAGCAAGGTCACTGACAATATCAGCTTCATGTCATATTTCCTACTTATTAAGGTTTTTTTTTCTTTGATAAGTTGTAGGCTTTTTGACTCTAGGTTTTTCTTACATGCCTGAAATTTTGCCTGTAACTCATGCATGATTTAGCAACATATCATAGATATATCATTGTGTGTGTGTGTGAAGGGGGGGGGGGGGGGGGAGATGATATGCTTGTGCCACACTCTTAACAATAAAACTTGATAATTTCACTCATTGTATCATAAGTTACAAACAGTTGTTTTGCTTGTGTTTTAATGCCATAAAATGTGTTCATTGTTTCAACTAACTAACAGTAGCATGTCACTTTACTTCTTACACACCCTTGCAGATGTCAATCATGATTTACACATAGTGTATAGTAGATTAATTGAGTCATTAGAGCTTTAGATTAAATTTGATTCTTTACTTTCTGAGTTTAAATCCCACTAAGGTCAACTTTGCCTTTCATCCTTCCAAAATCGATAAAATAGAATACCAATTAGAAATTATTTACATACCGCTGCAATGCCTGAAAGGTGACCTTAAGATAGGCAAATATTGCATGGACTGCAAGCTCTTTTAGCTCCAAATTGCAGTTGTATTCTGGGTTATGAAAGTTTCTAATAGTAGTATAGAATCCTAACTGTTTTCAATCCTGAACCAAGAAGGCTGAAGAATATTACTTCTGCAGATAAAATCACATTTTATGTATTTTACTGCCATTTCCTTAATATAGTGTGCCCCATATATCCTCCATGAGGACATATGTATCCAGTGAAGCCCCCAGCCCACACTGTAAAGTGGTTGTGTAGGTGTCACAACAAAAGGCACCCAGCCCACACTGTAAATGAGGTTGATGTTAGGAAGGGCATCCAGCTGTAGAAACCAAGCCAGAATCAGTTTTGTAGGAGTAAGATATGGTAATCTGATCTAGCTTTAATCACAACAGGATAACTTGTCTAACCCATTCTAGCGTGGAAGAATGGATGTAAAACAGCGATGATGAGGCATAATAAAACCCTTCTTACATTTCTTTTCTATTTTATCATTTTCACCAAGATGTACACACATTTGATAAGTGAAAATTATTCTCCAATACAACAAAATCCTGATGATGTCCCTTCCATTAACTTTAAACAATGCACTGCAGAACTTACTCAAGTTTAAGCCTTTCAATCTGTTTCTCTATACAGATATCTACCCAATTGTATGGATTCATTCAGCATTTCTCTGTTCTGAAAAGTGAAGCTTCTTTGCATTTCTCTTCACTAAATACTACCTTATCAATTTTATTTCTAGTATCTCATAGCTGACAGAATCAGTAATAAATAACTAATTTCTTCATCACCATGAGTCTCTTGATGACTACAAAAACATTTTTCATATACTTTGATCTACCTTTTCTTTTGAAGTCCAGCTAAAGTTATGTTATTGCTCTTGACGTCAGCAAAGTCTTTGATCATGTCTGGTGTAAAATCTCATCTATGGCTCAAGCCATATTTTGTTTCCTATACTGGAAGTTTCTTGTTAGCCTGTTTTGTTGCAGTTGGTGGCAATAGACACACGTTTTATCAACTCTAGTGTATCCCAAGGCTCAATTATGATTTTCACACTTGTCCTTTTGTACACAAATGACTAGCTTGCTTCATTACTAACATCACATTTCTATGCAGATGATACTATCAATCATTCCTTAAGACTCTGCATACAAACATCATCCTTTTGTAATTTTAATATCTCATACCTGCCTGGCATGGCAGCAAATTATTAGAGTCATTAAACCGTACAACAAATGCCTTGTGTTAGTTGTTCCAGCTCTCTGCACACTGAGTTCAAATCCTATCAAGTTGAACTTTGTCTTTCAGCCTTTTAAAGGCAAAAAAAAAAAAAAAAAAAAAAATAACATTCTAGGATGGTGGATTGGCAAATATGTTGTCTTGTAGCATTAGTTTGATTCTTAGCATTCTGAGTTCTTTGGATGATAGAATTAATTTGTCACCTGGTTTAACAGAAGCCTTTAGTAGTTTCCAATCTATCACACTCATTTGTGAAGGTGCATGGCTTAGTGGTTAGAGCATTGGGCTTGCAATCAAAAGGTTGTGAGTTCAATTCTTGGACCGGGTAATGTGTTGTTTCCTTGAGCAAGACACTTTATTTCACGTTGCTCCAGTTTACTCAGCTGTAAAAATGAGATGATAGGACTGGGGTCCCTATCATTAAATCACTCAAGCCACCTCCAACGAGATATACCTTGGAGGAGGCCAGCCAAACCTGCATAGGTGTGAGCTGTCACATACACACACACACACACTCATTTGAGCCAAGTACCTGGTTTCAGGATATCTTTCCCCCTTCAATTTTAGAGGCCCTAAAACGGTTGTGAATACTATACCCTTCATTATGACTAAACATTAAATAACATGTACTGGTTACAGAGGTGAGCCCGGGTATTTACCAGTGGTATTAAAAGAAGCAGTTATAGTTTTGTATGTATGTGTGTAACAGAGAGTTCTTTGAGACACATATCAATGAGAAAACAGACTTCCACATTCAATGAATTTAGTGTAATTATAATGATTATATTAGTACCATGTACACATAATAAGGCACAACTCATTCATGTGCATATTATTATTAATGCACATGAATGAAAACAGTCTTCAACATTCAATGAATTTTGTGTTATAATTATTATATTAACACAAATAATAAAACACTCATGAACAGAACCAGTGAGTTGTATTATTATTATGAATGTGCTATTGACTATAATAATATTGTATTATTATAGTCAATAATACATTTATAATAATAAACTACAACTTATTCATGTGTGTATTAATAATGCACACATGAATGAAAACAACTTTCCATAATCATTAATCAGCAAAAATCATCTGTCTTAAAATTATTATAATAGTAAAGGGAATTGTTGTTTATCATTTATCTAATTCTTGTTTTGGAAATGTAACATCATAAATCAGGATTTGAAAAGAGAATGGTAAGAGATTCAATGAGACCAATATTTATCTAATGGACAGCAAACTTTAATAAGTTTTGCTTTTTTAAGGGCAAGTGATTTCATAGAGATTACTAGTGTTGACAAAATTACAACACTGACTTCTACAATGACAGAAATTATTGCTCAACCAACAATAAAGAGACAGTTCAGATTACAAGTAAATCAAATGAATTCGTTATTCAGATTATATACCATTTGTTACTATGGTACTAATACAAAAAAAGAGGTACCTACAACCACTGAAGTTAGTCTTTTTGATATTCTTCTTGTTCAGCCACTTATTCCTGAGAGGGTCATGGGGGCAGCGTCCTCAAACACTTCTTCCAGCAGGTATTGTCAGCAGCAACTGTTTCCAACTGATCTGGCTGGATCAGCCAAGCTAATAGATGTTATCCAACCATCTTGCTTAGGGTCTACGCCTGGGTCTCTTGCCAGTTGGTGATGTTAGTGATGTTAAAAAATTGGATCACACACATTGCTGAAAGAAAGTAGGCCATACATTTACAATATCTTTAAAGAAACAAACATAAAAATAGTGGCAGAACATTCGCATTACTGTCTAGTTTAGAACAGATACAAAAAAGCAGTTTTATGTTTCCTATGTTATCTTCAGAGTAACCGTCCACATTATCAATGTTCTGCTCTTTCTACTGTGTCATGGGTGTATAAGTGGAAGAGATTCACAGAAAAGTTATCAAAGCATAAGAATTTTGTTAATCACAAACCTTGTTACGTCAAATGGCAAAACCTGGAATTACAATTATTTCATAAATCATCTGTTGATCATCTTTTGGTTCAAATTATTGAAGGCCAGAAAATTCTTTGCAAGAAAATGTTGCCATGGATCAGATGTTATAATTTTTCTTGAAGCAAAAGCCTCATTGTTGTGAAAAAAAATAATGAAAATTTCTTGGGAATTATAGAAATGAATTACAATAGAATTATGAATTATCATTTGTATAAAGTTAATGCACCTCAAAACTGTAATAAAAAGGAAGTTGATTATTCATCACCTGATAGTCTAAGTGAGTTAATTAATTGTTGTGCCAGTTAAATTAGAAGGGTTATTCCAACGGTTAAGTATAAAAATATTACAGAATAATTATGAAGGTAAATCTTGATTCATCACATAAAGAACTAGTGTAGCCAGTCATTGGGATGCCACTCTAGACGTTTGACTGTGTGTCTATCATGACATTTTAGTAGGCCTTAGAAATGCTTGGTATTATGGTATGTTTATCTTAAGAAAGTTTTTAGTCAATATAAAGTAATAGAAACCTTTATTTTGTTAAATATTATCAAAAGAAAACAATAATATGTTCAAATTAATATTTGATAGTTGAAAAATGTGATATTCCATCCTCTGTCAGTTGTAGTCATTGTTCTGATAGTAAGAGTAACATGCCTTAATGATATAATGGGGATTAAGTAATTTTAAATCACTCCAATCCCTTGGCTGTATTTTCTTCTTGTGTCTAACAGTCTAAACTTAAGTGGAGTTAGTGCAGCTAAATGTTGCATTTAAATTGCTACTTTCTTTGGATCTGTTCAGAATGTCTACAATATTTTTAGTAGTAGTCCGTGCATGGCTTAGTGGTTAAAGAGTTGGATTCGCAATTGTAAGGTTGTGAGTTCAATTCTCGGACCGGGTGATGCGTTGTGTCTTTGAGTAAGACACTTTATTTCATGTTTCTCCTCCAGGAGTTGCAACTGGTAGATAGTATCAGCAATGGAAAGACCAATGGAAACAATGCTTCCTCGTTTCTGATTTGAGCGAATGAGGTCTGGGATCTTGTCAAATGTTAAAAAAACAAAAACAGGTATTAGTCCGTAATGGAGGCAAATAAAAACAATATCAGAAAAAAGCTATATGATTTTCACAATATAGGGCCTCTGATATTTGATATTTTGCAAGAACTGAAAGTATTAACTCCTTCAAAGTCATATTTTTGGCTAAAAAATAAAGCAATTATGTCCTTGTTGATTTTAATTTCAGAGACGCTTTCAAATGAAAGATGCATCCAAACATTCCGTTGTGTGCATGGATTTGACATTAATTGGGATAAAAAAATTTCTTGTAGCTAGGACTGCTGCAATTGATGTGGAATGGACTATTTTGGAAGCCTTGTTAAATGAGTTAAATTCAGTTTTCTTAGTGGTGCTAGAATTGTTGCTGAAAATATTCATCATGATCATCATGATCATCATCTTTCTTTTTATATCCCTTTTCCATGGTGGCATGGGCTGGATGGGTTGTCATGGTCCATAATATAACAATTAATATCAAAGATGAACTATTCTATTTATAATCAATACATGAATCAAATATTTTTCCAAGTCTAATTCCACCAATCGAATTATTAAACTTACTGAGCTGCATTTTGAAGTACCATTCTTTAAAGCAATTATAGCTCTAATTTTGTTTTGCACATTACCAGTTACACAGGCTGAAAAATCTTTTAGTGTTTTAGTTTATGAATGTTATGAAATCAACTATATACCAAGACAGGTTATATAATCTAGAGCACTTAGCAGTTGAATTATTGCTTGCCTGTGAACTTAATTATGTCTTTATAATTGATGTCTTTGCTATCATAGTAGTATACTTTGTAGTATACTGAATGCATTTATCATGAAATTACTAATGCTACAGAGGTTGATGTGACTATGACAAAACCAAACATTCCTCCCAATACTTTGTTTGGCAAGTTTTCTTATGGCTATGAGAAACAAAAGGCATAGATACATAGAAAACATGTAAAGCCACATTTATACCATTTTCAACAAAAAATTAATATCAACATAATTGATGGTAGATTGGCTGTATCGGTAGAGCGTCATACACCATGCTTTGCAGCATAGAGTTATGGCCCTTTACGTTCTGAGTTCAAATCCCACTGAGGTCAACTTTGACTTTCATCCTTATGGGGTTGATAAAATAAAGCACCAGTAATGCACTGGCCTCGTGTCAAAAGTAGAAGCAATTACCATCAACACCGTTTAATGTCTATTTTCTCTTGCTAGCATGGATTAGTCAAGTTGTCTTGTTGTGAGACAAGCCAGATGTGAGACAAGCCAGATGGCCATGTCTTGTGCATGCAGAACCATTTCTAACTCGGTTTCTATGGCTAGATGCCCTTCATAATCCAACTACATTTACAGTATGGACTAGGTGTTTTTTGTTATGTCACCAACATGAACACTTTACAATGTGGACTGAGGGCTGGGGTAGGGGAGGTCCATGCATGATGGTTAGAGAGGTAGATCTAGGGTGGGGCACTTATCTGGTGAAGAGTGGAGGATGTAGGGATGTGGATGGAGGGTGGAGTGATAGGATGTGGGTGGAGTGATAGGTTATAGGTGGAATATTAGGGTATGGGAAATGTATGGAAAAGAAGGAGAAGGTAGGGGAAAGTGGTGAATATTAGATGTATGCTTCAACCAATGAAGGCAGGTCTTCTGTATTACTATATAATATCATAGATCTCAATCCTATGTCATTGCCTTTGAGAGGTGCAATTGTGCAAGGTCAGCTTTTATGACTTCATCCCAAGTCTTTCTAGGACTTTCTACTCCCTAGCCTCTATCAACTTTGAATGTGCTTTTTATACAGATGCCGTCCTTCATATGCATGTGCATACCAATGCAATCTCCTCTCGTGCACAGAGCATGTGATAATTCTTGCGCTCACTTTCTCTCTCAGTTCATTTATGCTTTGCCATTCTTGTATATTACTATTACACAACCATTATAGCAGGCCAGCTTAATTTCTTTCCAATTTTCACAGGTCCTCTGCACACAGTACCCCGATCACACTACCATTTAACATTTCTGAACCTTTTCTGCTGAACCTTTTCTGTACCATTCTCACACTGGCTACTGTACTTTCAGCACACCCACCTTTATTGCTAATTTGATTACGCAGGTAGCAGAAACTGTCAACTGCTTTTATGGAAACTTTCAATAATTTGATAACACATGTTTCTTGTGAGCGTTTTTTACTTACTGCTCCTGTGCAATGGCCACATGTAAAACCTACAATCTTAGCTAACCTACTTGAGATTTATACCCACCCATTTCCTACACACTGAGCTGGGCCATTTCCCTAAGAGGGTAAACTAATACTTTAGTCTTTGCCAGGTTGACTTTAAGACCTTTGATTCCAGGTTGTGCTTCCAGGTTAGAAATCTTTTTCTCTAGTTCTGTTATAGATTCAGCTATGAGAGTTCAATCATCAGCATACAGGAGTTCCCATGGGTATCCTGTTTCACACTCTTTCTGTTATAGCCTGGAGGATGATAATAAACAGGAGAGGTCTAAGGATGGGCCTTCTTGGATCCCAACTTGCACACTAAACTCCTCACTATAGTCATTACTAATTTTAACCTTGCTGACAGCACCGTTGTACATGGCTTGTACCATACTCACAATCCACTCTTCTAATCCTAGTTTCCTAATGGCCTGCCAGATTAAAGAATGGGGACCCTGACAGAAGCTTTCTCTAGGTCAGCAAATGGTGAGTAGAGTGGTTTGCTTTTAGCTAGGTACTTCTGTTGTTGCCTCCCAAGGAAAAAGGCATCTGTGATACTTTGTCCTGGCACAAACCCAAACTGCATCTCATCTAAGTTAATTCGATCTGTAATCAGTTGTACAATGACTCTTTCTGTAACTTTCATGACCTGGTCAATCAGTTTGATGCCACAGTAGTTCCCTTTGTCTATCTCATCACCTTTGCCCTAGTATCAGTTGATAATGCTGCTGCTACACCTGTCATTGGGTATGGAATTATTTTGTTATAATTTGCAATAATATAAGCTGTTTGTGGCATAATTATTCTTCCAAACACTTACCATTCAGATTTCAGTGTCATATTAAACAAAGAGAGCATCATTTAAATGTAAAAGAACAACTTTTGTCTTCATGTTTTGACACATTTCTTTCAGTTTAATATGGTTCACCTTGATATTTCTTTTATTAGCTCTACATCAAACCACTAATAGGATTGCACTAATATACAAATGTAGTTTCAAATATGAGGGCTTTTGTGGTACTGCTTTACTTTTATTTTATGGCATAGAGCAACTGAAAGACAAACCCTTGTATGAGAAGACAGTTTAACCCTTTAAACTGGCTGTATCAGGTCAGAATTCTCTCACTTCTTTCTGTTTAAAATGGTCGTAACTGGTTGCTCATCTGATGTTAGGGTATTGTTCTCAAAATGAATAACACCAAATTATCATAGATTCAATATTGTGTAAGTTAATTATATGAGATATTATGTAAGATAAAGCCTTTACCACAAAATTACAATACTATGTATAGAATAATGGAAATGATAAAGGGTTAAATCAGGTAACATTCTCAGATTCTCTTATACCTATTCACATCATTTAAGTGATCTGATATTATTATCATTTACTTTTCATGCTGGCATGAGTTGGATAGGTTATCACAGCCAAAGACATATAGAATTATGAACATCACACCTTTTAGCAAGTTGTCACCCCAAAACATATTTACTTGGTCATTTAACTTCATCACAAATTCAATTACTTCTACACTAATTTTATTATTAATGTACTTAAAATTCTGCTTGTGTTAATTTTCTATTTTACTGTACTATGTAACGCACTTGATATATATTTTCTATATCATTTCTAAATACAATATTAACAAGAGTAACACTGTTGAAGATGATGATAGGTTTGTTTAGATTTTTTTACTTGATCTATTTCAATACCTGATATGATTTCATTAATATTCCAATAGACATACTTTACTTGAGCTGATTTGGAATAAATCAGGAGGAATAATAAATAAATGTTGTTTCAATAAAAAAACAAAAACATTATAGCAATTCAATAATGATGAACATTTAAATAATATTTGACAGAATTCAAATTCAAAATCTCTCATAAGATTTTTTAATCTTTTTTACAGAAGAGAATAATTAAAAGCCTTGACTATTGATTATGTGAGACATTATTTTATTGACCTTGTGAAAATAAAAGAAATATGAACTCAAATGATATTTGAACACTGAATGCTGTCTATGCTGAAATTAAGGCATTGTGTATTATTCAGCACTTGTTTTAGCTAGCAGTTTCCTTAATACTGTTTAATACTCATAGTAATGTTGATATTCAAAATTATCACAGAAATCAGTCAACTGAAAACTACAAATGTAATATAAAATGCTTGCATTCATTAAATTTGTAGTTCTGAAATATTACTGCGAACACATACAATTGTGAAATGTTTTGAAAAAGGAGAAAATGTGAGGTGTCGTAAATATTGTAATATAGTTCTGAATCATTTGAAGCCAACAGTTTGATATTTAACATTTGTAGTTTTTCACTGGAACATACTTGTTCTATTTATTTTTACTTGCTTTGTTGGTCATGATGTCTTTATATTTATTTTGATGGTGACAGCAATTACATAGCATGGAATGGTTGAAACAACCAAGAAGAAATTTCGTAAAAACAGTAAGAATAGCAGCTACAATATTAGACAGAGAAGAGAAACACAGAAAGAGAAACAATGATAAATGTATAATAGATACACAGAGTTTACTGTTCTGTGTCAGTTGTTGCTAACTAGTTCATGTTCAATACATTTAATTGAATGCCTTCAAAAGAAACTATAAAAACTTGGCTTCTCTGCTATGATATTCTATATATCCAAGAAGAGGAAATCTACACTAGATGCTTAGTTGCTTTATGAACAACATTTCAAACTAAATATGTCAATAACAATGACCAGATAAAACATTATTATTACAATATATTAGAGGAATATATTTTTGATATTTTTATTTTTTGTTTTGCATGAGAAATTAAGTCGCCTAAAAGCAGAAATATTATTTATCAAATTGCCTGTTATTATGACTGCCTTTTATCTTCATGAGCAATGCCAACAACAATGATAATAATAATTTCTTTTATTTGCCACAAGAGCAACGAATGGGTAACATTATAAGAACAAATTACAAGAGGGAACATTACAGTGAGTGTGGAAAACTGCCATGGAAGTCAATAAATGAATAAATAAAATATAAAATGAAATAGTATGAATAGAGGAACAGAACCTATCTATACATTGAACATGTAACTTTTGTTATATGGTCAATGTCCTTGCCATAATGTAGGATACATTTGATATTGAGGTGATTGGCATTGGAGGAGCATGCATTAATGGGGTAAGTTAGGGGCTTAAAAGTCAGCACCTTGAAGGATAAATCTATGTGTAATGGCAGCTACTGTGTTGAACCAAGTTATAATATTTGGGGTTTGGTTTACACAAGACTTCCATTGGAATAAAAACTGGGATGAGGTCATAAGCAGGGTGGTTAGTCTCAATTAGAGATGGGCTAAGATGAAACTGTCCTTGAATAATTGAAAAGAATTAGTTGACATCTATATCAATGCTTCTTTATATGTAAAGCTTCACTGCCCTTGTCTATTGTATTATCCATAATGTTTTCACTCCTAGTGGTCAATAAAGAAATCATCATTATTATTGGATTGGCAGTATCGGTGGAGGGACGGACACCATGCTTTCCAGCATAGTAACGTCCCTTTATGATCTGAATTCAAATCCCGCCGAGGTTGACTTTGCCTTTCATCCTTACGAGGTCGATAAAATAAAGTACCAGTAATGCACTGGGTAATTGCTGGCCTTGTTCCTAAAGTAGAAACAATTATTATGAGGGAAGTAGATTGGCAGTATTGGTAGAGCATCAGGCAATAGACTTTGTACTATAGAGTTACATCTCTTTACGTTCTGATTTCCAATCCCACTTATGTTAGCATTGCCTTTCATCCTTATAGGGTCGATACAATAAAGTACCAGTAGGGCACTGGGGTCAGTTTAATCAACTTTTCCCCATCCATTCAAATTGCTGGCATTATGTCAAAAATGGGTGTTGCAATGAGAAGCAGATAACAAGTTATCCTTCTCTTCAAACTGAAGACCAGGTATAAATGCTTTCAGATTGACAATAATCATTTGCACAATTTCCATTTATTCAATTTCCCTCACAAAGTTTACATCAGCCTGGGGTTAAGGTAGAAGATAACATGCCCAAGGTAGTGTGTATCAAGTTCAAACTCATATCTACAGCATTGTGAAACAAATATTGAAACATCATGACCATGGTTGCATCCATCTCTATAAACTAATGTAACATTCAACTGCTATAAAGTGTCCCCACTGATACTTCCTATGATACATATTTTTGACTCAGTTGTCTGTGGCATTAAGAATAATTTGTCTTTTCGAGAGACACTACATAGCCACAATGATGAATTAGGAAGTGTTGACTATTCAAGCTGTTAGACTGTATCATATCGCTTTAACCAGCTGTTACACTTACCAATAATATTGATTTCATTCAACAGATAATATCCTCTATTCTACAGAAATTTACTTTGTACTTACTTCAAAGAAATAACATTATCAATTATTATTGTACACAGGGAGTAGAGCTGTGGATAGCAGAATCAGTTCAGAATCTTGGGTTGTAGAAATTGATTCACTACCACCACCATCGCTACTGCCATTGCCACTACCATCACCTACACCACCACCATCAACACAAACTAGCATCATCACCACCACCTCATCCACATTTCCCTCTGTTGCAAGTATTCATCACAGGTCTCTGGTGTGAGGATAAGTCGATATCTTTGATACACTGATTCCTACTGCAACAACAAGCTGAGTCATAGCTTCGTCTTTCCTTTCTTTCCTGATTTGTTTCAAAAGCTTCCTTCCCCACTGAAAGGTCATGGTACAACCCTTCTTTTCAGACTAAGCTATATATTAAAAAAAAAAATAATAATATTGGTAAAAATGCCTTACAATATTTAGTTGTGTTCCTTTACAATCTGAATTCAAATTCCGTTGAGATCGACTTTGCTTTTCATCCTTCAGGGTCGATAAAATAAGTACCATTCAAGTACTGAGATCAATATAATCAACTGTTTTCTTTCCTAATATTTTTGGTCTTGTGCATATGTTAGAAATCAATATGATACACATTGGTTGTAAGGTCTTCTTTTCCACCAGAAGGAACTTTCCTTAAAGTAATTTACTTTCAATCAAATCAGAGATGTAAATTAAACTTGCTCTTTAATTTACAGAAGTAGAATAGCTGATACAGCAAATATCTCTGGCTGTTCATTCTGGCAGGGATTATGCGATCTTTTCTATGTGGTATAACTGAGATAAGTGGAATTTGCCCCTAACCTCACTTTTCCTTTTTTTTTAAATCTTTTAATTGATTTTGAATTCTAAATAAAGAATTCTAAATAAAGTAAAATGTTAGATGTGTCTATTGAGCAGAATATTTCAGACTTCCAATAATTAGCTGTGCTTCTATGACTTCTCAACAATGTGCAGTGTCAGCTTTGTTGTTTATGTAAGTTTCAAGCATTAAATATCTTTCCTCTTTATCTCCAAGTTTAACAATATAATGGATGTTGTTAGTGATTGGCCTCAAGTCAGCATTGATCGAGCATATTTATAACCAAAGATGCTTAAACTTTCACTACACCATCTTTATTCACAGTATAGTGTTTCTAGGGTATACAATCCAAAGTGTCTTTTTTGTAAAAGATATTGTGGCGGGATTTGAAGTGGATTTGGCTGCTATTTCTAGTAGGTTGAGTTACCTCATCCTCTAGAAGTCTCAATCTTCATTTACTATGAAGAAAGTTGTTGTTTAGCTACAAACCAGCTTGGATGAAGCAAACTCATGGTAAAATGCATTCCAGCTCTCACCATCCCATCTTTTACTCAGTTATCATGTAACTAAGATTAGATTATCCAATATGCACTGTTAGAAACACTTTAAGTTGTGACTGGAGGAAGATTTGGATGTTATTTCTTTCAGACTGAGCAAGAGTGTGGAGCTCTGAGTATCTATATTCAGAGGCACTATATATTTGATATAGGGTAAATCTTAAACTGCCATAAAATCAGAGCTACCTATCATCATCATCATCATCACCGTTTTACGTCCGTTCTTCCACACTAGCATGGGTTAGACGGGTTGTCCTGTTGTGTGCAGTGTCTGGTCGGCTTACCATGCCTTGCTCATACAGGAACTGATCTGGCTTGATTTCTACAGCTGGATGCCCTTCCTAACACCAACCTCATTTACAGTGAGTGCTGGGTGCATTTTCGTGGCGCCTACACGTCCACTTTACAGTGTGGGCTAGGTGCTTTTTTGCCGTGGCACCTCCACGACCACCTTGCGGTGGGGGGTGTGGGGGCATATTGTTTATATGCTTCAGCATGTACCCATGGGAGGTCGGGTACTCTGTATTACTGCGTGACGCCAGAAGTCACGGTCATGTGTCATTGTCTTTGAGAGGTGTAATTGGGTAAGGTCGGCTTTTATCACCTCATCCCAGGTCATCTTGGGTCTCCCCACTCCGCGGTTTCCATCAACTTCTAGTGCTCTGCACCTTTTTATGCAGCTGTCCTCCTTCATACGCATCACATGTCCATACCAGCGCAACCGCCTCTCCTGCACACAGCATTTGATTCCTCTTATGCTCAGTCTCTCTCTCAATTCATTTATGCTTTGTCGTTCACGTATATTACTGTTACACATCCATCGGAGCATGCATGCTTCGTTTCTCTCTAATCTACATAAGTCTTCCACCTTCAGCGCCCAGGTCTCACTACCATGCAACATCGCTGTTCGGATACACGCATCATACAGTCTGCCTTTCATTCTGAGGGAGAAGCCTTTTGCAGCTAGCAGTGGTAGTAGTTCCCTAAACTTCTTCCATCCCGTTCTTACCCTAGTTATTGTACTTTCTGAACACCCACCTCCGTTGCTAATTCGGTCACCTAGGTAGCAGAAGCTGTCTACTGTTTCTACAGGGCCCTCCCAGAGATTGGTGGTACTTGTTTCCTGTGGCTGTTTGCTGCTTGCTGTTTCAGCACAGCTGCTGCATGTGAATCCTACATTCTTAATTAAGCTTCCTGAGATCCCGCTACATCTCTTGTGTACCCATTGTTTGCATTTGGGGCAGAGAATGGAGTTCCTACCTACACCTTTCCTACATACTGAGCAAGGCCATTTCCCCGAGGGGATCTGGGTTCTGTTTTCTCGTCTACTTACAAGGACCTTAGTCTTGGTCATGTTGACTTTGAGACCCTTTCTCTCTAGTCCCTGCTTCCAGGTTTGGAATTTATTCTCTAGTTCTACCATAGATTCAGCTATGAGTGCGAGGTCATCAGCATACAGGAGTTCCCATGGGCATCCGGTCTTAAACTCCTCCGTTATTGCCTGCAGGACTATGATGAACAGGAGAGGGCTAAGAACAGAGCCCTGGTGGACCCCAACCTGTACGCTAAATTCCTCGCTATACTCATTGCTAATCCTAACTTTGCTGACTGCTCCCCTATACATGGCTTGTACCGCTTTCACAAGCCATTCATCTACTCCTAGTTTTCTAAGAGCCCACCAGATTACAGCACGTCGAACTCTGTCAAAGGCTTTCTCAAGGTCGACAAATGCCAAGTAGAGTGGCTTACTTTTAGCTAGGTACTATATTATCATAATCATCATCATGACATTTATCAGCTAAGTGTTTAGCTTTGACACTGACATGAGCAAGATATTGAGAAGGCCATTTCATAAGTACATCTCAATAATTACGCCATCATTGAGATGGGCATCAAAACAGGCATCCCATTGGGATATAATGTTTTCTTCTTTTGAATCAGTTTATTAGGACGAGTCATCATGGACATAGTAGTTATCGCAGCTACTGTCCTCGTAGATAGGCAGATAGCTGTGTCCCACTTATATATGTTTTGGTTTTAGTATGGTTTTTAAAGTGAAATGTTATAAGCACCCATTTTACAGAGTATTCTGGGGATATTTTCTCATGGCACAAGCACTAAGAAAGTTATCATGTCCTTGACACAACTAAACAGTCATTCCAGTCTATTTTGCACAGTTTCTATGGTTAGATGCTCTTCCTAAACATCAAGCACTTTACAAAATGTATTGGATATATTTTACTATGGCACTAGTGAGACTGTTGGCAGTAATTGTTGACTTGACTGAAGAGCCCTATCTACTTTATAGAAGAGAGGCAGATGTATTTAGAGGGTGAGGATAGGATGCTATTCCTATAACTAACCACCTTACTGCATGTACTGGGTGTGTTTATTGTGTAGATCACCAACACTACGGAGGCTGTCATGTCAGTGACACAACTGAAGGGTCCTCCCAACCCTTTATTTGGCAAGCTTTCTATGGCTGGATGCCCTTCCTATTACCAACAACTTTATGGTGAGTACTTGTTGCGTTTATTGTGAAGATATGCCAAGTGTGGTGTGATTTGACAGGTGATGAGTTGGGAAGGGGATGCAGTGGTGAAAACACTGAAGTGGTGGAGATATGGGGCATGGATGGTAATTATTATCTCGCGGGGAGGGGTGGGCTCTTAATATGTGTTGGGCAAGGGGGATGGAGAATAGCTAAGGGGTGATAGTTGAGGGAGAATGGGTGAGGTGCATTAGGGGTAAAAGAATAGCTACAAGGTTGTGACAGTGACAGTATCCAGGCATTTTAAGGGAAGGGCATAGCTAAGGAATAAAGAACATGAAGAGGGCATGGATGGAGTGGGCGGGGGGTACCGATGGTGAGGATAGCAGCTAGTGGAAGTGAAATAATATATATATATGATGTAAGCAGGACATTTCTTTGCCAGTAAAATATTTCACATAAAGTTTGGCCCACAGAGTTTCACTAGTTGAAATAAAATTCTCAAAATATTATAGGCCTAGAGAAGTGGACACTGACATACTTAATATAATGAACAGAGACATTTTCATTAATTAAAATTACATCAATAGAGAGAGAAGAAACAATCAATACCTTAATAAAAAAACTGGTTAAAAACACAGCAGAGACAACCCCCAGAATTTAAATTAGCTAAATTTATTTTAAAATAAAATGATATAGGATAATGAATTTTTTTTGGCACTACTACTACTACTACTACTACTACTACTACTACTACTACTACAACTACTGCTGCTGCTAATAATTTTACTACTACTACTACTACTACTACTACTACTACTACTACTACTACTACTACTACTACTACTACTACTACTACTACAACTACTGCTGCTGCTAATAATTTTACTACTACTACTACTACTACTACTACTAGATAGATCTGTGTGTACTTTCAATGGCCAATTTGAAACAAATATGGGTATGAGGTTGTCTGATAAGTTGTAGTAGCATGTCCCAGAAAGTGTTCTTGATGAAAGAGACAAATCCAAGATGCACTGGGACTTCACAATCCAAACAGACTACTGAGAATTAAACACAACAGACCTAGTATTGTAGTCCACAAACTGTGTAACCCTTTTTTTCTTACCAACCTGCCTGAAACCTTTTATTCTATGATAATGGAAAACTTGCTTTTAACCCTGTTAGTAAGTCTTAGTGTGAGTGTGTGTCCATGAAACACATGCATATACACCAGGTCTGAACACAAAGAAACCAGCCTCCCACTATCACTACCTCCATCTCCCCTGCTCTCTCTTTCTCTTTCTATTATAAGCAAATGAGGGCTCACTTGCTAGCTGCCTCGCTGCCCTATTCTAATAGAATAGAGAAAGCATTTCCCCGGAGAATGGTTAGGGAGACACGCTGGAAGAGCCATTCCAGCTCACGACTCAGACACGTGAGTAGCCAACTCTGTGCCCATCATGGTGAGTAGGGAGGTGGCCCTAGGGCCAAGGACACCAGAACTCTCTAAAATGTATTGTAGTTATACATAGAAATAGGTGGGAATGCCATATTGTTGATGTTACCTTCCCAGCCTTGAAAGAATTGAAAAGAAACACACTATATATACTGACTAGGACATCAAAATTGCACAAATGTGGTCAATATCACAGGACAACAACAAAATAATCCCAGTTGTGATTGGAGCTTTTGGTTCAATGCCATTAAAACGGTAAGAGTGTATGGAACAAATAGACTTCAAATCATAAATTGCTTTCCCACAAAAGACTGTCCTGCTGGGTACTGTACACCTCAGGAAAGTAATGTCTATCTAAGGTCCTTGTTAACAAACATTAGAGCATCCTGTAGCCATTAGATTTACTATGCAAGCCATCAAATAATAATTATACTTGTCAGAAGTTGTAATATATGCAGAGAGAAGAAGAGAGAGAAGCAAGATAATGAACAAACGTTGATGTATAAAACTGTGCTACTTTGTTGTTTGTAGTGTTGTTAACCTAATTGCTAGTATTACACATTTAACGCATGTTTGCTTTGGTTTATTACATATATTAGGGTCATTGTGTATGATAATTATGATTCTCAACATTATAGTAATGGTAATAAACACCATTATTTGTGGTATTTTCTCCAACTCTATGTATTGTGAGTTCAAATGTTGCTGATATCAACTTTGTTTAGAGTGACTGAATATAATGATTTCTACAGTAATTTGGGGGGAGGGTAAAGTCGATTAAATCGACCCCAGTGTATTACTGGTACTTTATTTTATCGACCCCCATAAGGATGAAAGGCAAAGTTAACCTCGGCGGGATTTGAACTCAGATCGCAAAGGGCCATAACTCTATGGCATCCGACTCTCTACCGATACTGCCAATCCACTAAATATAATACCAGTTGAGTACCAAATGGTAAATTCTTCTTCCTTTCTCTCCTATCTTGAAGAAATTGGCTGTGGTCATATCTAGAGAAGGAATGGTCTCCAAGTTGAAAATGCCCAAGACATATTGTATGCCACAATGACATCACAATAATACTACCCAGAGTTAAAGTCCCCAGGGTGTAATGGCAATTATCACAATGTATTATAACAGAGATTATCATAATGTATAGTAATAGTGTTTATCAGTATTATCTGCTTTCTTTATATTCTAGATAACAACAATATCATGTTTATTGTGTTCTATGTTATATTTAGATGTGAAGTTAAAAATCATCATATTTCACTTATGTTTCCATAACCCTTAAATCATATATATGTTATCATTGTATTTGTGAGTGAATAATAATAATTGTTTCTATTTTTGGCACAAGGCCAGTAAATACCCAGTACATTACTGGTACTTTATTTTATCGACCCTGTAAGGATGAAAGGCAAAGTTAACCTCAGCCGGACTTGAACTCAGTCTGTAAAGAGATGTAACTGTGCTGCAAAGCATGGCGTCCGACCCGCTACTGATACTGCCAATCCACCAAATAATATCACCATATTATAAATATTCGGTTTCTTTACAAGTAAACAGCCTCATAAACACCATATGTTAAATGATGACATCATCCTATTATTCCATTGGTAGCTGAGAGAAAACAACTGTTGTCATCTACCACGTGGTGTTTTATGAGGCTGTTTACTTGTAAACAAACCGAATATTAATAATATCCACCACATTAAGAGTGAAAACAAATTGTTATCATTGTTTAGCTTGTTGGAATTGATTGAGGAGAACCCTCAACAAAAACATTCCAGTGAAGATGGCCTCACAATCCACCAAGTACTACATTCTCTAATATGTCTTTTTCCTTTTTTAAAATGGCAAAGCTAAATTTTCGAAAAATATTTGATTGCTATTTCTATTGAAGAGGAAAATGGCTGGTTAGGGACTGAAGGCACTAGAAGTCACTCACTATTATTTATTGACTTCATTAAAAGTAAAAAATAATCAATTATTTTCAGTGTTGTACTTGCTTGGCATGTGACTTGATTGTGGATTGGAACTGAAACAATTGCCCCAAGGAAAAGCCATGATACCCATTTAAATCATGTATAAACTGTTACATTCAAATGATGTTTTAATTCTTGTTAGCATTGTATACTATAAAGTGTCAAAGGTTTTGTTGCATATCTAAGTCTAATCACTGAAACAATTCCTTAGTTGTTATTGTTATGATTTAGTCCCGAGGTTAGCAATGATTAAACCAATTTATGATCAAAAACATTCCAGCTATGATCATCCTGTTGAACAGAGGTGGACAGAGGAGGATTTCAAAACACCAAACTTCAACAAGGAGAGGACAAAAGGAGGCAATAATTAATGGGGGAAGCACTGGAAAAAACCTGTCCAACCCATGCATGCATGCATGGACAAGCAGATGTAAAAAGGATGATGATAATAAATGAATTTAAAACTAGATTATCTGGTGTCCTAAATATGTGATTTAAGGTATGTTTAGCTTCTATTTCTAGTACATCAAGTAACCATGTAAAGTCTTCTGCTGTAGGTATGAGTGTTAGTTTTCTAATTGTAGAAGTCATTTATCTATCAGAATTCCTAATGCTTATATTTCAGTATCCTTATTCAATTGGATTACTTTAGATATTATTATTGATTTTCTTGTTTTCATCTACTTATTTGTTTATTTAAACTTCCAGATGAGAAAATTACATATGTAACTTAATACAGAAACAGCTTGGGTATTGCACCATATCAATTTATGCTTTTGGCTTTTAAATTTATTAAATAATTATCTAATGCATCTAACATATCTATAGCTTCCTAAGCTATTCATTTATCTCTTTATTTGATTGTGTTATATTTTATTTAGTTCATTGATTTCTGCGTCATCCATATGTTTGATTGTCAACCTGCAACATCCGTATCCACAATCAACAATCAACAATCAGAATATACACTGATTTAGCATTTTACATAGAGTAGATAACATTAGAGAAACATGCCTATAAAAGAACCTCTATGTGGTCGTTTGGCATGCAGGAAATAGTAGCAAAATCTCTTAACATTTTAGCATTTACATTACTTTATATTTACTATTATATTTTCATGGTAAAGCCTTTATCTCACATAATATTGAATCTATGAGATTTTGAGATTACTTATTTTGAGAACAATACCTTAACATCAGTATGAGTAGCTAGTTATGGCCAGTTTGAACGAGGTGAGAGAATTCTGGTCAGATGTGGCCGGTTTAAATGCTAAAGGGTTAAATGATATATTTACATCTTAAATAAAGAAATGACACATTAGATAAGTTATTCCTTCATACACATAAGAAGGTAGAATGGTGATGGTTTCAATGCCTTTGATAAGGATTGACATCGTTCTAAACATCAGCAATTTTTAGACAGTAAACAAAGAGAGGATAGAAAAGCTCTTATAGTTTTACTTGATATTTTATGTTTTACTCCTTTGAATATGTGCAGTGATATTGTACTTGTAACATTTTTAGATTCTGTGAATTTCATAACTCTTTAAATTTTAGGATCCCCAACAAAGACATCATCTTCATATTTGATGAAGGTCATTCTCTTCTTGCTATACCCAAGAGAGTGGTTGAACTTATTATTGTAAGCTGATAAAACATTTTACACTGCCATTGTTGTTACTCTCAACTCTAATCTATTTAACATTGTAGAACCATTTTACAGCTCAATTGAATGTTATGTGGACATCACATTACATGTAAAGAAATATAAAATGTCAACACATAAGTTTGTTGTTTGATTCGCTGTCAAATGTGCTATCCACATCATTTTAGAAATATATTTTCTCTTTATTGGGTGATATTTTTATGACTGAAGTTTCCAAAATCCATGAATTTGAAACATTGCTAAGTACTTTTATGTCACCCATCTTGGTTTCAATAAAACTCATTTATCCTATATTCACTTATGGCATCAAAATTTATTAACTGATCAATAAGATATTGTTTTTTTCAATATTATTACTTTTCCCCAGGCAAGGATTCATTTCCTTTTGGGTGAACATTTAATTTCTTTGGAAAGCTTGATATAAAAGTTTTGCTGATTGACAGGTAATTCCAAAAGTTTATTATAGATTCACTCTTGTGATTCGTTTAAGATTACTAAGATATCCCAACATTCTTAATATTTTGTGCTTTTGTTAACTTGAGATGTATTTTATTCAATATGATGAATGTCATAACACCCAGTAGCAGCTTTCATATTTCAGCAGCAACTTTTATATTCTTAGATAATGTGTATTACATATATTTATTACATATCTCTAATGAGTGAATGCATGTTCCTTAATGTATGACGATGTTTGTTTTGTTTTGTGATACACAACAGTTAAAGTGTTGTTAGTACTTTCTGGCACAACAATCTTGAAATTAATAATTGTTTCTACTTTTGGCACAAGGCCAACAATTATCCCAGTGCATTACTGGTACTTTATTTTATCGACCCCGTAAGGATGAAAGGCAAAGTTAACCACGGTGGGATTTGAACGCAGACCATAAAGGGGCGTAACTCTCTGCAAAGCATGGCGTCCATCCCTCTACCGATACTGCCAATCTACCATTGTTGTATGTCCTTTGTTGTTGAAGATAAGCAAGATTCAGAATTGGCTTGTATGTCTAGTCTTGTGCATCTGATGAGGTCTATCTGTGCTAAGAATTCTCTTCTGTTTATAGTGCATGTATTGAAAGGTACAACACTTTGGACTGGTCGGTCTAGATTTGTAGAATGAATGCTTCTTCTTCTTAGCAGCAATTTCTTTTGTTTTCTGCTATTTGGACCCCCACAGTAAATCAGACTGCATTAAGAGAGAAGGTTGGTGGATTGGCAGTATTGGTAGAGTGTCAGACACTATGCTTTGCAGCATAGAGTTATGGCTCTTTACGTTCTGAGTGCAAATCCTGCTGAGATTAACTTTGCCTTTCATCCTTACAGAGTTGATAAATTAACGCACCAGTAATGCACTGGGGTAATTGCTGGCCTTGTGCCAAAAGTAGATACAATTATTAAGAGGGTTATGAATGTTAGAATCAATAGAACACTGAAGAAAATGTCTTGCTGTATTGTTATATCACTTAATACATTCTGAGTTCAGATCTCATTAATGGATTACTTTGACTTGTATTCTTGCAAGGTTGATAAACAGTGTTTGTCAAATACTGGAATTTATGTAATCAGCTGCTTCTTTTCTACCAAAATGTGTTATTTTGTGCCAAATTCCAGAAATGGTTAGGTATATTCTGTAATGATTTTGTGTTTAATATTTCTTCCTCATACCTTTTAAGGTAAATATTGGTTTCTGATTTAGGCACAAGGCCAACAATTTTGGAGGAGGGGAAGTTGATTAAATCAACCCCAATGCGTTACTGATACTTTATTTTATCGACCCTGTAAAGATGAAAGGAAAAGCTATCCGTGGCAGGATTTGAACTCAGAACGTAAAAGGATGCACCTCCATACCACAAAGCATTACTGCCAAAGTTAAATATTAATTGAACACATTCCTGCAGGGGAAGAAGTCAGTCCCAGAATATTGTGAGTATGTATCTTATCAATCCTGGAAAAATGAACATCAAAATTAACTCTGGCAATATTTAAACTTATAACTTGAAGTTTGAAACAAAACACTTTAAAGAATTGAATCCAGCACTCTTCAATTTGTGTAACTTTCCACCTTACAAATTAAGTTATTATTAATCATATGCTCCTTAAAAATTATTCAAATATATAAATTCTCTGAAATAAGTTGAATGATTGAATAAAATGTGCTTCATTTTGTTCTAAAGTAATTTTTCAAAAAGTTAAATGATAGATTCAAATTTATAAAGTGCATCAAAGTAAATGTGACATATCAAACTTTTAAGAGAAATATTTATTGAATAAAATACTTTCGTAATTTCCAGTATTTTGATGTAGAAATGGTAAAACTGATTTGTCTGATGAAAAAAAAATCAATAATACAGTTCAATGGCTGCTTTCAAGAGAATCTGTTAGCTCACTTAAAATTTTTCGCACATCGTATTGATAATTGATCATAATTCAAACTGAATTTTTGCTGTTATGACAGGTTTTGTTGATAAGGGTAAACTTTGATCCTCTGTACAAGTGTTAAGAAAAATCAATACAAAATAAAATGAAAGGCAAAACAGCTAAAGAAATTTTGTAAAACAGTTCATTAGTTACTGCAAATACAATAAAAGGAGAAAGAAAACAGCAGATACATGAAATAATGGAGGCTGTATAGCTTAATGTTTTCTTCCCCCTTTTACTGAACAGTCCTTTTGAAAAACTCAGAGACAATTAACATTGGTTCTGAAATGAAGAGGAGATTTAAAGATTTACCACATTCATGAACAACTCATATTGGAAAAAGATGTAGAAGAAAAGCAAAGAGGCTCTATCAATGTCTATGACAGTATTGTAGAGTCTAAAGAAGGTCGCATTCAGTTAAATCACTTTGATAAACAATTTGAATATAAAACAAAACATACAGTGTAATTGTTGTAGAGATAAACATTATTGATTGTGAAAATAGCTTTTGATCATCCAAGACATTATTTAGATTTTGTATGGATCATACAATATCTCTAAGATGTTAATTATTAAGACGTAGAATGTTTATAGAAAGTATGTTTTTCTTTTCATATTGTTAGGAGACACTGGTAACATTATTATGATTATAAATGTGATTTATGTTCTAGAAACAAAATAATTCACCCTATTGCTTGTGAAAGCCATTTCCAAGTGGAAAGAGTTAAGGATTGACAGAGATATCACCTTTGATTCTTTATCTTTTATTGTTCAAGGTGAATACACTGAATGTGGAAGATTTTTTCTTCAGAAAAAAGAATTTCAGAAAGATGTTTGAAGAAGAATGAATGAATATGCTTTATTGTTAAAATATTTGTGACAGGCACAAGTGAAATATTTGACTTGGAGCTATGAAAATGTCTTGAAGTATTTTGTGGAGATCACAAACTGGCATATGACTGTTAAACAGAATGGAGATTAATTACTCTCTCTCTGTACAGAACTACAGTGCAACTCAGATAACACTCAGAGAAGTTGTGTTACTCATCTCTGATAGCAATGTGAATTAAAAAATTCCACAAAACTAAATATCAAGCCAAGATATGCCTGCAGTAGATGATGACAATTCAATACTATGTCGGCATAGGCATATTGTCTCCTTGTTAAGATTGGAGAGAAATAAACTGAGTGATATCAGATAAGTATAGTCAATGCAACAACTATAAAAATACCAAAACAATCGGTTATGCAATAGGTTATGTCAGGATATGAAGATGATACTGGAAGTGATTGATATCAACCATCTCAATTATCTGAATATTTGGAATATACAAATATTACTTAGTTGGGATTTGGAGGTTAAGGTACTGGTGTTATCTAATATTCCTTTGAAAACAGAGAAATGTGACTTGAGTGCAAGGTTCAGCTGATAGTACATGAAATGAGCCCCTATCCAGGGCTATGGACCCCTTCCCCATTGACTTCAAAATGTTAGGTTAATTTTCAGCTTGTGTTCAGAAAGGAAGAGGGATGCAGCACAAGGCTAGTAACCTTACCTCCATTAATCAAAATTACTACAGAAACAACTAAATGGCCTGGGAGTAGGCCCACGACAAGGCTTGCAACTAAGTGGAATAGAAATCTTTCATCATTGCCCAAAGCTCTATGGGGAGCAAAAGAATCTAAAGAAGAAGAAACATTTTTATGGAATCACATTTTATCTTTTTTTACCAGTTAGCTGTTTTTTAGTTATTATATGCTAGTTTGGTTTGCTTCCATACGATTTCTTGGCATTGAGAAGAGCAGCTAAATATTCTGTCTGACGTCAAAAAAGAAAAGCAGCTAAATTTTCTTTCTGGTGTTAAACTGGTAATTTTTATGAGCTAGATATGGAGATTTGAGTGCATTTGCATTGTCTTTTATCGAGATTCTAGAAAAGATGACTTGACTCTAAAACATTTTAGTGTTACTATAGTTAAACTTTGCAAAAATTAAAAGATGTTATTGAAAAATTGCATTCATCACAACACTGATAGTAGTAGTATTATCAGTAGTAACAGCAGTAGCAGCTGTAGTAGTAGTAGTACTCTTGACTGCAATTGGTAACCGCACCGGCAACCTCACCAAGTTTGCTTGGTGAGGAAGGTCATTTGGGACACTCTGCAGGATGAAAAACAAAACTTGACAAAGGGCATAGGAACTCATGTAGGTCAATGGCCATTCAATGGTGTGAAAATATGTATATATTGTATGGGTTTGTAAATATATATATATTAATTTAAGAGTGTGCAGAGCTGTAGTAGATTTCCCTGGTTGGCACTGGATAGTCTTTTGTGACATTCCTGTGTCCCATTGTCTGTTCAATATGCCACTCAATGAATTGATGACATGCAATATATGCTCATTCTAGCTGAGCACCCAGCCGCTCTCAGTTTGAAGACTGACCTACATGGGTAGGGGCCATATCCAACACGAGGTGCCTCTGATATGGCTATCATGGGATTGTCTAGTAGAACAGGTCGGATCTAGAGGAGTAAACCTCAATAAAAATCCTGCTTGTTTCATAGATGATCATCAGTTTAATTAGATAATCTTGGCATCAGGAACACAATTAATTCAACAATGGGTTGGCACAACTGCTCCAGTTTGCAGAGAAATCTATGAGTAAGCAAATATTGTGAGCCACATATATTCTAGTCAGTAGAAAAAGCAAAACGAATGCTTCACTTTTGAAAGAGGGATGACTTAATAATTGTTTCTACTTCAGGCATAAGGAGCAATTTTTGGCGGGAATGGAAAAATCGATTAAATCAACGCCAGTACATTAGTGGTGCTTTATTAGTGGATTTGGACTCAGAACATAAAGGGCCATAACTCTGTCACAAAGCATGTTGTCTGATGCTTTACCGATACTGCCAATCCACCACCCTATGGATATACTAGACTATTAAGTATTATACCCCTTTTTTCAGACTAAGTTAAAATCCATAATCAATTTTATTTATCACCCTTCCAGGGTTGATTAAATAAGGCACCTGTCACATAATAGGTTCAGTTTAGTTGTGTATACTTCTTTCCCAAACGTTGTGTTTGGGAAAGAAGTATACTTCTCTAGTGCTGATAATTATGATAAAATACACTCAAAAGAGTATGGGATTATATGTAAGTAAGGTGAGCACTCAGTAGAGAATGGGAACGTGTGCCAGTCACGCTGGTAAGTTTTTGTCTTTTATTTATAAAAAACAAAAATTATTGTTTTAAAAAAAATATACCACTATATAAATTGACCCTCTGACTAAATTGTCAGTGGGTGGGTTATTGAAATTTTCATTAAAAATGTTCATATAAAAATTTATAACAACTTGTTTTAACTATGAATGTTAACATTAAAGCGCTTCCCGCCAAACATGGAAATGGGAGCGTTGAAATGAATGTCACTATGGCAACAGGTAGTGACCGAGATAAATCACACCAAAACAAAATTATGGAAACATATACGGCATAAAAAAATATTGAACAAGAGAAAAACACAACTTCACAAATCAAGCAATTGAGAACTACAAAAACAACAACAACGATAACAATGACAAAAACAACAACAGCAACAATGATGACAACAACACCAACATCAGCAACAGTAATGACAACAACACCAACAAGAACAACTCCACAAACAAGGAAAAAAAGGTTTCGTTTGCACAAACTGTCCAAAAGACAGAACTATATACACAGATTGACATTTCTAATGCCGGAGAATTGCTAAGAGATGCCAAGCAATATATAACTTTTGGGGAGAATGGCGCGTTTAGCATCACTTCTCCCCAAGAATTGCGTAGAGACACTGTCCTGAAAACTATAGTTTTTAGAACAATCTCAAATACCACCAGAAAACCAGCTCAATTAACTCAAAACGAAATTGAGCTGGTTCTAAGAAACTCCACGAAGGACATTACCTTCATACAGAAGGGAAAACTCTTCGGGAGTTTATCAATAATAATGAAAGACCAATTGACGGCACAGAAATATTCTGTGTCGCCAATTGTGTCCCCTCTCTACACATTTTCCATCCACATATATGGGAAAAAGGACCAAAAAAATAAAAGTAACAAATATCACACCAAATGTAAACATCTGGTGGATATTAGCTGGTTTCATCAATTTTGATGAAGATACAGTAATTTCGGTAGGAAAGTCCTTCAGGGGCATATTCAACGGTACAAGCTTAGAAGTTCTGGTCCAAATGAGACCAGAACGGATAGCTAGTATACCACAACGTGTGCCTCTGGATGGAAATTCCTACATAAACATTTCTGTTGAGGGTAGGCGGCCTTCATGTTACCAGTGTTTAAGCAGTGGTCACCTGAGGGCTTCCTGCCCTCAATTAACTGCATTAAAAAAAGGCACTACTGCCGACACCCAACACAACAACACAACCATCACCACCACAACAACAACAACACACAAAAATAACAAAAACAAACCAAATTGCAAACACAGTCCCACCCAACCCCTCCCCACCTAAAACAATTCCCCAAACACCCACAAGCACAACAGCTCCTCAAAACATACCCCTCCCCAATCAAACGGACGAAGCCCCCTCGTCATCACTCAGTGATGATGAGGTAGAACCCCTCCGCTCCAAAAAAAAAAAAAGAAAAAAAGACATAACACGAACAAAAAGGCAACAAACACACAAACACCAACACAAACAACACAAACATTACAAACAAAAATCCCCCCTCCTGAAAACAAAACAATGACAACACTCCAAACACAAATACCCACAACAAAACGAAAACACATACAAGAACAACAGACAAAAACTAACTCAACACAACAAAAATATTATACATACATAAACACTGACAATAAAACCTTGTTGGAGGTCATCTCCAAAAACCCTTCCGTGGAAACCGAAGGAAAATATTTTACCAAATGTAAAGACAGACCTAATTTAAGGATGATTAGGGTCCTTACGGACACCTATAAGTCATTAAAGGAAAACTTTGCTGAGCACGTGGGGAATATGTGTTAAACCAACGAACCGCGTCCTCTTGAAACGTTTCCCCACCCTACCAGACACCCCCTCCCCACCAAACATCTCCGTCCCCACCCCGCTAGGAACCACCACCCTACCAAACAACCCCTCCAACATCCCCATGGAGATTGTGCAGCCTGGTCCCTAGGAGACGAAGAGGTGAGTGATTTCTTTTCCTCATCTTTTAACTTTTCAGCACCAACATGACCAATATAAGAGTTGGATGTGTGAATGTACGCGGCCTGGGGTTGCCCCGGAAACAGGGCAAACTCTTAAACGACCCCAGGTCGCACAGTATGGATGTGGTAGCCATTTGCGAGTCCAGGATCCACAGCGAGCGACCATCTTCGACGACTTTGAGATCTACGCATCTCTCTGTCAGCCGGGTGGTGGGGGCGGGGTTGCCGTTTTGCTGCGTAAACACCTGGACCTCGTAATACAGATGATACATCTGGACCCGGAGAGTCGACTGGTGGTCCTAGACGTTGACGGTAGTGAAAGTGGAGCCTTCAGGCTGGTGGCCGCATATGCCCCATCCGGGACACCGCGGCCAGACTTCTTCAAACGTCTAGAGATTTTTCTGGGAAAGTCCCGCTCTTGCTTTTAGTGGGGGACTGGAATGGAATCCTAGATGCGTGTTGGGACTGTGGGAGCATGTCCCGATAAAGGGGGGTGTAACAGCCTCAAACAGTTAATCGGCCAATTTGACCTGGCCGATAGATATCGACTAGATTTTCCGACTGTGCCACTGTAGACGTGGACTAATCGTAGCGGAACATCTAGATCGTACCTAGATAGGGTTCTAGTTAGAAATAAAGATAGGGACATGTTAAGCTGTCCACAAATGTTCATGGTTGTCTATTTAGATCACAAACTAGTGACCTGCATGGTCAACCTTGATAGAACCAATAGACAAGGACCCGGCTACTGGAAGCTGAACTTGTCGTTACCGACATGCAAAGCCTACGGTAGACGGATTAGCACTTTAGTTAAGCAGCACTTGACAGGGGCCATTGTCAACAACAGATGGTGGTACTCTCTCAAGAGGGCAGTTAGATTAGACTCGTTAGTTTTTAGTAAAGAATTAGCGTTAAATAGAAATAGGACCGAGAAGGAACTGATAGATAAAGTAGAAGAGGCAATTAAAAGTGGCAACGTAGCCAGCAGACTAGCAATGAGAACGGCCTTGGACCAGTTCTTCGACGCAAAGCACGAGGGCTGCGTTGTCAGAAGCAAAATACGTGATCTGGGTAACGTGGGAACCAAAGCTGTTAGCTGGGTCCAGGTGACAGAGGCAAAAAGTGGCAACAAGTCCACGATTCGGTCTTTGAAGGACCAAGACGGACGCCTGATATGAGCCGAAGCAGATGTGCGCGGCCTTTCAGCGGCACTTTGCTCAGCTGTTCTGGCAGGGCGGCGCGCCGGGAGGGGCTATGGATTTCGGTCCATACCTCGACGGCCTACCGCGACTATCGGACAGCGAGCTGGAGTTCTGCGAAAAGCCGATTTCAGCTGCTGAGATAGGGGACGCGCTGAGCCAATGCGGCAAATGCAAATCTCCAGGTCTCGACGGTCTACCCTACGAATTTTACGTAGCAATGCCGGACTTGTTCTCCGGTCTCCTGGAAGCGGTCTACTGCAACTGGCATCAGAACGGGAGAATTCCCAGTTCTGTGACCAGGGGCGTAGTCACACTAGTCAGGAAGGACGAGAACAAGGGAGATGACATAGGCAACTTCCAGCCCATAACTCTGCTAAACACAGAGTTACAGATTTTTGCCACGGTGTTAGCAAAGAGGCTGGTGCTTGTCGTCGAAAACCTGGTGGGAGAAGGGCAGACATGTGCAATCCCGACCAGATCCATACATGACAACCTCCACCTCATGCGATACATCATAGAGAGAGTAGGGTGTAAACCCGGCTTCGGTGGGGCTCTGATCAACTTGGATCAGTCTAAGGCTTTCGATAGGGTTGACCATCGTTACCTGGATGCGGTGCTCGAGGCGGCAGGCTTCGGACCCATGTTCAGGGGCTGGATTGCTGCAATGCACAACAGCAACATCTGCTCAAGGGTCAAGGTGAACGGCTACCTCACAGAGCCGTTCCATATCACGCGATCCATTCGAGAGGGATGCCCTCTCTCCTCCCTTCTGTACGTACTGACTCTCGAGCCACTACTGCGGAAGTTGGAGCTATTGCAGGGCATCCCTCTGGAACTGGGACTGCGGAATGCGGTGTCGGCCTACGCCGACGATATGACAGTAAATCGAGGAAGTTGGCACCTTACTGAAGGAATATGAAAGGTTCACAGGAGCAAAGCTGAACCGGGACAAGTCCATCAGTTAGCAACTCGGATCGTGGAGAGGCAAAC
Source organism: Eledone cirrhosa (assembly GCA_964016885.1). Lineage (NCBI taxonomy): Eukaryota > Metazoa > Mollusca > Cephalopoda > Octopoda > Eledonidae > Eledone > Eledone cirrhosa. The sequence continues at coordinate 20,142,664 of OZ024743.1, read as the reverse complement.
CGATGCCTTCCGATGGCGTCGTCAGACACTGGACGGAAGGACCGGTAAAGCTGCTCGGGGTCTGGTTTGGTCCGGACCTCCAGGTGGAGAAGAACTGGAATGAGGTGACGCCAAGGTGTTTGCACTCACCCAAAAGTGGGCTGAGTGCAAACTATCCTTGAAAGGTCGAGCGGTGGTGGCGAACACTTTTATACCGTCTGTCATCTACTACCGCTTGACCGTCATGCCTTGTCCAGCCAAAACGCTCACCAAAATGGAGCGCGCGCTCTTCCAATTTCTTTGGAAGAAGCGGCCTCCTTTGGTGAGACGATCCATCTTGTGCCAACACCCTTCAAACGGAGTGCTGGGGATGCCGTGGCTGACGATGCGCAAACACGCGCTCAGGCTGCGGCACCGCCACGTATTCCTCACCGGAAAACCGGTGTGGGCCCCGTTCGTGAGTCGGGCTTTCACACGACTCGTCTCGCTGACCGAGCTACAGTCCTGGGTCAAGCAAAGACCGAGGAAAATGCGCGACTGGCACATCGAATGTGCTCAGGCGCTCACAGCCCTATGCCAGGCGGACCCGGCGATCAGTGGAGTCTCCACTTCGTCATTCTATAGAGGGTTGGTCCGCAGCAAGTGCGACGATGCGCTCGGTGAAACTTTAGGCGTAGAGGAAGATGAACTGGGCAGTCTGTTCGGTAGAACCTTCCGCCCGGGACCGATGGACAACTTCCAAAAGTCACTGGCCTGGCAGTGCTACCGAGGAGCTCTACCAGTTCGAGACAAGCTCTACAGACACGGGTGCCCGGGCAGGGACCCTTCGAAAAAGATCTGTTCGAGATGCGTGCACGACAAGGAAACGGTTGTGCACGCATTTGTACACTGCCCGAGCGTTACCGACCTGTGGGGCTATGTAGAACGACTATTATCGTGGGTGGGACCAATCCATTTGACCACCGAGTCTATTGTCATAATCAAACCGCCACCCTCCTTCAAAAACGAAGGAGAGGCGGTTTTCCTTTGTGTGATAGCTATGGCGAAAGAGGTTGTATGGTGGACGAGGTTAAAAGGGCTGAGGTCAGACACCTTTCTCTCCGACCAACAACTTATTCTTTTTTTCAAATACCACTTTGGATCAGGATGGAGAGAGAGTTGCTGTACCCCAGCAAGTTTTATGAAACGTGGGTGAAAGTGGCGAGAATGGCCCGAGTGAATGGGCCTTCTCTCTATATCAGCCTATAGGTTGAGGAAAAGGAGGAAGAGAGGAAAAGGAGGAAGAGAGGAAAAGGGTACAAACTCTTCGTACTCCTGGAGATGAGGGTTGCACATTTTTTTCGGAGGTATGTGTTACCCATATGTAATGTCTCCCCTATTGGGGAAAATCGATTAACTTTTAAATTACATTTGTGATAATATTTTATACGTTTTTATTGTATGTAAACTTCCCCCTTTGTATTTGTGCCCCTGTGGCTAATAAAGAAACATATCTATATATCTATATACAACTATTTATTTGTTATTTTATTAATAGTTTTATTTTCATATACCTGTATGTAAACTCCTCATTTGTATTTGTCCCCTTCTTTTGTGCCCTTGTGGCTAATAAAGAAATTTATCTATCTATATACAACTAAAACTATGTGATTGTGTGCTTGTCTGTAATGTAATACAGCCAAAACGGTGCATAATGGGAAAATACTTTGAAAGGAAGATGCCCCTGAAATGGGAATGTAAATGGAATAAAACAACTTTCATGTAAATCGGAGCACGGCTTCCCAAGATACAGAGATTTTCCCAGTGGTTGTGAGATAGTAGATTGAAAGAGAGACATTGAGAGAGAGAGAGAGAGAGAAGGAGACAAAGAAGGAAAATGGAAGAGAGAATCGAATGCAGCATTACTGTATCTAACTCCAATTTGGTGACTAAATATTAAGTCATATGTATCATATTTCCTGCTAAATAGAAAGGCTTTCTAAGTGTGTGTATATATATATATATATAAATATATGTGTGTGTGTGTGTCTGTGACCAGTGTATATAGGTCACAGACACCCACATATACATTTATATATATATATATATGTACACACACACACACACACACACACACACACACACATATACAAACACATATATATGGGCCTTCCAATTTCATTTTACATTAAATACATGTTTGTGAACATTTTAATTATTCAAAAATTATTTTTAAGTGAACATGATTTCAAATAAATATTTTTAAGTGAATGTGACCCAACAGGTCACTGGTACTCTAGTGTTTAATAAAAATGCAGGCCTCCCAACCTGTTTTAGCACTCAGTTGAGTGCAGGAAAGCAAGTGAGATGCAGGCTTGCATTATATGTGGGGATACGGAAAGTTGATTAAATCGATTCCAGTATGTAACTGGTACTTATTTTATCGACCCCAGAATAATAAAAGTCTAAGTTTACTTTGGTGAGAGATAACACATCATTACAAGATTAACAACTACCCACACAACACACACACTATGATATACACAATCACCAACCAATAAAATGAGACAATTTCCATAACACATACCATACATAATCTCTTCCCCCCAAATAATTGTTTCTATTTTATGCACAAGGCCAGCAATTTTGGAGGAAGGGAAATTTGATTAAATCAGCCTGAATTCATTACTAGTGCTTTATTTTATTGATCCTGTAAGGATGAAAGGCAAAGCTAACCTCGGTGGGATTTGAACTCAGAACATAAAGGGCCATGACTGTACGCTGAAAAGCATGTTTTCTGATGCTCTATCGATACTGCCAATCAACCTAGCCACACACGACACTCTTCCAATGCATTCAAAACAAAATAAAATAACATATGGCACTGTCACCATCATCATCACCGCTTTACGTCCGTTCTTCCACGCTAGCATGGGTTAGACGGGTTGTCCTGTTGTGAGAAATCTCTGGTCGGCTGACCTTGTCTTGCTCATACAGGAACTGATTTTGGTTTGATTTCTACAGCTGGATACCCTTCCTAACACCAACCTCATTTACAGTGAGTGCTGGGTGCTTTTTTCCGTGGCGCCTACACGTCCACTTTACAGTGTAGGCTGGGTGCTTTTTTGCCGTGGCACCTCCATGACCACTTTGCAGTGGGAGGGGGTGGGTGGCATATTGTATATATGCTTGAGCTTCGGCTTGTACCCATGGGAGGTCGGTTACTCTGTATTACTGCATGACACCAGAGGTCACGGTCGTGTGTCATCATCTTTGAGAGGTGTAATTGGGTAAGGTTGGCTTTTATCACCTCATCCCAGGTCTTCTTGGGTCTCCCCACTCCACGGTTTCCATTGTATATAATTATAAAGAACCTATAACACATCCTCACATATTATCAACAACTCGCACTGCCACTGAATAATTTAACATTCTCCTAATAACTTAGCAGAAAAAATATAAAAACAAGTTTGTTAATTTCAATGTTTATCTTATATTTACTGTTGGAGAGACTGTTGTAAAAATTTGCAGTAAAGACTATAATTTTTAATGGGATGTAGTCATAGTGCTGTTTTGTATTTTACAAGATTGTCTTGCTAATGTGGTACGTGATAATAAGAGTTAACACACTTCATAGCAATAATATGACGCAATTCACCCAGCACATTAAAAATCATCATACAACTCACATTTCACATATCCTACACAACAAATAGACACAAGAAGACCCACAACAAAGTCAAAATGTTGTAGCACACAAACACAATTCTACTCTCCCAAAAGACAACCATACACAACTCAGGAACTCGTGCAGCAATAAAAACTCACATTAAACTGTTGAAAACATAATATTAACAACAACAATAATGATGATGATGATGATGATGATGGTGGTGGTGATAATAATAATAATAATAATAATAATAATAATAATAATAATATTGCTGTTAGTATGAATATGATAAAGAAAAACAACTAAACAAAATGAAATTGACAATCTTTGTAGCAACAAACACAGTTAACAAAATAGGTAGCGACCCACATACGGGAAAACATTAATATTGGATTGAAATAAAGAAAATAATGTTTCTCTAATATTATGTTAAATTCCATAACAAATAAACCATGTATTGAACCAAAACCTTATTTTACAGCAAATAAAATTTAATTATATTAGTAAGTATGGAATTTGGAAAAAGTTAAGCATCAGTAAGCAAATATTTTGGAAGTTACACATTTAGATGTATTTAATGTGTGTATCGACCCATAACTTCTAATAGTGTCATAGGGGCATCATTGGGTCACTGTTGTGACACTTTAACCATCACTCTTTAGGCTTGAACACAGCTGATTTCTTCCAGAGAAGGAAAGAGAGCGAGTGAGAAAGAGATAGAAAGGAAGAATCAACTCCAGTATTAGACTGGTACTTTTTTTTTATCTACTTTGAAAGGATGAAAGGCAACATTGATCTCGACAAGATGAGAGCACAGAAAGTCAGACCAAACACTGCAAAGCATTCAATATTAGTTTTCTAACAACTCTGCCAATTCACCACAAGGACCTATTTAAAGAGAAAATATAATCAATAACCTTTCTCTGGTAGCAAATTATCATTTGTATTTGCTAGAGGTTTCATCTCCCTCTTGGATTCCTCAACTGTATTTTTGTTGGTTGACAAAGAGGAAAATGGTCATTTAAAATTTTACTATAGCATATAGTCTTGTGCTTTTAAGTAAAACACATAATTCTACTTTTTCCAGTTTCCCAACAGGTGAAAATTATGTTCTATTATTATTTTATGGTACTGGGGATTGGCACGGAAAGTGCATCTAGATGTAAACACAATCACTTCAATAAAAATCATTCTACACATCAAAGTATGGAAAAATGGGTATAAAACAGCAAAAAGCAAACCAAATATTTGAAATTCTTTGAAAAACTTCAAGAAAATATAATTCACCTGTTTTTGTTTGTTTTGTTTTTAAAAATTGATTTAGCAAGTATCATGTTGCAGGTAATGAATCTGTGTCACAAATGAACACCAAATCTCCTGTTATCTGTTAGCACACCATGGGAAGTAACATGTTGTCTAATTTTTAGCAAAATATGGGAAGTGGTAGATTGTCTATGGTATATATGGCATGGTCACAATTCTCCTGATAGTATTGTAGGAGTGCTGTATTGACATATAATGTTTTTTGGGCATTGTAAGCCTGGCAGAGACCATCGTTCTCCAGGTCTGAGCATAACAGATTTCTTCCAGAGAGAAAGGAAGGATCGACCCCAGTACCAGACTGGTAGTTTTTTTATCGACCTCGAAAGGATGAAAGGCAAAATTGATCTGGCGTGGGATTTGAACTCAGAAACGAGAGAGCTGAAACAAATACCATAAAGCATTCTATCCAACATTCTAACGACTCTGCCAATTTGCCACCTGGATTGTCTAACTGTTAGCGAAATATGGGATGTATTATGTTGTCTGTTAACAAGACATGGGAAGTGACATGTTGTCTAACTATTAGCAAGACATTGACTGTGGAACATTTTCTGTATGTTGTCTGTTAACAAGACATGGGAATAGTGTGTTGTTTAACTGTTAACAAGACATGATAGTGGTATGTTGTTTAACTGTTAACAAGACAGGATGTGGTAGGTTGTTTAACTGTTAGCAAAACATGAGATGTGGTATATTTCTTGATGTTGTTTTAGATTATTTACACAAATATTTTACAAATGGCTAAGTAGATGTAAGGATTAGATTCTTAGCCAAATGATCAATAATTTATGTTCCACAATTTGCAAAGTAAATTGAAAAATATATATAATTAGAGCTGTCACTTGCAATCAGTTATGACTTGATAATATGTACCTTGGTGTCACTTAAAGTTTTAGTTGCCCTTGCTGTCATGAGAAGACACAAACACCCTCCTGGCTCTCCCTCTAATTTAGAGGAGCATCCAAGATGTGACATCTGGCAGAAGAGAGGGTTGCACCAGCACTAAGATGGTATTTTCAGTATCGACCCTGAAAGGATGAAAGGCAAAGTGAACTTCAGCATGATTTGAACTCCAAATGCTGAGACCCAGAACAAGTATTCAACACTGTAATGACTGCAAAATCAACTGCGTTCATTACTTGCAAAGTACGGTTTCAATAATAAGGATACTTATATTTGTTTAGCTTCATCCACCCACCCATCAAAAAAAGGAAAAAAAAAGGGGAATAATGCATGAATAGGTACAACTCATTGTAAATAGTGGGAACACCATATTATTAATAGACGTTTTATTTGCCAGCAAATATTGTTTGTTTTCATTTATATTGGAATGTGTAATGGACAAATATACATTTGGTGCTGCTTTAAAGATTCTGAAAGATTATTACCTTAATTTTATTTTTCTAACGAGAACTTCAATGACCTGAAAACAACAAAAACAAGATGAATCATATTTTTATATAATACAGTTCCCAAATATTGGCCTGTAGGTTTTTGTCTTTGTAGTTGTCCTATTTATAATGTTTAGATCTCAGACAGATTGTTGCTTGTCTCAAGTCACTATTCAAAGAACGATGCTATAGCAATATCTAAAAGATCACTCTCAGGCCAGTAGACAGTTCAGAAGTCAATTCTTTCTGGAGTTGAGCAGCTCATTGTCAGGTTTATTGGCATTTTTCAGATTAATTTTACGAAGCATCCTTTTAATTCTTCTATCATTGATGTCTGTGTTGAAATTGGAATTTTTTCATTACCTCTACTGAATATGTGCACAAATTGATTATTTTGAATGTTGGCTTTTTTCTTTCTTAGTTTCGAGGGTTTCATACTTGTTGCAGGGGGGAAAAAAGACTGTAGTACTACTGTTGCCATTTGTCTTATTTAAAAGAAAGAAAAGAAAAAAGAAAACAGTTGAAGAATTTCTGCAAGTAACATTTTAACTTTTGTTCTACTGAATTTTGAGCAAATCAATTATCAGTTCTCTTGTAAGCCCTACCTACATATCAGTTTATTAAAACCATTTGTTATTTTGCCTTTAGAGTTTCTTCTTTCTTCTAGCGAAATATCTTTATTTTTTATCAGCTTACTGAATATATAGATGTAAACTTAGAAAATACATCACTCATGTAAAAAGTAGATACATAAATGATGTAAAAAAAGTTATTTCTACTTATTTTCCTTTTCCCATGCGAATAAAAAAATTGGAGGAACACTTGTCATTGTTTTTATTTAACCCCAGGGAAGCCATAATTGTACAAATCTATGATTAAAGCATTTCAGCTACTACTATCCTGTCTTTAAGATAGTAAACAGTGATTTGCAGAAAAATTGACTGCTATTTCTGGTATACCAAGTGACCACACAGAGGCACATCTATCATATTTTTATTGTAGAAGTTGGTTTTATAGCAACTAAACAATAATTAAGTTGTAGGGTTAGAATCCTTTAAAGGATAAACAGACAGAGGAAGGCAGAGTAATTTTGACTTCCATGGTCAAAATAAATTGAATGTATTAAGGTGGTTGTTTAGTCCCAGGTCATTATGAAAGGTTTAAATGTATGGTGAGCACTCCAACAAATTAAGTTCAAAGACACTTCACATGCATGCATACATACACAGACACATACATGCATGCATACATACACGCACACACACACATAAATACATATATGCATACATATATACATAGGTATGTATATATGCATCATCATGGTTTTTACATCTGCTTTTCCATACTTGCATGGGTTGGGCAGGTCCTTTTCAGCACAGCATCTCTCCACTCATTACGATCCTTTGTCATCTCTACTGTGAGCTTCAATCATTTCAGATTAGCTCACACCAACTCTGCCCAGGACTTCCTTAGCCTTCTTCTACTGTGACTTACTTCCACTGGGATTTCTTGGCACTTTGTCATGTCCATACCAATGCAATCTTTTCTCTTGCACACTAGTTGTGATTCCTTTTATACTCAGTTCATCCAAGCTTTGTCATTCTCTTACATGAACATTACCCATCCATTGAAACATACTTGCTTCATTTGTCTCCAGCCTGTGCATATCTTCTGCAATCACTGCTCATGTTTCAGAACCATGCAGCATAGTTGGCATTCAACAGGAGGCATACACATTTGGAAGGAGAAATCTTTTGTTGTCAACAGAGGTATTAGTTCCCCGAACTTCTTCCATCCTATCTTTATTCTAGCCTCTTTACTCTTTGAGCACTCTCCTCTGCTGATAATTAAATAACCTAAATAGCAGAAGCTATCAACCACTTCTATGGATCCTTCCTGGGGAAAATATATAACATTGGTACTGTTACAATCAAAAAGAGGACATATCATGATGATATATGTATATATATATATAAATGGACATTAAACGAAGATGATGATGATGATGATGATGATATATAGTAATAATAATAAATGTGAAGACTAAAATCCAAAGAGGGTTCATCATCATCATCATCATCATCATTTTACGTCCACTTTTCTCTGCTTGCAAGGGTGGGACGGGAACTGATACTGGCTTGATTTCTACAGCTGGATGCCCTTCCTAACACAAACCTCATTTACAGTGAGTGCTGGGTGCTTTTTTGCCGTGACACCTCCATGACCACTTTGCAGTGGAATGATAGGGACCCCTGTCCCTATCATCTCATTTCTACAGCTGAGTAAACTAGAACAATGTGAAATAAAGTCTCTTGCTCAAGAGAATTGAACTCACAACCTTTCGATTGCAAGGCCAATGTTTTAACCACTAAGCCATATGCCTCCATAGCCATATGCCTCCATTAGGTATATCCTAATGTTTGTTGAGTGAGATGGAGTTGGTCAGAGTATCGCTTAAGACTTTCTCTGTTAATGTATTAAATATATATATATTTGTGTATATATGTATATATATACTGAATATGCCTATATAAATATCATAAATATAGGAATATATAGGCTGTCAGGGAGGGGCACTAATTCTGGCTAGAATATATAGCCTTTTCAGGACTTATTTCATACTCATCTGGGCTTCCAGTAGCTGATTACACATGAAAGTGGCCCCACATTGGTTTTAGCAGAAGTAAGAGCAGTGTAGGGCATCAAACTTTTAGTGGCACAGACATGACCATTGTACTTGGTTGACTACCTGGAAGAAATCATCAGTTGACTGAAGGAGCAATTACAGCACATCACAAGAGAATGCCAAAAGCATGGTGTGATATGTAGTGTGTTATATCATTTGTGTGAAGGTGTGTGGCTTAATGGTTAGGATATTTGACTCACGGGTGTTCAATTCCCAGTGGCATGCTATGTTCTGGAACAAGACACTTTATTTCAAGTAGTTCCAGTTCACTCACCTGGCAAAAATGAGTTGTACTTGTAATTTGAAGCGCTAGGCTAATCACATTCTCTACCATTCTGAATATTCTTGAGAACTAATTTAGGGGTATGCGTGTCTGTGCAATGATCAAACAGTTGTACGTTAATTTCATGAGCAAGCTGTTCTGTTGATCATATCAACTGGAATTGTAATCATCATAAAAAATGGAGTGCCGGGTTTTTTAAAATCCTTTGCGTCCAATTTTATTTTGCCTCTGGATTTAGATGGAAGGGTAGTTGACAACATATATTTACTCGAGTACAGGTATAAATTTATTGAACCCATTTACTTGTGTTGTATTGAGGCAAATAACTTTGTGGCTACTCTGGGATTTTTACATAACCTTACCTTTTGAGTACTAGCAGGAAAACCTTATGCTAGTCCCATCAATTTCTTATTATATATATATATATATATATATATATTGTTATGCTTTGGGAGGGTCATGTTGCCAATAAGAAACACATGCACCAGTTGCATTCACTCCAATTTATTATAAATTAAATTTATAAATTTAAGAATTTATAAATTTCTGGTTGGTTGGTTGATTCCACAGCCGGACAGTTGTTCATATATTGTCAAAGTTCTTTCGTCACACATTCTGTGACCTCTTCAGTGACTGGGGATTCTTTTCTTTGTTTTTGTGCCTCTCCTTTGTTCTACGCCATCTTGTTTTTGTGTGTGTTGTATGCTTAGTTTGCGCAATGTTTAGACAAATCACAGAGGCAATAAACATAAATGAACTCCAACCAAAATTAAATAGAAAACATGAATGGAATAGCAACATCACAACTTACAATTAAGGACAAAATGAAAACACACACACACATAGAACAGACAACAACCAGTAACATGTAAATAAACAAATAAATAAACAAACACAGACACCCGGATGTAACACATGCGCAAACTAAGCACACAACACACAACCAACCGGATATTGGAACCAACCAACCAACCGGAAATTTATAAATTCTTAAATTTATAAATTCTTAAATTTATAAATTTAATTTATAATAAATTGGAGTGAAAGCAACTGGTGCATGTGTTTCTTATTGGCAACATGACCCTCCCAAAGCATAACAATATCGGTTTCAACACACGTTTTCAGATAAAGAATTTTGCTAAACAAATTCAGAAACGAAATATAAATATATATATATATATATATTGTTATATTTGGGGAGGGTCATATTATTATAATATTGCCAGAAATAATAATAAAACATCCTCACTGTTTGGTTTGGATTGGTTTTCACTTCTGTATATCTTATATCTCCATAGTTCATTTATTTGACAATCAATGTTTATCATTGATTGACCAATGGTTAAAAATATAGATATAAATACATATATATAGTCTATCAAAGTTCTTTCATTACGCACCTGTGACATCATCAGTGGTACTATTATGTTTCCTCCCAGGATTTTTATTTCATTGAGGAACAACTTCTACAGAATATATTCTGTTTCATTCGGCAATAAAATTATTATCGTTTTTATGATGACTTTCCATGCTGATATGGGTTGGACAGAGCTTTTTGAGGCAATGTTTTATAGCCAGATGCCCTCCTGACACCAGCATTTTAATCATTTCTTATGACATGCAAGGATTCGGCATATCTATTCCTATACGTTAATTGTGGTACCTTTTGTTCCTTAACAGAACATCATGAGTTTTCTCATTCATGACTCAAAGAAAAATAAAATTCAAACAATATATGAAGAGTAAGATACATCTAAAGTTATGTCAACAAAGTGGGCAATTATATATATATATTTTATAGATCAACTACAAAATACATTTATTTATTAATTTATTTTGACTTATCTGTCATCATCATTTATTTTCAAAATGTCCATAGAATGGTAAAAAATAGTTCTTGGATATTATGCTGGAGAAAGAGACAACAATTTGTCTGACTTTTGGGAGATTTCACACAAATTATGAATATATGTCGTCAGCAATTAAATGAGCTAAACTCATAGGACAATAATCATGCAACTGAATGATCTATTGGTTTAGAATTATTCATCATCTTATTTACAACTATATTTATTGATTTGACAACTGATTTTTAAGTAGAAAATTACTTGCAACAATCAAAAGCAGTAACATTCCTCATCATCATATATGTTTTAAAAAAGTCAACAAACTACAACTTTAAAAAATGCTCTACCAAAAGGTATCTCACACATTTAAATAGCATATTTCAGTGATTAATCTTTAATTAAAATAACAGTCTTTTCAATATTTGTTCTCTGTTCATGCTGTTAGAAAAGTCTATATATAATATCAATATTTTCATATTTACTTTTCGCATTCTGTTAAATGTAGACTTATCTTATCAACATTTTTTTACATCATTCAATTAATGTTATATATTGTGAAGTGTGTCTGCTTTGAACTATAAACACAGACTGAATTCTATGTAGACTTTACTTAAACAAAATGTATATACTAAGATGTTAGAATAGCAATTTTAAAGCAATCATATATGTGTGTGTACACACACACACACACACATACACACACATACATACACACACATGCACATATATATATATAAGCAAGATGTATGGTAGGTTGTACGTAAATCGCTAATCTTGAGTGAAACGTTGATGAAAATAATGAATTTACAATTACCTGTTATATGCCTTGAAAAGTCCCACCATATGGTCGGATGACACGGCTGTCGGCAATAAACTTGTTCTTTTTCCTTTGTTCTTTTTCCTTAATATTTCTGCTCTGCTTATACGCATAGAGCTTAACTAGCTACCGTCGCATATTTGGTAGGTCAGGCGTGATCATCGCGATTTACGATTATTGGGGCTTATAAGCTTTATGCGCTTACTGAGGTGTTTTTTAAGGTGCTTTTAAGAGATCCCAAGTCTTTTACTTTTAATGCGTAACTTATAAATTCTTTAATTTTTAACCTTCAATCCCTAACTTTTAGGCCCTTTTCAAATTCTCTTAATTCCCTCTAACCCATCCCTTTTACAACTCCGACAACTAATATAAAAGAGCCCCCTTAGAATATAGACCCCAGATAAACTAGCTGAGCTGCTGATGTATACCATGATTTCAAACTGCTAATCTTGAGTGAAACATTGATGAAAATAATGAACTTACAATCACCTGTTATATGCCTTGAAAAGTCCCACCATATGGTCGGACGAAACGGCTGTCAGCAATAAACTTGGTATAATGTCATAAAAGTTCCTTTGTTCTTTTTCCTTAATATATATATATATATATATATATACATATATATATATATATATATATACATATATATATATATATATATATATATATATATATATATATATAGAGAGAGAGAGAGAGAGAATCTGTGGTGCTGAGACTAAAGAGAACCCTAATCATGGAAGTACTCAATTCATGGGGAGACGGTATAATTCGGACAGCAGTTTCTCTCTCTCTTTATATATATATATATATATATAAAATTTTCATTCCTTTTTGTAAACATTTGGAACAAAATATTAAGTTTATAAACTTTAATGACTTAAACTATAGCCAATATTATACTATCCAATAGGATAGTTTAAATATTTTTAATATTAATTTATCAAATAGGGTTTTCGAGTCATTTACAGGGGTTGTTTCCTTAGCTTTTACTTAACTACTTAACTGCATGTGAGACCTAAATGTATACGTTTGTTTTTGTTTTTTAATTTTTTAATTTCCGGTTGATTCTATTTATTTATATTATTCTATTTATTTATATTATTCTATACTTTGTAATACTACTGTGCATTATATTTACTATTTACTGTCTGGCACTCACTCACTCATCCATGTACATGTCTGTCTACCAACCTTGTAATTATAAGTAATTATATATTATATTGTATTAATTTTATTTTATATAATATATTATATTATATTGTATTTTTTATTTTTTATTGTAATATTGATCCTTATTATTTACCGTTAATTATATGTAACATTATGATATGTTAAACCTTATATATCTTGTAAGATGTTTGTACTTCTGTATCATCAAAATTTTTTTGAGGTATTGTACATTTTATTTTTCCTCACCTACTCTGTAACCCAGTATGAATTGACTTGTTAACTTGAGTACATTTAGAATGTTAGTATATTGTATATTGTAAATATTATTATTATATTATTATTGTGACATCTATATTGTTTGTGTAAATTAACCGGAGATTATCTATTCTATTATATTGTATTATATAGTATATAATTGTATTATTCATTATTATATGTGCTACTTATAACTATATCATATTATTACCTATGTACTACCTATAATTATATCATATTATTACCTCATGTATATTGGGTAGATGTATTAGTATTATTATTATTATTATTATTTTCATTCCTATCATGCTTATTTTTATATTCAAATTCTTAATAAGGTTTAATTTGTGCAGTTGAGGATGGATGTGTGTATTGTTGTATGTGTATGTGTGTGTGTACGTGTGCGCACATATATACATATGCATATTGTATCTTTTGATTTTTATTGTAATTTTAATGTTGGTAAAGGTATATTATAGTATATTATATTGTATTATATATAATTCCTGCTCTATATAACCACCTTTGTTTAGCTCTAGTTTTTGCTTTGGACTATATTTGTAATATGGTTCTTAGTGTCATATACATCCTTAGTAATTTTTATCATATATTTTTTGTAATACTTCAGTGTATGTACACTCCATATTCTTCGGAGCTTCCGGCTTGTATCTGCCGATATTACTTCTTGTTGTTTTAATTGCCCTGATGAGTCCTTAATAGGACGAAACATTGTCGGCTAATAAAGACTTTTGATGTATTGAAGGCTTCTTTGTTTTACTCTCTTAATTTTTCGGCTCTGTTTAACTACATTGAGCTATACCTTTTACTGTCATTTCTATAATACGAAGAGGGTGTTTAACTCTAACACACTCCAGTATTTTAACCCTTATATATATATATATATATATATATATATATATATATATATATATATATATATATAGAGAGAGAGAGAGAGAGAGAGATATAGAGATAGATATATATATATAACTAAATAAAATATTTGACTAAATAAAATAGTTTGATAATGGGGTATATGAGCTCATCATCATCATCATCATCATCATCAACGTTTAACGTCCGTGTTCCACGCTTGCATGGGTTTGGACGGGGGTAGTCCCACTTGAGGCAAGAGTGATTGTCTTGCTCGCATAGGACTGTCTGGCAGGTTTTCTACAGTTGGATGCCCTTCCTAACACCAACCACATTTACAGTGTGGGTCTGGGAGGTTTTTACCGTGTTGCCTACACGGCCACATTACAGCGTGGACTGTGTGTTTTTTTGTCGTGACACCTACACGATCTCATTTGTTTCGGCCTGGATGGCGCGGCACCAACATAACTTTACATAGAACGGGGTGGTGTGGATGGGGTGGGGGTGGTGGTGGGTCCAGTGACATTGTCTTGGAGAGGTGTAAGTATGTGATGTCGGAGTTTATCAGCTCGTCCCAGGTTTTTCTAGGTCTGCCTATTCCGTGACTACCGTCTATCTTTATTGCCCTGCACTTTGTTATACAGCTATCGACTTTCATGCGCATCACGTGTCCATACCAACGTAGCCTTCTCTCAAGTAAACAACATCTGATCCCTCTTATCTCTAATTTTTTCCTTAGTTCGTTTATGCTTTGCCGTTCACGTATATTACTGTTACACATCCAGCGGAGCATGCAAGCTTCGTTCCTCTCTAGTCTGCGTATATCCTCTGCACACAATGCCCAGGTCTCACTGCCATGCAGCATTGCTGTTCGTATGCAGGCATCGTACAACCTGCCTTTCATTTTTAGGGAGAACCCTTTAGCAGCTAATAGTGGTATAAGCTCTCTGAACTTTTTCCAACCAGTTCTGACTCTAGCTACAGTACTTTCAGAGCACCCTCCCCCACTGCTGATTTTATCGCCCAGGTAACGGAAGCTGTCCACTATTTCTATAGAACCCTCTGCGCAATTGAAAGAGCTAGTATTTTGTGGGCACTTGCTGCTACTTATTGCACCAGAACACCGGCCACATGTAAAATCTATGTTCTTAGTTAGCTTACCTGTGATCCCACTACATCTTTTATGCACCTATACTTTGCATTTAGGACATAAAATGGAGTTTCTACCTACGCCTTTCCTACACACCGAGCACGACCATTTCCCAGAAGGGACCGCCGCCTTGTTTTCTTTCCTACAAACTAGTACTTTGGTCTTAGCCAGGTTAATTTTAAGTCCTTTTGATTCTAGGCCGTGCTTCCATGTTTGGAATTTCTTCTCTAGCTCGGCCATTGATTCCGCTATGAGTGTCAGGTCGTCTGCGTATAGGAGTTCCCATGGGCAGCCTGTCTTGAACTCCTCTGTCACTGAAAGGAAAAAGATTGGCATATCAAAATATTTTATTTAGTCAAAATTACAGCAAAATCTAATTTGATTTTCAAATTTCACTAAACATTTTCTAAAGACACATACTTTATATGTATTTCTACATAAAGAAATTAAAGTCTGAAACATTTGTTTCAGAAGGGTTTCTTCTCTGAAGACCTTTTACTGACTAGCTCTCCTGGGAGCTACTTACCAATATAAACATTATAGCTATTTTGCTACTTAGATAAAAGGAAATAAGTTTCTACACTCTACTCACCAGAGTTCATTTAGACAATGTATTAATGTTTTAAATGCTAAAGTATTTAAAATATAGCATGGTAAAGTGGGCATAAAAATGATGATGATGGTATTTGTTTATATATGTATATATTATGTACTGAAGCCTGTTTAGTTTCTCAATATATCATTTAAAATTATTTCATATATATATATACATACATACATTCATATATATATACATACATATATACATACATACTGTTCGAGCACTCGATCCTCTCATAGAGCTGAGTATGATATCACAGAAAAAAAGAGAATCAGTGTTGCGACGAATGGAATTTATTGGACATATTACAGTCGTTTCTCTGGCGACCAGCTCAAGGCACGATCAATGTGATGATCGAACCTGACTCTGAAAATCACAAGGTCCTCAGATACGTTCTTGTTTCTACGAGGCAGATTTTCATAATCTGCCTCGTAGAATCAAGAACGTATCTGAGGACCTTGTGATTTTCAGAGTCAGGTTCGATCATCACATCGATCGTGCCTTGAGCTGGTCGCCAGAGAAACGACTGTAATATGTCCAATAAATTCCATTCGTCACAACACTGATTCTCTTTTTTTCTGTGATATATATGTATATATATATATATATATAACTTTGATAACTTTGATAACTTTGATAAGTTTTGGTCAGTATTGGCCCAGGCCATGTCTAACTTAATAGCACCACCTGGCGAAGTCTTTCAAATCAGGATCTGGATACCATGGCTCACTCAAGTAGGGAGTTACTGTTTACAGTGACATATTTGGGTGTAGGAGGTTTATTCGAGATTTCTTGAAGGATTTTGTCCAAAGACTCCTTGAACTGGGGTCTGTATCTGTTTTAATGTGTTTTGGTGAAATGTTAAAAAGAGCGGGGCCAATTAAGGTGAAATAATTGTGCCATATTGTTGTTATGAGATGCGAGTGTAATTTTTGTTGTGGCTGGATAGTACCTTGGGTGTACTTTAAAGGTGATGCCAACATCATTTGGGCAATGCTGATAGAATATTTTCCACATCATGTAGATAATGTGGCGCTCATGGTGGTGTTGAAGTGAATAAAGTTTGAGTTTTTCTAGTCGACTCCAATAGTCAAGGCCTGACATGCCATCTATCTTTTTCGTGATTGAACGTTGAGGAGATTCAATTTTCATGAAACTTTGTTTTCTGTGGGGAGACCACTGTGGACAATAGTATTCAAGGTGGGGTTGGGCAAATGTGGAGAAGAGAAGGATAATAATGTGGATATCTCTCGACTGGAAGTATCTGCAGGCCATGTCAACTTTGCTGTTTATATGAGTGGCCCAGCTTATGTTGTTGTCCACAATTATTTCCAAGTCTCTGATGTTGGATGCCATGGTAGTTTCACCCAAAGGAAGGGAGTATGGGAGCTTCAGGGCATCCTCTTTTCCAAAGTGGATTAACTCTAATGTATCCTTGTTCAGCAGTATATTTTTCTTTTCCACCCATTGGATAACAGCCAGTAGATCAGATTGGAGGCATATCTGGTTACCCATGCCATTGATGACTTGGAGCTTGGAATCATCTGTGAAGGTTCTTATGCTGCTGTGCTTGATGATGTCAGTAATGTCATTAATATAGATAATGAAAAGAAGTGGCCCCAACAGAGTGCCTTGTGGGACACCACTACTGACTTTGGTAGGGTTGGATTGTACTCCTTCAACCACAATATGTTGATCCACTGCAGCGACACTAGTATTGGATAGTTTTCTCAGTAGAATGTTGTGATCAATCCTGTCAAAGGCCTTGCTGAAATCAAGGTAGATGACATCAGTGTTGGAGCCCTCTCCCAAAGCTCTCAAAATATCATAAAAATGAGGCAGTAGTTGCGTTATGCAATCCCTTCCATTATGGAATCCATGTTGGCTGGAGTTCAGCAGATTGTTGCTTTCAAGAAAGGGAGTCATTTGTGATCTCACCACCCTCTCAAATACTTTAATGATAAGAGAGGTGAGTGAGATCGGGCAGTAATTCACGGCAAGGGATTTGTTTCCCTTTTTGAAAACTGGGACAACAGACTGGGATAGTAAGTTTTCTGGTATTTATCCAGCATCCAGATTAGCAAAAGATAATTCAGAGGTAAATCCAGCTAGTATACTTCTGGTCATCTTAGATTTATAATCTCAGGTCATATATTAATACAAGAAATAGATCACCAAGGTTCAACAATTAATACATTATTTATTTGATCTATATATGTTTCATTCTCTAAAAATATTGTTCAATTACTAAGAAGCAAGAAATGGAGAGAACTATATATATTTAGACATCATCATCATCATCATCATCACCGTTTTACGTCCGTTCTTCCACGCTAGCATGGGTTAGACGGGTTGTCCTGTTGTGGGCAGTGTCTGGTCGGCTGACCATGCCTTGCTCATACAGGAACTGATCTGGCTTGATTTCTACAGCTGGATGCCCTTCCTAACACCAACCTCATTTACAGTGAGTGCTGGGTGCTTTTTCGTGGCGCCTACACGTCCACTTTACAGTGTGGGCTGGGTGCTTTTTTGCCGTGGCACCTCCACGACCACCTTGCGGTGGGGGGGGGGCATATTGTTTATATGCTTCAGCATGTACCCATGGGAGGTCGGGTACATTGTATTACTGCGTGACGCCAGAGGTCACGGTCGTGTGTCATTGACTTTGAGAGGTGTAGTTGGGTAAAGTCGGCTTTTATCACCTCATCCCAAGTCATCTTGGGTCTCCCCACTCCGCGGTTTCCATCAACTTCTAGTGCTCTGCACCTTTTTATGCAGCTGTCATCCTTCATACGCATCACATGTCCATACCATCGTAACCGCCTCTCCTGCACGCAGCATTTGATTCCTCTTATGCTCAGTCTCTCTCTCAATTCATTTATGCTTTGTCGTTCACGTATATTACTGTTACACATCCATAACAGTAGGAATAGACCTTGTCTTTATACCGACATGGTGAAAGCAATATACCTATTTTAGATCCCTTCGATGAAGTGTGTATAGTAAAATATATAGAGGAAAGGGGAAAAATATGCTGTCAACAAAGATTAGAGGCAAAAATGCCAAAGAAGAACGATCTGCCTGATGTGATCAACTCAAGTAGAAAAACTTTAATCAATTGAGAATATACAACTACACTTGCAATTTTAAGACAGAAACTAAGTTTTGAGGGTGAGGAAATTCAGATACTGAGGAGCGAGCAAGAGTGAGAACTACTGTAGTTGATCCAAAATGTTTAGATGGTTTTGTTTTAGACAATGGAACGAGTGTGCACCTTGACTTTATGCCAAATTAATGAAAGTAACAGACATGTTTGATCTTATTGGATCTCCTCAGCAAAGCATATTTCCTTAGAAAGTTAACTAAACAAGAATGTGTTATTTGATTCATAGGTGAGATGTCACAAATTCATCTAAAACAAAATATTTTTAAAAAGTAAATAATAAAGTGATCTGTATAAAGAACATATAACTCTTATGAGAGTTTAATAAGTGAATTGATGATACACATCATTATATTGATCGACTAAAAAACTATTGTTTATATGCAAATTAAATATCTCTATTAGCTTTATAGTAAATATATGCAGCATTTATTTACTTTATCAACTATAGTCTACAATAATTATGTCGTTTAACTTAATCAAAGATCGCTATAAACATCTAGCTATAGTTTATCTAGTTTATCAAAGAAAATAAATGTAGAAGTTGTGTATAATAATGTAATGAAAATAATCATTATAACAGCTATATTTTAGGTATGGACGTATCTGTTTATAGTATCAGTAATCGCTATATGTAAAAAAAACAAACTATTTGAATTCTTTGTGGAAAAAAAACCCACTGGTTAAAAGAGTAAATATACTCAATATAATCTGGCAAAATATATCAATAGATACTGGGTATTTCATTTTTGCTTAGGAGAGGAATTGCTAGTCAAGCAATATTGAGATGGTGTATTTTTAGATTTTGCGCAATCACTTTTCTCATCAGAATAAAACTAAGTAATTTTGAATAGATGAAATCTTGCAAAAGGTTGGAGCAAGTGAGTGAAATACAGATATTTTTATTGTGGTAATATATACAGTAAAAATAATATTTCATTTCATTCAGAATTATTTAAATCTATCTAGTTATAAAAAAATAGGGTACAGTACTCTATAGGATAAAGAGAAATAAAAGTTATATTTATAGTATATAATTAAACAATTAAAACAGTATGTTTATCAATTGAATATATATATGTGATTACAATTATACAGGTGAAGGAATGTTGGTATGTATCAATATATACATATACGCTGCTATACAAAAATACATGAATATTTTATAATGGACTTTATGTAAATATGAGGTTACAGATAAAAAAGGTAAAGTAAATTTCACAAGTTCAGTTGATTGAAATAGTAGGCACAGAAAAAGAAGGAAAAATACAACAAGGTACAATGAAATTATACTTAGATATAAGTTTAAATTTGAGATTCATTTAGTAGTTATATACTGATAAGCACATGTGTTTTCCTCCCGAAGAAAGAAAAGGTTTTCCCATTTTCTTTTTGTTTCAATCTCATCTATCTTCCTATTTCGTCTTTCTCTCAATCTTTCTTCCAATGAAGGACTAACACCCAAAACATTAAAACTATTTTCCTGTTATAATCAAACATTAAAGTAATATACATCCCCATTGTAGTATATTGTTCTCCTGTGTTGTTTTTCATTGTTGACGTTTCTCATATATAAAAATGTGTTTGGAGAGAGAGAGAAAGAGAAAGAGCAAAAGAGAAGGGGAAGAGGGAGGACACAAGGTTGGTATAAAGACATATGGTACAGAGGCAATGAACAAAGAATACAAATGAATGAAAATAATGACATAGCAGGGATTTTCCCATCTTCAACCTCTATAGCAGTTATCTTTGAAGATTAGACAATAAAAGAGTACCATGCCATCTGACGTTGACAGTGTTAAAAACTAGTTTTTACATTGCTGTGGACTTTTACGTGATATATAAACATAACAAAATGAACAAGAAACTGGATGATAATAAAGAACACAAATGTCAACCTGGGATGAACAAACCAGGTATGTAATGATAAAGACATAATAATATAAATATATTTACAAAGATATGATAATGTAAGTATACTTAGATGAACCTATATATATATATATATATATATATATATATATATATATATATATGTACATATATAATTATTTGAATGTGATGTGTTATGAAAGAATGTGTCCTCGACATATAAACATAAAAGTTGATATATATATTTTAATACATGATATTAGACTTTCAAGGAACTAGTTGTCTAATATTCTTTGCAGATGAAAGCGTGTATTCTCCATTATCAGATGTGTGTACAGCCTGCAAACTAATCAGCAGCCATGACTAAATCTTCAAACATATGGAATGATGGCTAGCAAGAATGGAGGTACCAAGAATGATCCAATATTTAATATAAGGTTAAGTCTATTTTCCTATTTGTCTGGGAGATTTTTGAAAGAGTTATGCAACCATGTGGAAGATGTTGGTAAAGTAGCTAGCTGCAGAGGTGGGATTGTGTCAGCTTGCTGTGGTCCTCAGTTCCTGTTTCAACCAGAAAAGCAGGACACATTTTATGTTATATGGGCAAGCTTTAAAAGTTTCAATACTTAAGATGTTACACACAGTAGTAGAAATCAGTTACTCAGCAGATGTTCAATATAATTGCTAATGATTAGCACAAAGGAAAACATTTAAGCTGAACTAATGACAAATCTAAAGATACTTCTTTCTGATTATACCTTTAGATTTGTACCTGTGATCATTATGGCTTTGGGATATGTTACTAACTGCCTCAGTACAAATCTTGAGAAGCTTAACACCACAGAAAGTTACAAGGTTAGTCCCTTAATGGAACTAAAAATAAGTAAAATATTTAAGAAATTTAGCATGTAATAATTATATATACACACGTATAGATAGTACAGAAACATATCATCATCATCATCATCACCGTTTTACGTCCGTTCTTCCATGCTAGCATGGGTTAGACGGGTTGTCCTATTGTGGGCAGTGTCTGGTCGGCTGACCATGCCTTGCTCATACAGGAACTGATCTGGCTTGATTTCTACGGCTGGATGCCCTTCCTAACACCAACCTCATTTACAGTGAGTGATGGGTGCTTTTTCGTGGCGCCTACACGTCCACTTTACAGTGTGGGCTGGGTGCTTTTTTGCCGTGGCACCTCCACGACCACCTTGCGGTGGGGAGTGTGGGGGCATATTGTCTATATGCTTCAGCTTGTACCCATGGGAGGTCGGGTACTCTGTATTACTGCGTGACACCAGAAGTCACATGTATATGCACATGTATACATATAACTCAAAACATACCAATCCACACATGCAATAACGCCTATACCTGCACTCACATACAGGCATACATGTCTATTTATCTAGTTGATGTTGTTTTAAATCCAATGAAAGAGTCTTGTTTCAATGTTAGAAAGAAGCTTTCTCTGTATTGTCGAAAATTTACAAAATAATTGTTTCTACTTTTGGCACAAGGCCAGCAATTACCCAGTACATTACTGGTACTTTATTTTATCGACCCCGTAAGGATGAAAGGCAAAGTTAACCTCGGCAGGATTTTAACTCAGATCATAAAGGGATGTAACTCTATGCTTCAAAGCATGGTGTCCAACTCTCTACCGATACTGCCAATCCACCACGCTTTTACAAATTTACAAAATAATAAAACCAAAAGAACATACAAATAATATATTTTTTATGAGACAAAGATTAACATCAGCTTCAAAGCTAATAAAAAAAATGATTGTTTAGACAATTTACAATATCAAACTATTGAGAATTAAAAAAAAAAGATGGAATTGAAATAAACCATGTGGGAAATATGGATGAGAAATGTTCTAAATGTGGCATATTCCAGTGGTTGAAGGTAAGAGTCTGTAGCACCCTAGAGAAATCCTCTTTCTAATTTCTATTTTGATAATGGACACGTGCTATTACCACCAACTCCTCATTCACCCCCTGAGATTAAAAAAGCTGTTAACAAATTACTAATATGGGTGTCAAACTTTCATCTAATATTAGGGCTTAAAACTTATGATTTAACTTTCACATACTCAGATGTAACTGGTACTAAATTATCATAACCCATTAGGAATGTGTACACATACAAACGATGGTGGGGTTCCATCAATCACTTTATATTTAATGGCCTCCACAAATTAGGAACAACAACAGACTGCAGATTCCATTGCTACTTCTATCTACATATATAAACAAATAAGTAAAGTTTCTTTAACTTATAGTAGGGTAGGGTGCTGTCTTGACACATTGCATGTCTTGAACATTTTAAATGGGGTGCCTTATTTACATATATACTATAGGAATGTACTATACAATGATATCATTGCAAAAAACACTATCTTCAAGATAGTGTGTTCACACTACTACATATATATATTTTGGAATTATTTTCCATTGCATAAAATTTTCTTTTTTTTTTCTTTTAATGATATTTTGATTTAATGTCTTTTACAAATGTTATGATGGATTATAGAACTATAAAACATCAGAGAATTAGAAAATGGCTTAAAGGTTGTTTTTTCTTTCTCCTCAATCTCTGCATCATGTAAAACCAAGCTGGAAAGAGACACTGTGGTCATTTATTTTTGACACCACGGGTTTAACTGTTGTGTCGTGCAGGTGATAGTAGAATTTATATTTTATAAATCTCATTTTTTTTAGGTTGAAAATATTTGAATAAAGCAGTTAAAATTGAGATTGTGAGGAGGGGCATTATTGTTGTATTCTTTAATTTATCAAAAACAAATAAGGAAATATACAAGACAATAGAAACAGAGAGAAACATAATATGAAATCTAGAGCACAAACAATAAATATAGCTAATATAACAAATAATAAATAGATACAACCAATTTACAATCAATTTTTATGGCAGTCAATCTTCTTCAAATTGTGATTGTTTCTTTAAGTTACCTGAAATTTTTTACTTCTTCCCATACCTGCACTACTGAAATCTGTTGTTGTCAATTTATTTTGCTGGTGATGGATATTATCTTCCTTATCAATAACAGTATCATGACCATTTACATTATTGTCATCTTTCATCACAGCATCATGTTTATTTGGAAAGCACGTTTTCATAGAATGTGTTATAGATTGTTCTGGATTGTATAGATGCATTGTGGCAGGTAAATGTGACATCTCATTTTCATGGCAATAGGATAATTGTTTAGTTGATGCCAGTTGTATCATTTTATTATTTTTGTATATCTATGCAGTATTTCTTCCAGTATACATTAAATATTTAATTGGTTCTTTTTCTTCTTGATTATGAGCTAGTCTCAGGTTGTCATTCGTCTGATCAAGATCAGACATCAGGGATCAGTTTCCAGGGCACACTAAGAGGAGCTTGACAAGCTTTGGGCACCGTTTCTCTGGTTCAACTTCCTTTAATATGAAATCTCCTCTCCATTTACAAACTATGGGCTTGCTGCAAGTCTTAGTGGTATGCTAAGAAACCTTTCTCTTGGAAACATCCAACATTCTCCAAAATATTAATCCAGTTGGTATGACTTTGTTATGTTACTAAGCTCATGCTTTATGGTTGGAATTGCACTTTCAGCTTCACTATTTGATATCAGTTTGCATGTGCGAGTTTCAATCTTCTTGCACCTCATTTTACTCCACTATTGAGTGAAATAACTAATTCTGGCCAAATGTCAGAAACTAAGCATTCTGGAACTCAAAATTTGGAGAATATTAGCATTAAAACACGTTTCACAATTTTTGATAAGTGGTTCTTACTTCAACAGGTCTCAATTCATGTGCTGTAGGCATAAATAATAATTAATGATAGATCAATTAGTGGAATGTTGACTTAATCAGTATGAACATACTGCTATAGCGTTGTGAGAAACCATTGACCTGCACTCTTTATATCAAGGAATAGTTTTGTTTGGCACATCTCACAACTTTCAACAAAGTGATTCAAATTGCATGAAATATATTAGATCTAGCGAATGCATCTGCTAATGATGCAACATTTCACCAAACTTGGTTCTTTATTTGGTTAACAATTATAATACAGAATTCATCTAATGTGAAATATTTCATGATTTTCCTAATTAACTCAATATTCATTACTTGGTCATATGTTTCATTGTCTAATGATGGATCTGCCACTACAAACACTTTCTCTCTCACCTATTGTTGGTTCTATGTATCATAATTCATCAACATATAGGATACTGCTACGCTTTAGATAATAAATTTTGAAATCAAAATGTTCCAATGAGTTAAATTTTGATAAACAATAGGAGAATATATGTTCCAGTGGTTTGCTATCCCTTTGTAAAACAAACGTTTTATTAAGTAAGAAACACACTAATTGCTGAACAGACCGAACTATGGTATAGACTTCTCTTTCTATATAATACAAATTCTTTTCACTTTCTGTAAGTGTGTGATTAATATAGGCAACATAATGATTAAACTCAGTATGCCTGCAATAGCATATTTAAAAGCATCAACAGTTAAAATTGAATTTCCTTCCAATGAAAACAGCTTTAATACCAGTTTACTAATTAGAACATTGGTAATCAATTCATTAAATGCTACAATTTGCTTGCCTGTACAGAAAAATTGCTTCATTTTTGCATCTAACAATGGTTGAACAATATCAGCAGATCTCTCTATGAACTTATGATAGTGGTTAGCCAAGGAAAATGTTCTATATCTGCCTCTCAACATGGAGTATAAATATTAATCAATTATTTAAACAATTTTTGACATTGCTTCATTCCCTTAAGTAACATATTAACACCCCCAAAATTCTATGGACAGGGTCCTGAAAATATATTTATCTGCATTTAACCTAATCTCATGAGACCTAACTTTTCTCAACTCTTTAATTTGGAGAAGTTCTGTGCATGAATTAGTATCTAACCACAGAAGATCTTTATTTCAGAAACATTACCAATATTATCCTCATAATCCTGAAACATGGAGTGTGCTTTCCTTAATCCCCATCTGCATTCTCTCTACAAAGTAAACCCCATTTGTTGCATTAATTGTAAATATGAGGTTTCGCTGAAAAGTTCATAGGCTGATTATGAAGGATTGATACTATAACTGAAATTTTGCATGCGTTAATTTCAACTTTTCTTATAAATAACTGTATTGTTTCTTTTCATGAACTATGTTGAAAAATAAACCTTATTTGGCCATTCAATGAACTTTTCAGTCTATAAGCTTTTCAGCCGACCCTCATATCTCTTTCACTTCATCCTCTAATTCAATTTGCCAATATCCATTAGGTGTATCAACTTCCAAAAAATACTGAGCTTTTTCTAACCCTGCAAAACTGTATTCATATTTGGAATGGGATTTGATTATTTATATGTACTTTGTAGTCAGCACACATTCTTAGAGTTCCATCAAACTTATGAATCCATACAACAGGTGATACATTCTTCACACTTTTATAATCCTATTTAGTTATAGCACCCATTGATTTGAGCCTACATAGTTCCTCATATAACGTTTTGTTATAAGCAAGTAGAGACAGAATGAGCAGAACAGAATTTATAATTGTGACCCTTTAACTTTGCACTCACCTGAAATCCATTAATTAAAGGTAGCACTTCAGTGCATTAGAAAATATGTTTATTTGTATTCATAATGTCATGACCAATTATTCCAAATCCATATGGTGTATCAATCAAAACAAATACATATGTAATGTCTAAACCTTGATATTTAATGTTTGCTTGGGCTCCATAATGGTCATAAAGTTTAGATCAATCAGTGTCATTAAGAGTTAATTTCAACTTCTTAGACAAATGGAATGGTAAGATTGAGCATACAATTCCAGTGTCAATCTACATGGGAACATTAACACCATTCACTGAACATGTAACCTTATTAAAGAAATTGCCTGTTTCACAAATGTTAATATTCTAACATTTCTCAACCTTTCCACATTTTCATCATCAGTATCACTTCTTTCATGTCTTCTGTAAATCAATGATTTCAGTTTAAGTGTGCTCTGTAATGACCCATCACTAATGAAGTTACCATTGCTGGCCAAACAAGAAGCTTAAAAAGAACTTTTTCTGCCATATCCATAGTATACGTTCCAAAACGCTGGACATTTTCCATTAATATGTTATAACCCATAATTCTAGCATTCCATTTTTGGATTATAACAGCTAATTCGGTTTCTCTCAGGTTCAACTGTAAATGTTTGACACTGTCTCTTCTTAACAGTGTTTAAAGCAAACTGTTGGAGGTGAATAATCAACACAAAACTTGACAGTTCTTCCAGAGATGTGACACTCTTTACTTTCATATGATCCAGCAACATCATTTTAGCATTATGTGATGCTACTCCTGCTACAAAATCTAGCTTAATAATCTCTTCTTCTGGGTCATTATTAAGTTTGTGCAAATCATAATAAGGAACCTGAACACTTAGTCTCATCAGAAAATCCTTTGGGAATTGTAATGGTAGATGCTTTATTTTAAAATGCTTTAGATGCACAGCTAAAGTAAACCTGTTTTTTTGGCAATATATATCATTCATAATGCAGTCAAATGAGTATTCCTTAACACTGACATCAGATTAAACAAAAGACAGAACAAGATATACAGAAAAACATAGAGATGGGGGGTTTGGAACAGTACAGTGGAGAGAGAGCCAGTAAAGCCAAGAGAAAGGCATGGAAAGACTGGAAAAATAGGTGTAGCAGAGACTGGTACCAGATAGCTAAGAGAGAAGCTAGATGAAGAATTGTAAAGCTGCAGGACTGTTAGAGATAGCTGATGAGATGTTAAAAGCATAGTTGATCAGGTAATACAGAATGGAGTCATGCCCAATGACTGGTGCAACATTACAGCAATAAATTGCTACGTGCAAAGGATTGGCTCTAGAAAGGAGCAGATATAGAGGAACCTAATGAACCAAGTTACAAAAGTGACAGAAAGACTTATAGCATAGTTAATTAGGGAAATATTCAAATTAGATGAGATGCAGTTTGGTTCATGCCTGGGAAAAGTACTACAGATGTCCTCTTTTTAGTGTAGCAGCTACAAGAGAAGTTCCTAGCTAAGTATAAGCTACTATATTTAGCTTTTGTTGATCTAGTAAAGGCTTTGATAGAGTACTTTCTTCTGTTATCTGGTGATTCTTAAGGAAATTAGGTGTAGAAGAATGGTTTGTGAGAGCAGGTCAAGCCATATACAGAGTAACTGTCATTAAAGTGAAAGTAGGAAGTAAGTTTAGTTTATGGTACATGTACGAGTCCATCAGGGTTCGGATTTCAGCCCATAGATATTCATTATAGTTCTCCAGGTCATAACAGAAGAATTTAAAGAACTTGTTTTTGCATGGATATTTTGGTCCTTATAGCTGAAACCATAAAAGAACTAGAGAATACATTTGGACTATGGAAACAGAATTTGGAATCAAAGGGTGGCAAGGAAACTTAGCTAAAACTAAAGTGCAAGTATATAGGAAAGAAGATGGCACCCGATTCCTTCAGATAAATCATCTTGCAAAACATGTAGAAAAGGAGTTAGCATAAACTCTATACAATATAAATAATGTAAATACTGGGTACCCAAGAAATGTAGTGGTATAACAGGTAGATTAACAAGCAAGGGAGACTTTGTATGTAGAACATCACAGGAATGAACCACAAAAGTGGTTGATAGCTTCTGATATTTAGGTGACCTATTTAGTAGCAAAGAAGACTGCTGTCAGAGCATAAAACCTAGAATAAAAATAGGATGGAAGATTAGAGAGCAACTCCCGCTGTTGACAACAAAAGGATCTCCCTGCATACAAAAGGGTAACTGTATAATGCCTGTGTGTGAAGTGCAATGTTGCATGGTAGTGAAATATAGACAGTGGCTGCAGGGAGCATGCTTCATTGGATGTGCAATATAAATGTGAGAGAAAGGCAGAGTTTGGATAAACTGAAGGAGAAACTGGGCTTAAGAGGAATCCAAAATGATGTGTGTTGGTACAGGCATGTGATGCACACGGAAGATGATCACTGGGTAAAAATGTGCCAGGAAATTCCAGTGGAGGGAAGCTGCACTGAGGTCAACCTAGGAAGACCTAGGCATAGGTGGTGAGAGCTGATCTAAAATCGCTGAGACTCAAGGAGATGACAAAAGAATGTGATGAATGGATATATGCTGGGCAGAAAAGGACCTGTGCAAAGCATGTAAACATGGAAAAATTGACGTAAAAATGATGATGATTCATTGAGAAAAACATATCTGCGATTTTTATTAGTACATCAATGGTATATTGAGATAGACAGAGCAATATCAACTGTTCTTTATAAACATTTTCCATCTTCGTCTTTAAACTGAAACAACCACGCTGCTTGCAATGTTGGCTCATCAACATTGTTATATTATTTTATTTATCCTGGCAAATTAGGATATGTATGATCCCTACAAGACAAGAGAAACAGAGCAACATAAACAAAATACCAACACAAGAGCACACACAATAAGCAAATACAACTAAAAACAAACAGAAACGATACAACAAATTTACAATGAATCCATGTAACTGTTATAGGCACTAATTGTTGAGATACACTAACACAGCTTCAGTAGATATGAGGCAGTTGTACTTAGCAGCCTACTGAAAGAAAGTGAGAAAGAAAAAGGAAAAATTCGATGTATAATTTTCTAATTTCTTGACGTTCTATAGAAATTCTACAATCCACCCCTATGAGATCAAAATCACTTTTGTAAATGATATTTTATGTTAAAATATCATGAGAAGAGAAAAGTGGTTTGCACTAAAAACAACTTTAAAATATTAATGATTCCATCCACGAGATTAAGTTGATATATGTTCATCCTCCGGGGAAACGCCTTCTCCATTTTATCCGCCGCGGCTGTGGGGAGGTCAGCACACACGTGGGACCCCATTTGCTCACTATACGGAGAGATGGAAAGGGTGAGAGAGATGGAGGCGATGACAGTGGGAGTTCAGCTCTCCCACGTTTGGACCATATCCTTGTGGTTGTGTTCACGAAGCCCTAGTGCAGTAATGGGATTGATTTAAAACATTGGATTGATTACTGGATTGAACCGTATGCTAGTTGGGTCAATAGTAGGAAAATATATTTGAGATTTTATGCCTACAATTGAAAACACGTTCAAGATTGCTACTTAGCAGGATTTTTTCAGTGATTATGTAATACAGCTCCATATTGTATAAGTTGCAGACACTTGTATTTTGATTATATGGGTTGGCGGTCCCCAGTATACCAAAAGTTAGTGTTGTATATATAAATCAATGCAAAGAAACAAGTGGGATGGGTGAAAATACAAACAGAGAGGACAATACAGAAACGGACGAAAAAATTGGACAATGTAACAGATGTAACAAGCCCAGTACTCCTCGCGACGCTGCTGTCTTTTGTTCTGATGGTGGCTTGGTTGTCCACCCTTCCTTTATATTTTCTTTAATATTGCAACATTAAAGGAATGTATCCTTCTGAAAGAATCGCAAGCAATGTATAATGTTATTTAAGCATTTGTAATGTTTTTATGTATATATTTAAAACATATCTGTTATGTTATTCTACTGTAAATTTATTTATATGTGTTCATATTTTCACTCCAATTTGTAACGTTATTTATACAACTGTGAAATTAAACTTAAACTATTGAGTACAGAAAAACTTCGATTTTCAGCTGCTTCTCTAAATGTCCAAATATGGAAGGTGTTGTTCAGAAAAGATGAACAGCATGGCAGAATACATGTGTAGATGATGCATAGACAGACAAACATGCAAGTTCAACAAACTGTGGATCGTCCACACATGTATTCTGTTTCTTGTATTGTTCATCTCTTCCAAACAATGCCTAAATGTTGTCATGATAGGATTCTAAGCTATGCTTTCTTGACTGTTTGCTTACCAAAAAATCATGAGTTTAGTGGAGTCAGCTGAAGATGGGAATTTTCCTTGTATTCCTTGTGCCTATTACGTTTATCTGTTTTTTTTTGCCCTTTTCTCTATTGTCCTGTCTGTTCGTATTTTGTCCCATTCCCCATTTGATTTATCACATTCCAACACAACACAGTATTCTCATATATCTCTGATTTTGGCTTGTGTCTGTGTATGTGTGTATCCATAACAGATTATTATTTGATTCACTTGCATAGACACTTCGACAGATTTCGTCTAATGAAAATTAATTATTTTCTGATAATGATAAAAGTTATAGAGTAAAACCTAAAAATACACCATCAAAATATTGCTCCTTCTAAGTGAGTAAAATAAAAATACTCAGTAGTTAGCGATATATTTTGCTGGCTTAGAGTATATTCTTTTAAATTATCGTTTATTTTTCATTGAAGAATATAAACAACTTAATTTTACATATAGCGGTCACTAACGTTATACACTTATAATGTCATACCTAAAATATAGCTGTTATAATGATTACTTTCATTACATTATTATACACAGCTTCTATGGTTATTTTCTTTGATAAACTAGATAAACGACAGCTAAATGTTTGTAGCGATCTTTGATTAAGTTAAACGACCTGATTATTGATAGACTATAGTTGATAAAATGAATAAATGCTGCATATATTTACTATAAAGCTAATATAGATATTTAATTACATATAAACAATAGTCTGGTAGTCTGGGTGTTTTTTAGTCGATCAATATAGCAACGTGTATACTTATTTCACGTAGTTCATTTAACAGACGTAAGATAGATAACAGTTAAACTGACTTCTCTACATTCCATTTAAAATCATTCTTAATGCATTGCATTCCACTTACCAATCATATTTGTTGAATCAGATGTTTCCTTTTTGGGATTTGACTGTCATTTTATTCAAAATCAAAACAATTATCTTATCATCCCCATAATCTTGACAGTTATTAGACTTATTGGTATTTTTCTAACATTCTAGATATTCTTGTACATGTCTTCTCTTAATTTTGTTTTCTTTTCTTTACCATATTGCTCTTTTGTTGTTTTTAAATTTGACCCAGATAATTATGTTGTGTATTTTTTTTATTTCTGACCTCCGATAAAATGTGAGAAGTATATTGAAACTTTTACATATGTCACAATATCGAAATGAAAACATTTTGAATAAATTCTATTAGCATGTCAGTTAATTAACCTATCTTTAACAAATGCATAACTTATACAGTGGCTAGAAAATTAAGGAAGAAAGGAGACATGGAATTTTCTTCTTTAAGAGAATTATATTTTTCATTAAATATTTATTTACATATATTTATAAACATTTGTTAATACATATTTATACATCCAACCTGAAGATTTAGCTGTCATGCTAAATAGTCATAGCTTTTAAATTATCTGTCATGTTAACAACATAACCTGAATGTCATGATAGATTATATTGTAATGTCTTTTTCTTTCCTCAGTAAAATAAGATCCCATACAAATTCTAAACTTAGCTTTAATTTTAAACTTCCTATATGCCGGCTTTATATACAGGATTGCTCAGTTCTTTGAGAACATGTCTATTAATAGCTCTAATTGTTCTCAAATTTGCTCTGATTATAATTCTTTTAAAGATAAATGATGAAAGACATCAAGCTAACTCAGCAAATGAAAAGACAAGCTGTAATCGTTTTCTTACAGGCAGAGCATAGTGATTTAGACATGGCTCACTTCCTGAAAGCCAATTACAGAGATTCTACAGCAGTATCTACAGCAGTAGCCAAATGTAAAATGGCTGCTATATTATGAGAACTCCCACATTTGTACGAATGGTGCAGGAAATTATCCATAAGAACTCTAGAAAGAATTGTGCATGAGGACCTTCAATACAATTTGTATGTGATGCAGAGGCCAACTTATGTTTGGGAAGACAAAAGTCTGATTCAGGCAAAGTGCCTGTTGAGCAAGTTGAAACGATGAGAAACACTTTCATCAAAAGGTCAATTGAAGAAATGAGAGAGGGTTATGAAGAGACCCCAAAGGCATCCCAACAGTCATGCACACAATGTGTCTGGCAACTGTGGAGGTTTAGGGAGTCATGAGCAAAGAGGGTGATGTTATACTTGCTCACCTCCTTCCTAAGGGCTTAAGGGTCAATACTGTTGACAATAGGGTAGGGTTGGAGAAGAGTGGGAGGTTAGGGACAGAGAGCATTGGCAAAGGAAGTTTGTAAACTTAACAACAAGATTCTGCACTGTCAAGATGAGCCAAGAATGGATGAGTTACAATCTCCACAATCACGTTACACCAAACATATGGCCACCTCACTCTCCAGACCTGAATCCATTGGACTACTACATATGTGGTGTAGCTGAAAGCGAAGTTGATCAATGCTCCTATAACACTATAAAACTTCTGATGTCCACCATAACTAGCACAATGTCCAAAATAGATAAAGATAATCTCATTCAGACATATCAACATTTCAGAACTTGTATTGAAGCAGTCTTCGATGTTAGTGGTGGATTCCTTGAGTAGATACATCAAGACATATCTCAAAATTATTCATGCCAATGTTTCCTCAAATAAATCTTTTTCTTTCATGACTAATGTGTTTTTTACTATATTTATGCAAATATCTTCAACAAACTGAGTAGCCCTGTGCTTCTTATTTCATAGAATTTCTTCCATATAACCTTTTAATTTTACTTTGCTTTTTATCTTTTCACCTATATTTAATAGAATGTAGGTTGTATTTGTTTCTATGAACCTTCAATAATATTTGGCTTAAATATATTCAATGTCTATCTTTGCAGGAGCTGGTGCAGTAATTGGCCAGCTTCATCATTCAGTAATCAGAAGAAGGGAGGTAGGTGTAAAAACCAAACTCACTATCTTCAATTCGGTATTCATGCCAACCCCTTACCTATGGTCATGAATCTTAGGTAATGACTGAAAGAAAACGATCTCAAATACAAGCGGCCAAAATGGAGTTCCTTCGAAGGGTCTTTGGAGTAATATAACTCGATAAAGTGTGTAGATCAGAGAGTCACTCCAGATAGTGCTGCTACTTCTCCGAATTGAGAAATTACAGACCTTATATGAAAAGCATGTGGTTAGAATGTCTCAGGAAAGAATTGCTGGATAGATTTTATGGGCAAAACAAACTGCCAGGAGACCCAGAGGTAGACTCCAAGCAAGATGGTTGGATAATATCCATGAGCTTGGCTGGTCATGCTTGGGTATCCAGCTGGATCAGTTGGAAATGGTTGCTTCTGACAGGACCTGCTGTAAGAAGCATTTGAGAACTCTTCCCCCACGGCTCTCTCAGGAATAAAAGTGAGCAAGGAAGAAGAAGAAGAAGAAGAAGAAGAAGAAGAAGTCTTTCTATCAGTGTATTCTGTGGTTAGGCCTGTTTTAGTAGTTTTTAAATAATTCTATTTATTCATTTCTCTCTTGATATTCCTTTTCCTAGCACAAGGTTGAACTACATTTCAGTTAGGCTAATTCTGTGTTCATAATCTGGTCCAACAGTTTGATGCTTTTGTAATCACCTCCCCAGTGTATCCCCTAAACCTTGCAACAGTTGATAATGGTATTACCATACCAGTCATTGGGTATGATATCTTATATTATCTGGTTGACTTCTAATTCACCCTTTAGCATTTACATTACTCTATATTTACTATTGTATTTTCACACTAAACACTTTATCTCACATAATATCGAATCTACGAAGTTTTGATATTTTATTTTGATAACAATACCTTATGATAAGTATGAGCAGCCAGTTACGGCCGGTTTGAACAGAAAGAGGTGAAATGGCTGGTTTAAATGATAAACTACTCCATGTAGACCACCTGGTTTCATATTCTTAATTGTGCTTGAAGCAATGTTGTTATCAACTAGAATACCTGGATCCTGTGTTTTGGGGTCTGTTTGGAATATGTTCTCTCTTTTCCATTTATTCTTGTTTTCAGTGTCATTAAGAACAAGCGTGTCACTTTCATTCTATACACAGTTTCCCTCAAAGATCTCTTGATTCTCTCTAGTATATTTTCTTTAAACTGAAACACATCATGCTGCATAACATGTGGAAACCTCTCGTTGTTAGCTTTCCTCCTTGTTAAGTACACTTTACATTTAGCTTCTCTTCTTGATACTTGATATTATTCACTGCAGCCTGCTTTCTTCCAGTTTTCTAAGCTTGTCTCTTAGCCACTATGACACGATGTACAGTACTATTCATATAAATGTATGTATACATACACAAACATATATAGATATTATGTTTATGTGTGT
Organism: Eledone cirrhosa; assembly: GCA_964016885.1. Lineage (NCBI taxonomy): Eukaryota > Metazoa > Mollusca > Cephalopoda > Octopoda > Eledonidae > Eledone > Eledone cirrhosa. Next base: position 20,107,321 of record OZ024743.1, on the reverse strand, counting down.
GTGCATATTTATGTTCATATATATGTATATATATATATATGCATTTATACACACATACATGCATGCACACACACACACACACACACACACATATATATATATTCACATATATGCATATGGATACACCACTTGGCATATAATATATCTTACTTTTTTTTATCTCTCATTCTGAGACCTATTCAGCTATTTCTACTATTATAATTTTTATGCTGCCATATAATCCTTACACATATCATTATGTGATTCTATTCAAGCTGTTGTTATGCAAGAAGTCTTTCAGTCTGGCAATTCCAATACCACACAGTAGCAAGAAAAGATTTTCAATGAACAACATTATTTAACTGCTGTTAGGCTTAACATTGATGTGACAAGTTATCTCTGATTTCATTTTAATGACTCGGGGAATTTGCAACTAATCTCTGTATATATATATATATTTATTTTATTTGTTTTTCAGTGATATACTAGAACTTGTTTACTTTTGACAGAAAAGTATATGGCTAGAATTTTTTTCAGATATTCTGTGACCATTAAAATATACTAATATAGTGATACGTGCATTAACTTCATAATAATATATGATGTATTATTACATAGAATAATGTGATGTACTTGATAATATAGAACCAGAAAATCTGTTTTATGTTATGTTTATATTACTCAAAGTTTGCTACTGGCTTCTTATTCTGAGTTCTGTTCTCATTAGAATTGACAGTTATTTCATTTCTGTATTATCACTAAGTCTTATGCCAGTAATACATTGGATTTATTTCTATGGTGTATCACCCACTTCCTTATCAAAACACATTATTAAGCCTTAAAAGTAATCTGTTTTTAAATCTGGTTTATTTGTTTATAAAAGAACACAACGTCATTAATGAGAACCAAGCACTTCCTGCTTATCTAGCACACATGCTACCAATTACATCACACTGATTTGGTTTTAATTTTATGGAAAACTCTCAGAAATGATAAATGACTCATCCTTTTCCTGTATAGGTTGCTGGAGCTATCAAAGGTAGTGGCATTTTCAGATGTTCGCATCTGTTTACATCTACTAATGGAATTAAGATATATGAAGTATTTTGCTCAGGGGCATAATTAAGTGGATTCACAACCAATTAACTGCCTGTCATATAATTAACCATATTTACATTTTAATTACTAAAATTAAATATATATATATATATATATACAGGAGGGGGAGCTGAGAAGTTCCTGTCTTTTATCTTTTAGGGTAGAGCTGCTGCAAAAGGGTAGAGCTGTTACCTTTACAGGGGAGGTAGGACCACTGTGTGTGAATCTGAGAGGGGAATATGTTGAATAAAATCGCAATTAACTGACCCTCCTGTATTTTCTTTTATCCAAAGCTAGGAACTGTTGAGCACCCCCTTGTTTATGTATATATATATATATATATATATAATTAGTCTGTTATCAAAAGGCAGATTATTTAGGGAAACATTCATTGCCGAGGTTAACTTTGCCTTTCATCCTTATGGGGTCGATAAAATAAAGTACCAGTAATACACTGGGTAATTGCTGGCCTTGTGCAAAAAGTAGAAACAATTATTTTCCAAGAAGTAAAAATTCTAGTTAAAGAATTATAGATGAAACTAGAAATAACGTCTAACATTTGAACTTCACATAACTTGCTGTAAAGCTGAACTTTCTCAGTGTTAGTAAACATACTTGTAAGTAGTATACTGAACATTCCTTTATTATTGTTTGTTACTAATATGATAGCCTCAAATCAACTGTAACATGATATGTGGCTATTCCCCAAGTTTGAAGAGACTTACAGATGAAATATCCCATTTATAAGATAATTATGATATTTTGAAAAATGTGTAGAATAATCTTTTTCTATTTCTTATTGACTAGCTTTACAATAGTCATGTTACACACAAAAGTACTCTATATGCAGTTTTAGCACATGGGACTAACATTACAAATCTATTATAAATATAAACTATATTATCATTACTTGTGCTAACCAAGGTGAATTAATTAACTTTATTCAAGAAATGTTTTGTTGGAAGAACTACACATTATTTTTCAAAGTACAAGGCGGGATTGGCAGTATCGGTAGAGAGTCGGACGCCAGGCTTCGACGCATAGAGTTACGGCCTTAGCCATTCTGAGTTCAAATCCCGCCGAGGTTAACTTTGCCTTTCATCCGTACGGGGTCGATAAAATAAAGTACCAGTAATGCACTGGTTAATTGCTGGCCTTGTGCCAAAAGTAGAAACAATTATTTTTCAAAGTACTACATGTATTTTTTAAGCCACTTGCTGGTGGACTGTGTATAGTACTGTATATATATATGATAACATTGATGAACACTGCTTTATTCTCACTGTTGAATGAAACCACAGATAGTTACATTGAACAATAAGAAAGTTTGACACTATTTACTATGCTTCACATCATATTTTTCTTTTTTTTAATGTCAACATGTTATTGTCAAATCATTATTGCAGTGAATGCTATTTTGCTGAGCTTCTCTGCAAATTAACAAGAACTAGTTAGTGTGATATTAATTTCATAATTATCTTATTTTGTTGAACTAGATTGTTTCACCATAATTACACACCAAATAAAATTGAAAAACAGCAAATATAACAAATGTATTGCGAAGTGCAGGTATGGCTTTATGGTTACAAAGTTTGCTTTGTAACTACTTGGATAAGGATAAAGATCCCATAACTCCCTGTGGAGTCATAGAGGCAGTGTCATACAGTGTGTGCAGGGCGCATTGTAGATGTATCAACTGCAGGTTTTTCAAGATAAATAAAGAAATAATAAGATAAAATAAAATAAAAAGAATCATTTAAAAGTTACATTTTTTTTTACTTATATGTGCACACACACACACACACACACAACCAATCCCACACATATCCATATATATATATATATATATATAAATATTTACATACCCACTCAATATAAACATATGTACACACTATTGGACGGCTGATGACTCATGAATTCCTCCTGCCTTTGCAGGCTTTGTTTTACATCCTGCTGGGTGTCCAAAATCACCTTCCTCACCGAGCAGGCCTGGTGGGGATGCTGGGTTAGTCGTTGACGACTTTTTATTACATTGTTTAACTTGTTTAATTTATAAAAGAAATAATGTTCTCTCACTGTCTTATACTGAAAATATTAAACATCTAAAAGAGACTATAGTCAGTCAAGTTAAGCCCAATGCATTTCCAAGTAATTTGAAAAGCATGTCAATTTGACAAGAAATTAAACTGTAAAGGAATGGGGTCCACCTTGGTCATGAGTGGCCATTGATTATGCACCTATGACTTACTGACCATGGGTTTGCCTCTCCAAAGCACAAACCTGGGCTGTGTGTTTTGTGAAAGACTAGCAGTCACTCATGTATTCAAGTGTCTCCTCTCTATGACACCAGTATTGTCCAAGAGAAAGACAAAGCCTGATACAGTTTAACACTGCTGTCATCATAATTCATCTTTTCTAGCTGAGCTGACTAGAGCAACATGAAATCAGACCTGTCAACTCTCCCCATCAGGGAGATGTCTTCTCTTGTGAAAATGAATATAGCTTTCATTATGTAAAATCTCCTCATTTTGTCTCATTTCTCCCCGTTTTGGGGCACCTTTTCGTCTTTAGAAGTTTGCAGGTCTGTGAAATAAAATCTCTTGATCAAGAACACAATGCACTGCTAATCCCAGGCATCAAATTCATTACCTTATGATCATCAACCCAGCATCTCACCACTTAGCCATGCACATACAAACTATATGCGAGGCATTTATTTCTTTTGCCATGAAGACATAAATAATTAAGCAAGAAAAACAAAATCAATTTTCATTAAAATGGAATATTAACTTCTTAGTTAGCCATATATATATTTAATTATATTTTATTTGTTAAAATTCTTATCCTGTAATTTATTTCCACAATATCTAATATGTAAAAGTCACCTGCTCAAAATTAGTATTTAGCTAATATGGAATTAGGACTATTAAATTAATTTTAACAAGCAACACATTTATTAATATCTAATAAAGAAGGGTAAAAAAGTAGAAAAATACTGAAAAATTTCTTTTAAAAAATGTTCAATAAAATTGGGATCTATTAGATTAAGAAAACAATAAAGTTTATTACCAATAGGTATGTTTTTTTAAATAGAAAATTCAAGTGAATCAATAAAAGGGAATATACATAGATTTTATTGGCCCTTGCAGATGTGTGAGGTTGATGTATGATTGATATAAAGAAAATTTTGGTAGTAATGATTGCAATTTTGAACATAAAAATGTGGTCAAAAAATTTTGTGCTGAGTTTTGACAAAGGGACACAAAATGGTTGATGGAGTAAAATGGTCATATGAATTGGGTTTGGTAAATAAATATATACATATACAATAGGTCCGAACACAATGGAACCAAATTCCCACTATGACTGCCTCAATCTATCCCACTCTACCCATCACTTACTATTATAAGCAAATTGGGGCCCACACACTAGCCGCCATGCAGCCTTGGTGGACAGAATAGAGAGGGCATTTCCCTGGAAGATGGTGAGGGAGACATGTTGGAGGAGCAATTCCAGCTCCTGAGGCTCACACTTGCGGGTAACCAACTTCATACCAATGGTGGTGAGCAGTGGGGTGGTCCTAGAGTGAAGGATACCAGAAGTCTTCACTGCTCAACAACTTGTTAGTTCAGATAAGCAGGAAATGCTTTTGTTCCAGTTATGACCATCCTACCTTATTTTAAAAGTATGTATCCAGGACTACATTATACAATGTGTCCTTCCTTTTTGTTTAAGATTATAAGGTGTGAATTCTGAGAGATTTGACTGCTGTATGTAGCAGGTCAAACAATCCCATAGAAATTTCCTTGCTGGCACAGGGCACAGCTGTAGTTACAACTGAAAAGACATAGGATGTGCATCACGCTGGTACTTGTAGTATGTTAAATAGGGAAAATTTAACAATCAGATAGATGACTTTGGAGAGGGGGAAGCAAAGAGAAAGATCTAAAATATTTGTGTTACAGCTGCTTCATCATAGATATGTGAAATCACATGGCTTAGTGGTTAGGGCATTTGGCTCACAATCGTAAGGTTATAAATTTGATCCCCAGCAGCACACAATTTTTGTTAATAAAAATAATGAAGTTATATGTAAATTTGATGTAATTCTCTTCCTTGCATGAAACAAGTAAAGAATATATAGAGAAGCGCGTAGCCAATCAGAAACTAACTGTTACTTGTTCAGTGTCACTTTCTCCAGAAATTGGGAAGGATTAAGCAAGGAGCTGGTAATATGTCATTGGAAAATTACTACACTTCTGAAAACATGTAAGATCCTCTTGATGCGTTGCACAGCATGGACCAATCTGAGAGTTGTCTCTATAACTGATTTGGGATATCATCATAGAATGGTAATAATTATTTCTACTTTATGCACAAAGCCAGTAATTTTGGAGAAGGGGAAAAGTAAATTACATTGATCTCAGTACTTGAGTTTATTTTATTGACCCAGAAAGGATGAAAGGCAAAGTTGATCTTGGGGGATTCAAAGCCTTTTTTTTCCAACTTCTCACCCTAAATCGAATGGTAATAATACTCCAGCAGAGGTAGTTGGAGTAAATAAGAGACAGAAAGGTTGAGGTAAACATTTAGTTTTTATTGTTATTCAAAAGAGAGAAGACAGCACACATGACCATTTTCAGCACCACTAAGTCTGTTGGGAAATAAAAGAAGGAGAAGATTAGCCCCAGATTAAAACCTGACCTGAATGCTTGCAACATACTCTGCTAATTGTACTTAACTGTCATGTGAGGGTGTCAAACCAGATGGAATGGAACTCCATCAGTTTTGATGGTGAGTGTCCCAGATTTTCGGTCAATCAAACAATCTGCATATGGCACATGTAATTAATGTGTAAGTAACTGCATATATCATAGACATATGTACACTTACTTCTTAGGGAGATTCAGCTTGATACAGTGTATGACAATGCCAGTTCTTTGAATTACAAGATATTCCTTCAACAGGTTTCCAAACAGTTTCCATCAAACCAATTTCACTTACAAGGCATAGGTTGATCTGAGGCTATAGTGAATGATAATTGCTCAAAATATCATACATTGGAATTGAACCCAGAACATAATGATTGTGAAGCAAACTTCTCAACTATGTGGCCATGCTGCATACATAATACTAGATTAAGTTTACTAACCAACTATTTACAGTAGGTTAGTTTATTTCATAAGAGAAGCATAAAGTTAGTATTTAAAAAATAGTTAATGACTCATATATTCTTTTTTTTTACATGCAGTTATTATAATAACAAGATATCTTTATTGTGGATCACATTTCATTGTTTGGGCACAACTTTATTAAAATTATTTTAATAAAATTTACCTAAAGCAAGTCGACTTGGTGAAATTAGCTATCTTCAAGCAACACATATTGAAGAATTCAAGCTCACCATTGCAAGTTTAGTGTAATAATTCTTAATTATACAATTATGCAATACTTCAGTACTTGAAGCTAGAAAATAATTAGCATTTTGGCATGAAATGCAGAGAATAATGTGATAAAATATCACTACTGTTCTTCCCTAGAAACTAAAGATTTTAGTGAAATAAATTTTAGCAGTTATATATAATAATTTTAGCTAATATATTTTTATTGGTTGGTATATAAATATGTATGTTGGTTGATATATATATGTAACACATATGATATAAATAATATTTATGTTATCCGTTAATAAATAATATATTTTAAGATAGAGCTGTGCCAACTCAGGAAATATAAAACAAAAATAGTTGTATTGGCAGTGACATGTAAAGAGTGGTGGGGGAGAGGGTTTATAGACAACAGGCAACCATACCATGGCAGGTGGTGGGGGTACCCAACCAAATGTCGTACATGATTTTCCTTTCAATATAGCTCCTGAATGCAGTGCCGACTTAGTTTCTCTAGTGCTCACCCAAAATATGTGCCCAGCTTTTTACCCAGATTAAAAGGCGGCGAAATTCATTAACTTGAATATCAATGTGTATTCTTGCTGATTTTATATTACTTTGAAGTGTTTTTTCATGTTTTATATATTGTTACATATCTACAATGTCTTGCTTGCTCACATTTCTCAGTACTAGGCTATATACATGAATTTTAGGGGCACACAATCAAGGATTTGAACCTGAGCATCAACTAACCACTGTGCAACACTTGTATTGATATACTTGTAACTTAGGCATTTAGGAAGGGATGGACAGAAACGAAATATAAATCTCTCAATTATTTGCATTGTGGTTTGACACCCTCTCAACTGATGTTATCGGCATTACTGTAATTCTAGACATTTTCTTTGTTGTTTTGTTTTACTGCAAATATATTTTTTGAAAATCATTTGTAAAACATATTTGTTTCTGAAAATGGTGTTATGACATACTTGCATATGTCATTATCAATGCATTAGTATAAACACCATTATGATTAATTTCATAAAGCAATTATAATAAATAATAAGATGCCGTCTAAAAATGATTGACTATGAATGGATAAGAAATAATGCAGTAATATATCACCTCAAAGTCACAGTAATTAAATCGGTACAGAAAAGAGTAAATTATATATGTCTGAATGATGAAAAACAAATTATAGAAAAATATAATATTACTTATGAAAATGGCTAACTAGAATAAAATAGACTGTGTTAAATCACCCGTAACAATGTTTTTTAACTGTGAAGAAAATATTCAGTTACATGGAAGATGAGATATGAAATAGTTTGTAGTGAAAGACCATATGTATGTATGCAACTCTAATTGGCTTCCTTCCTGAATCATTATTCATGAAGTTAAGTCATTATGACAATATCATAATCATGGTGGAGGTAAGGGACATATATGGTTTGGTTACTAGTGCTGGGGTGAGGCTGGCACTCACCAGTACCAGGAAGGGGAAATGTAATGATAGAGAGAATAGCTATACTGAAAATTGGGTGGGCAAGTTGGTGTAATCGGCTAGCACACTTAGCAATCGAAGGAGTAAATCTTTCTGATGACAGAAAAAAACATGAGATGGTGCCGTCAGAGTGCTCTATCTTTGTTTCTAAGAATAGCAGTGATATGATCATAGCTTCAATTCCTAGTGAGGCTACAAGGATGTTTATCATACATAAATGTTTCATATATGATTTAATATACAACTGTGATAACACTGTGTAACATATATTTGGTTCCCGGTTCTAAGTGTCATTTCCTGGTTTGTTATATCCCATTATTATAAAAAAACACTATTATTTAATCAGAAGTTTGGGTTTGTGGTCAGGAGTTTCATATTTCGAAATTTTCATATTTTTCAAGAAAAAACACATTTTTTAGAAATGTATCAGTTCATATAATTAAATCAACAGAGTATATATTTATTGTATTACACAAGCTTATCAAAAGCAAACAAGTAAAAACAAATAACACTCATAAAGCAACTTATTGCCTATATTGCAACTTATTGCCCATATTGTCCTTGAATTTTTCCAGGTGAGCGTCCAGCATATGGAGTTTAAGCAACATCCTGCATCCCATGGCGCCAAAAGCCTTTATCAGATCCTGCGCCAGTTGCTGGTAGTTTTCAGCTCTGTAGTTGCCCAGCAAGCCCTTAACAACTGCCTTGAAACAGTTACATGCTGTTCTCTCAATCCTATGGAGCTTATTGGAGAACTCAGTAGACTCAAACACCTTCTTTATCTGAGGTCCAACAAAAATTCCACCTTTGATTTTGGCCCCAGATAACTTGGGGAAGAACTCAAGAAGGTACTTATAAGCGGCTGATTCTTTGTTGAGAGCCTTCACAAATTGCTTCATCAACCTCAACTTAATGTGCAGTAGCAGCATGAGCACAATCCTGGGATCAACCAGTGGCTCCCACATAACGTTCCGGGTCCCAACTTCAAATTCTGTTCACTGCTCCCAGTGTTTTTCTTATGTAGTGGTCAGAGGTGGCTCTGCTGTCCCAAAGGCAGAGGAAGCATTGGAATTTGATAAAGCCTCCTTAGAGTCCACACCGGAAAGCCACCATCTTGAAGTCTCCAATGATTTCCCAATTGTACTGGTTGTATTGCAGAGCTTCCAAGAGGACTTTCACACTGTAGTAATCTTCCTTCAGGCAGACTGAATGAGCTAGGGGCGCTGTCGGGAACTTGTTTCCATTGTGGAGGAGGACACCCATCAAAATTGTGGTAGAGCTGTCTATAAATAGCTGCCACTACTTGGGCACAAACGGCTCCCCAATAACGTCAAACAGTCCAGGCACATCATGACAGAAACAGAGGCCATCCCTAAGAGTGTAAAAGACTGAGAAAAGTTGTCGACTTCTCTGACTTGTCACCTGCACTTCCTCCTTGACCAAGTTCCACTGCTTCATCCTGGAGACGAATGTTTAAAACAAAACTTACCCTTTAGTAAGGGTGCGAAAATCCAGTATCAATAAATCTCTTTAATCCACTTTTTAACAATTTCATACTTTATTGCACTTTTATAATTTTCTTTAGGTATTACTCTTTATTTTATAATTTTAATTTAACCTGAAACATACATAAAAAAAATCATTTAACATAAGCAAATTAAACTTACATACAACATAAAATCCAGTATACAAATAATTCTAGTGAAGAGCTTAGAATTTTTACAAACTCAAACTTTTAACTGTTTAATAGCACTTTTTTTTATTTATTTGGGACCTAAACAACACAAAAAAAGTGATTACAAGCCAGGAACAGAGAAAAAAAAATTGTTGTTACACAGTGTAATGTATGTATGTGTGTGTATGTATATATATATATATGTATATATATGTATATATATATATATATATAAATGTAATCTGAGTTTTTCAAATATTAATAATAACATTTGATTCGTTTGCAATTATGCAAACAAGCCTCAATTTTATAGCCATGTCAGTAGAATGAACACTTCATTCTTGCTCTTATGATGGCATGCTAACAGACATGCAGACACTAATGTTTCTGTGTATCATCCTTCATCAGCACAGCTCACTGTTCACCTGCCAAACTGTCAGAGCTAGTGAAAATATATGCTATTTTCAAAAATACACAGTGACTGATCGGTCTGATTTGCATATTAGCAGACTAGCTGATCAGTCAGATCTGCATATTAGCAGATCCACTGATCAACCAGATTTGCATATCAGCAGACTGGCCAGTCAATTTCCTGTATACGAGCGATAAATGGCCGGCTTTGCCAAATTCAAATAAAAAAGAAATGCAGTTCTGTTCGCATGCCAACATAAGAGCAAGAATGAAGTGTTCATTCTACTGACATGGCTATAAAATTGAGGCTTGTTTGCATAATTGCAAACGAATCGAATGTTATTATTAATATTCGAAAAACTCCGATTACATTTATTGTATTCAGCCATGTAGAGCGAAATTTTCTTTTTTATTTGAATTTGGCAAAGCCGGCCATTTATCGCTTGTATACAGGAAACTGACTGGCCAGCCTGCTGATATGCAAATCTGGCTGATCAGTGGATCTGCTAATATGCAGATCTGACTGATCAGCTAGTCTGCTAATATGCAAATCAGGCCGATCAGTCACTGTGTATTTTTGAAAATAGGAAATATTTTCACTAGCTCTGACATATATATATATATATATATATATATATATATATATATATATATATATATATATATATAACAAAGGACTTGTGGTAACGATGGACCATAACGCACCAGAGTACTCAATACTTAGGGTAGTAGAGTGGGTAATGGGAGAAAGTATGACCCCAACGGCAGAGCTCAAGCCGTTTTGATGGCTATTTCTGAACTAAAATCACTTTAGTCCAGAAATAGCTGTCGAAACGGCTTGAGCTCTGCCGTCGGGGTCATACTTTCTCCTATATATATATATATAAAGTGATATAGACGAAAATAATTATTCCATTAAACATTAGCATTATGACTAAAAAAGATGGATATGAAAACACAATTGTCTATAATAATTAATAAATGAATTAATGAACCAATTTGAGCATAATTTAGTTTATTAGACTTGATACTCTTTAACATATCCTCAAATTTCTCCATGAAATACAAGGAAATTTTGAGGTGTGAAATAAAAAATTGTGATAGTAAGATATATTTTGTTCATATATTTTGTTTCATGACAAAATATATTGAATAATAAAATACTGCTGTTTCCCAGAAGGTTACGACTGAATGTGTTGATACGAATAAATAAGAAAAGAAAAATGATTCAGTTATTCTAATACAGTATAGATCTACATGTCTATTTACGATTCCACCATGAATTTTTAAATATCTCTTTTATATGTTGTCTGAAAACTGTAGCTCTAAACATTCTGGCTGTATCATTTACTAAAGCTATATCACTTTCTATCTTTCCTCTCTACTGCAATCGATACTAGGTCTCAGATTATGTGTGTGTGACACAATATTAGAGACCTTCTTTGGTACTTACCATGATCATAAAATCGAAAAGAAAACTACAGAATAAGAATACCTTCACAAATTATCTGAACACTAAGTTACCCAACCTACAGTTTGGTGAAACAAGTATTAAGGTAGAATAGTTAAACCAGAGAGACAAGCTGTGCAGCACAGCACATCACTCAAACACATGGGTCCAACAGTCATAAAACACCAAGATTGGTTTGACAAAAATAATGACAGGGTACAAGAATTTCTCAAGGAAGAAGGCAGGATATTTGATGCCTGTCAGTATGATCCAACTAACTTATTACACATGCTTATTTCTGTGATTCAACTAATTTATTACAGAAAGCAGTATTCATAGGAATGGTAGAATATACAGAAAATATCAGGGTTTATGCAAAAACCCTGGACTTACCAAAATACAAAAAAAGCTAAATAAACTCAGCATTATGCAAATAAATATAACTGGAAGTGGTTCTCTGACTCATTGAAAGCTGTTTATGGTCATCAATCTTCTTGTAAGTGCTGACATCAACACATTTCACAGATAGCAAGCATATTTTTGAGAGATGGGCAGAATATTTTGACACAATCTTCTACTGGTTATCAGCAATAAATAGAACTGATATCTCCTGACTGTTGACAAGTGGAAGAAGCCTTCAAATAAAACAATCATCTTCCTGACACAGAAGTGACAAAAATCATTAACCCTCTCAGATCTGGGCTCCTGAACAAAAACTTAAATAGTTACATACACAGCTCAAAAGTAATTATGGCAAGCAAGCTAATGGATTGAATCAACACAAGGCACAGTGAATATATCTACCAACCCTTTATCTAGATTAGCTGTGATCAGTATTAGCTGTATTAGCTGAGAGAGGGCCACACCAAATTTGTCCACCTGAATTGCTATTTTCCACAACACTTTCACAAATTTCATTGGCTGAATCACTCTTGCTCTTTGCATAAGAGTTACTTGTTGAAATTCTTGCTCACCTCCACCCATAGAATAATATCATCAATAATTTCCTCAACTGTGAAGGGTTTTGACTTTGTTCATTTACCCAACGAAATGTTGGGTTCATCACATGCTTGTGTCATCACAAAAAAATCTGCTTTTTTTTTTTATTAAAGACAAAAGTAAACAACAACTATAAGGGATGCCATTAACAATGAATCATAAATACAGGTAACTACAAAGCTGCAATATTATCTACTTTTAGTTGGTTGTCTACTTTTAGTATTTTATCTTCTTCATCTATATCTTGTTCATTACCGTTTTAACGTGAGTCCGGTAGAGATTATGTTTAGGTTATTACCACTACAGTGGGAATATTAATTATTTGCTTGGTTTGTCATACTTCTTTCATCACAGCCCATGATCTTATTGATGATGGTGTGCCTCTCCTACACTTCCTCCTTACAGGCATATTTTCAGAATCCATATTTTCAGAATCCAGTGGCCTATGAGAAAGAAATATATCTTATATTACATAGACTAATTCACAATTGATGAAATGAAACTTTTATACTTTCAGATATGATTCTTCAATGGTGATACAAAGAAAACATGACATGAAACTGTTTAAATCCTATCAAAGATAATATGATGCTAAATTATCTAACTGTCGCAGCTATTATGTTTACACTTATCTACATTTATAACGAAACTGTTTAGTATTAGTTTCTAATAGAAACATAAGGCTGGCAAATTTTGGTAAAGGGTACATGATTGGTACTGTATTTTGTTTACCTTGGAAGGATGAAAGGCAAAGTTGACATTGGCAGGATTTGAACTCAGAAGATAAATAGTTAACAAACTCTAATGGTAATTTTATGGGCATTCTACCAATTCTGCCAATCAATCAAGCCTTAACCTGCTTAACACTTTAGCATTTACATTACTCTATATTTACTATTATATTTTCACACTAAAGGTTGACTTTGCCTTTCATCCTTACGGGGTCGATAAAATAAAGTACCAGTAATGCACTGGGTAATTGCTGGCCTTGTGCCTAAAGTAGAAACAATTATATTTTCACACTAAAGGCTTGCCTCACATAATTATCTCACATAATATTGAATCTATGAGATTTTAATATTATTTATTTTCAGAACAATACCTTAACATAAGTATGAGCAGCTGTTACTGTTGGTTTGAACAGAAAGAGGTGAGTAAATTCTGGCTTGATATGGCTGGTTTAAATGCTAAAGGGTTAATATTGAAAGAGGCCTCAGGATCCCATTATTGTAGTATGAAAAGAGTTTTCATCTTGATCAAAATATTTTGAAGTGATTGATAATGATGTATGCTACCCTTAAATGATAAAACTGTTCCAGAAATTATTTTAGGTTTGAAATACTTTTATAACAGTCGAAACTTGTTGCAGAATTGATCTGTTATTGATAAATTTCTTTCATAACCAACAATTCACTCACAATTCTGTCCACCAACATCAAAATGTTTATTTGTTTATTGTTGAGACTTATGTGTCAGCTTGCAGAGATTGGTGCTGTGCAAAATATAACTGCCAATACAAAGAAATTAAAGAAGACTATATAAAGTGAACATCTTATGGGTATTACATGATTTACATGGAAAAGGTGAGTTGAAAAGTGTTTCCAATATTGTAGAAATGATCAATGATGCTCACACTAAAAAGGATATCTCATGGTTATATGCTAAAGAAAGTCAAGCAACAGTTGTATTTTTTTCTCTATCTTCTACTGTTGCACAAAAATACCCTGACCTACTGAGATGCTGTGTACTATTAGTAGCACTTCTTTATATTATCAGAAGACATTTTGTTTATTATGAGGTATGCACAAAATGTTATTTGTGTTTTACTTCTATATATGTAGAGCATTCATCATCAGTAGAATCCAAATGAGCAATTAGGTTTAGATGTGCAAAATACTTTAAAAATACAATCTGAGATTGAGATACCTGAATTTGCAGAAGCACAAACACAAATTTAGCTTGGGGAAAGAGATATAGACAGGAAAAAATCAATAAAATCTTTTGTCATATTACTGTGTAGAATATGAAAGTTAAATCTGTAAACAAGCGAAAGAGATGTTATTGGTGTTTGTGCTGTTTTGCTAATTGATGTGAATTAAAGTTACATTGTATTGAACACATTTAAAAAATGGGATACCTGAACTATTGTTCACACTGACACATATCAATGATATATGAGCTGTATGCAACGTTGATACAAGAAGGATGCAACGTTGATACAATTTTCAATATCTCACCTCCATTTCCAATGGTCCTATAATATGTTATATTATGATAAATTTGAAAACGGAGACATAGAGTGCAATTCAACAAATATAACAAATATAATTAAGTTATTTAAAATTGATACTAAATTTCCTGTAGCAGAGCATGTTTGGTTGGAATGTTAAAATAAACTAGCAGAAAAACCACCCTTCGGGTAGTTTTCTGCTAGTATGTGTAGTGTGTATATTGATATTATACGCAGGTATATATACACGTAGATATGATACATCAAATAAAATCGGAATTGACAATATATAATACATAGAAATTGAATGAAGACTGCGTTACACTGTCTTATTTAATCAGTAACGTAATCCATGATACATTAAAAAAGACGATATTATATATAAACTGCATTAGGAGAAAATTAGTGACAGAAAATTAGTATGTTTATTTAAACGATGGCCAACTGGAAGTGTTGACATTTCAGAAATTTTAAAGAAGTGAATCTTTAAATAAACAAAATATATTTAATCAACAGCCACGAAATTTAGTAGATGAATTATGTAATATTCATTCATTATTTATTCAAAGTAATCCAACTTATTTTACTAATGGGATAAAAAATTATAAACCGTACACAGTCCCGCGCTTCTTAGTTTAGATTGAAAGATATCCTGTCTTTAGAAGTTGAAGCATCAGCTTCAACTGTAAGACATACAGTTATTTGCTGTCATGTGGCTATATTCACATCTGTTATGGAATAGATAGAACACAAATAAACATACAATATATTTTATTGACATTTGTGTTGTTATTGTTGTTAATGTAACTAGTGTGCTTTGCCTGAAGAGATTTATAAAACAGGGTATGTAAGAAATACACTAGATAGACAAATATTGGATCTATAGTGTTGGTTTGTATTTAATCAGTATTTAATCAGCATTTGAGCCATGATCAACCTATCTTCATTGGGGAGCAGGATTTTATAAGAATTTGTAAGGAATTAAAACTTGGATCAATACAATATTGGTAGATTTGGCTGCTACATTGAGCAATTGGAGCCATTGTATATAGGCTGAGGCCATAGAACATATGTCTTAAGTTTTAAGATATTTTAAGAAACATTCTTGCAATAATTGGTTGTATTAATTATTGTTTCTAATTATTGTATTTCATATCCAGATTGCATCATGATCATCATCATTATCCTCAGTTGTTTGAAGGACATGACAACCTCCCTAGTGTTTGATGATCTATATGATAAATGCACTCAATATTGTTGTAAACTGGTTGGTGATAGTAAGGGTATCCAGCCATAGAAAGCTTGCCAAACAACCTTCCTTGTGTTGATGCATTCAGTAGAACAAGGAACTGTATTATGTAAATGAGATGCAGACCCCAACCTGTCTGGGAGGTCAGTAGATTAGCTTCTGTACATATTCGGTCTATGCAGAGCCGTCCATTTCTTGCTAGCAGAGAAAGTGAATGTTAAATGATGATGATGATCATAATCATCATCATTTAATGTCTGTTTTCTCTGCTAGAAAGGACTAGTTACAAAACTCATCAAGCATATTTTGATACAGTAATTTTGATTGTGCTTTTATAAATGGAGTCACCAGCAAAAAATGTTTTTGAAAGCATAATCTATTGTTCCTTGTAATGGAAATATATTTTTTCAAAAGCATATGAAAAGCATGTAGGTGGCTAGTTTTGGTAGCATAGGACAATATATGAAAGAGTGTATTATACAAAGATAAACGTGGAACCCCTAGAGATTACTTGTAATAGATTGTGTTGATGATTAGAACAATTTACTCTTGAGGTCAGTCTAGACTAATGGAGCCATTTATGCTTCACTGATACATTGAAAATTTGTTTTTTGCGTTTTTAAAAACTCTTTTGGATGAAAATGATAAAATAATTTTGAGTGTATTTCTGGAGTAACAGACTTAAGCAATGAAAGCTGGAGTGATAGCTTCCTTTAATTTTTAGTAGAAATCAATTGAGGAGAGACTACTGGTTGTCAGAGCATATACAACATTATTTAAAAATTATTTTTTTATGGCAACAAAAGCATACTGTATACTTATTTTTACTTGCTATTATATGATGATTATCTAAAATATCCTTACTAATTATTTTCTTGCAAAAACAAACCAAATCAACAAACAAGAAAAACCTCCAAACAAATTAATCTAACAAAACAATTTGAAAAAAAAGTTTTCAAAGCAAGTGTCGTTATTTGAAACCTTTCTTCATGGGTATTAATAATGATGTAGGAAGGCAGCAAAATATAAAGTAAATAGATATTAAAAATCAATAAAGTGAATATTGAATTAAGGTTATCATATGTAGCATCTCTAGCTTATGATTTGGTAATTTATAACATTTTATGAGGTTTCTATCAACCAACCAGATATGCCTCGTTTGGTTTTGTTATAATTAATGGACAACATAACACTAGTAATTGGAATCCATTATTCTAACATAACATATTATGCACAATATTTGTTAATGGAGTTTCCTCTCATTTATTTTTCAGTTCTGTGTATATTACAGGAAATGGCAAGTATCTTGATATTTTCCAAAATTATCAAATGGACTTTTTCTATTAATGAATTTTTACTCTGGAAAATATAGGATATGAGGATTCTTAAAGGCATATATTGTAGCTAGCAGTGACTAAAATTAGATGTGGTAAATCATAGGTTTTGATGTAAAAATTTACCATTACTGGAGAATTGCGTGAGTCTTTATTTAACTGTTTAATCCTACAACACTAGATTGTAATGCTCATTTTCAAATCACAATTTTTTTTAGATTGATTGAATAGGCATTTGTATAAAAGAATTGAATGCAGTATTATAATAAAGGATTTTTGGCTAGAAATAGATTTTAGTATTTTGCACATTGTTTTGAAGTATGATTAACAAATATTCTATAGCTAAATACATTAATGCAAGAAAGACAAACAGAACACTGAAGTTTAAAATCATGTAATTTTCACAAATTATATAATTGCCATCAGTTATATCACCACCACTACCACCACCAGCAGTATCATCCTCCTCATCATGATCATTGTTTTTACCTCTGCATTTTGTTACTGGCATGGTTGTATGGGATGCTTTGAGATATTTTACAGCTAGATGCCCTTGCGGTTGCTAAACCTTTTAGTCATCTTTTATAACACAAAGAGATACAGAGTACCTATTTTATTGCTTTCTCTTATACTTTATTTAGATATGACATTTTGGGAGTTGATACATAGGGAAACAAAAATATTGCTGCTTTCATGAATGAAGTGGTAGGGTTTTCTAGTTTCTTCATATCTATGTATCTTCAGGAGCAATTAGATACTGTATTACATTACATGTTTATTTGGGAGGACTTTTCAGTTATGTCATAGATAAGACAAACTACCTAGTGTTTGTAATCTCTATGATAAACATACCTAGTAAACTCTGTGAAGTGTTTGGTGACAGTAAGGACATCCAGCCATAGAAAACCTGCCAAATAAAGGACTGGGAAAACTCTTCAGCTGTGTCAAAGACAAGACACCTTCCCTAGTTTTGGGAACATGATAAAATACACTCAGGAGAGCATTAGATATATGTCAGACACCCAGTTTATCAATAGAGTTTGGAAAAATATGTAAGTAAGATACAATCCCCAGCACATTTGAAGAACTACTCAGTCTGTGACAACACAACCAATGATTCCTAGCAGAGAAAACATGTTAAATGATGATGATGATGACGATGACAAAACTGATAGGGAGAATGATGATGATGTTGGTGGTGAAGATGATGATGATGTTGAGGAAGATGATGATGATGATGTTGATGATGGCATTGATGTTAATGAGAATGATTGATGAATCAGTCCATTTTTGAAAATTGAAAGATGGAGTGTCTGACAAAAGATGTCTTTGATGGGGAATTTTTGCAAAGTATAGACATTTTTCTTTCTGAAAGTTATTAATATTTAAGTACAAGCATGGCTGTTTGGCTACAAATTTTGTTTCATATGCATTTAGTTTTGGGCTTGGTCCCACCATATGGCATCTTAATATTATCTTTAAAAAATGAATATGTAAAATCACCACAGGAAGTTTAAATTTTCCATTGAATTTTAATGTTTGTTCAGACAATATGGAATTCTATGTACTTTCATTGAATTAAGAAAAGTTTCAACCTCAGCACTTTAATCTTATTTAATCCTCTCCAGTTAGTTATTATTTCTATTATTTAGTATTTATTGTTGTCTAGTAAATGAGGCATGGCATTTTATTTTCTTTAACAAGACACAGTCAATGCCAATGGCTATATATGAATTCACCATATGTTTTTTTTTTTAATCAAAAAGAAAAACAGCTTTAATCTCTAGGGCATTGTGATTCTGCATAGTTTCTTTTTATTTTAATTTTAAAAGAGTAACCTTTCAATTTCTATAAAATTAGAATAAATAATAGTCTTAATAATTTTCATTTCAGGTTTTATTATTATCTATATTTAAAGCTTATACATGCTGAAAGGCTGTCTCAATACACTGCAAGAGAAATACACCTATAATGACTATGATTATAATGTATAAATCAGATGTGTATGTATATATATATATATATATATATATATATATATATATATATATATATATATATATATATATATATATATATATATATATATATAGTTATACTTGGGGAGGGTCGTATTTGTGAAATATTGCCAGAATTAATAACAGAACACACTCGCTGTTTGATTGGTTTTCGTTTCTGTGTCTTTTATATCGGTTAATTTAATTTATTCGGTCCTCAATGTTGCCATTGACTGATCAACGGTCAAAAATACAGATACAATATAGACACGAACACTTATATATAGTCTATCAAAGTTCTTTTGTTGCACATCTGCAACATCGTCAGTGTTGCTATTATGTTTCCTCCCATTGCATTGTATGCTTACGCCATCTTTATTTAGTCTGTTTATTTATTTATTTATTTGTTTAAACTTACACATTCATATTTTTACCTCGCAAAACTATATATATATATATCATCATCATCATCATCATCATCATCGTTTAACGTCCATATTCCACGCTTGCATGGGTTTGGATGGGAGTTTTCCCACTTGAGGCAAGAGTGGTTGTTTTGCTCGCATAGGACTGTCTGGCGGGTTTTCTACGGCTGGATGCCATTCCTAACACCAACCACATTTACAGTGTGGAACTGGGAGGTTTTTACAGTGTTACCTACACGGCCACATTACAGCGTGGACTGTGTGTTTTTTTGTCATGACACCTACACGACCTCATTTATTTCGGGCTGGATGTTGTGGTACCAACATAACTTTACATTGAAAGGGGTGGTGTGGATGGGGTAGGGGTAGTGGGACAGGGGTGTATTTTGTTAGAGGTGCCTACTGACTGTAGTAGGTTTCACTTTGTACTTAGGTAAGGCGGGTCTTCTCTATTACTGTGTAGCGCCAAAGGTCTCGGTCCAGTGACATTGTCTTGGAGAGGTGTAAGTGTGTGAGGTCGGAATTTATCAAGTCGTCCCAGGTTTTTCTGGGTCTGCCTACTCCGTGGCTACCGTCTATTTTTATTGCCCTGCACTTTTTTATACAGCTGTCGTCTTTCATGCGCATCACGTGACCATACCAATGTAGTCTTCTCTCGAGTAAACAACATCTGATCCCTCTTATTTCTAATTTTTCCCTTAGTTCGTTTATGCTTTGCCGTTCACGTATATTACTATTACACATCCAGCAGAGCATGCAAGCTTCGTTCCTCTCCAGTCTGCGTATATCCTCTGCACACAATGCCCAGGTCTCACTGCCATGCAACATTGCTGTACGTATGCAGGCATCATATAACCTGCCTTTCATTTTTAGGGAGAACCCTTTAGTGGCTAATAGTGGTATAAGCTCTTTGAACTTTTTCCATCCAGTTCTGACTCTAGCTACTGTACTTTTCGAGAGCACCCTCCCCCGCTGCTGATTTTGTCACCCAGGTAATGGAAGCTGTCCACTATTTCTATAGAACCATCTGTGCAATGGAGTGAGCTAGTATTCTGTGTGCACTTGCTGCTACTTATTGCACCAGAGCACCAGCCACATATAAAATCTATGTTCTTAGTTAGCTTACCTGTGATCCCACTACATCTTTTATGCACCCATACTTTGCATTTGGGACATAAAATGGAGTTTCTACCTACTCCATTCCTACACACTGAGCATGGCCATTTCCCAGATGGGACCGGCGCCCTATTTTCCTTCCTACAAACTAGAACTTTAGTCTTAGACAGGTTAATTTTAAGGCCTTTTGATTCTAGGCCATGCTTCCATGTTTGGAATTTCTTCTCTAGTTCGGCCATTGATTCAGCTATGAGTGTTAGATCATCTGCGTATAGGAGTTCCCATGGGCAGCCGGTCTTGAACTCCACTGTTATAGCCTGAAGGGCAATAATAAATAGTAGGGAGCTAAGAACGGAGCCCAGATGAACACCAACTTTTACGCTAAACTCTTCACTATATTCGTTGTTAATTCTAACCTTGCTGACTGTTTCTTTATACATGGCTTGTATAGCTCTCACAAGCCATTCATCAACACCTAGTTTTCTAAGAGCCCACCAGATAATGGAACGGGGGACTCTGTCGAAGGCTTTCTCCAAGTCGACAAAAGCTAAGTATAGGGGTTTACTTTTAGCTAGGTATTTCTCCTGCAGTTGTCGTACAATGAAAAGAGCGTCTGTGGTACTTTTACCTGACACAAACCCGAACTGCATTTCATCTAGATCAATTCTCTCTCTGATTAGTTGCGCTATTACATTTTCTGTGACCTTCATGACCTGGTCGATTAATTTAATGCCTCTATAGTTACTCCTATCTAGGGCATCTCCTTTACCCTTGTAGCAGTTAATGATGATGCTGCTACACCAGTCCTTCGGAACAACTCCATTCTGTATGACTTGGTTTACTATCCGGGTGACCATGGTGTGTCCCACCGTTCCAGAAGCTTTCAGCATTTCAGCAACTACTTCCGAAGGCCCAGCCGCCTTACCCGTCTTCATATCTTTGATTGCCTTACTTATTATACTACCTTCGGTCCATCTATTGGGTCGATGTGGGGAGACTGTCTTTCTCCCATTTATTCTCCTCATTTAGTAGCCTTTCGTAGTGACACTTCCAAGCTACCTTCTTATCAGCGTCAGTGATGGCAAGTACACCATCATCATTAAGGACACACTTCTCTCCGACAATATTCACGGTTTTCCTTGACATATTGCCTAGCAATCCTGAACACCTCACGTTTTTGGTCCTCACGTTGTAGAACATGCTTGAACTTTCTTTCCTCTGCTTCCCTTCTTGCGAAGTACACTTGTCTCCTAGCTTCCCTCCTGGCCACTTGATAGTCTTCTCTACTTCCCCCATCCCGCCATACTTTCCAAGCCTGCTTTTTGGTCTTAATTGACTCCTCCACCTTACTGTTCCACCACCATGTTTCTCTCCTCCTGCCTATTGGCCTGCTCCAGCCACAGACTTCGTCTGCCGCCATCAGCAGGTTTGCTTTCAGGAATTCCCACTGTTCCTCTATATTGTACGACTCTAAATGCTCTTCCTTACTGTCGAAAGCATCAAGTAATATGCTTTTAAATTTATTTCTGGCTGTGGGGTCCTTTAGCGTCCATATTTTTCTCCTGGGGATAGTCCTCTTCTGCTGTCGCGTACGTCTCGTCCTGACTATGAGGTCACTAATTATCAGTCTATGTTGGGAGGTGCATTCTTCATGGGGGAGGGATTTAGTGTTTACAACAGACACTCTGTCACGTATATATATATATATATATATATATATAGTGTGTGTGTGTGTATAGGATGAAAGGTATGTGTATGCATATGGAACAAACAATAATGATATCAACTAATCAAGATAATGCTTTGGTATTTGGTAATTGGTGGTTGGCAGTATTTACGTTATGAGTAACAAATGTGTAATTGTTAAGGAGTAAAGTAATTATTGATGGTTTTGTAGTAGTCAATGTAATTCTGTAGAGAAATTAAATATTTTATAAGCAGCTTTGACAAAATTTAGGTCATATTATTACTGGAAACTTTCACTGAAGATGGTTAATCTTAACATATGTAGATAGAAGAAAAATGCATTGAAGAGATTGGTTATATGCTTATGCTCTATAAATAGCTGCTCATTTCAAGCTAAATCCTTTACTATGCAAACTCATGTGGAAGAAATAATATTTGATGTAAATCTACTCTCAAAGATGAGCATGTAAATATCAGTATAAGAGTATCAGTAGAATATTTTGTATCAGTAGTATATTTTGTGGAGGTAATTATGTCTTTGAAATGTATGTAAAAATATTAATGTGTAAGTTTAAATATGTACAAGTATTTATACAAGACAAGAAATATTAATATTGCTTTCATATTGTCTTTATTTCTAAATATAATATAAAAGAAACTGAAAAAAAAAAAAATAAAACAAAGATATCACAATAAAAGAAAGAATACATTATTGTAAATTTGAAAAGATTTAAAATTCATTTTAAGAATTTTTCTCTAAAACTCAATTAACATCTAAACGTGTATGGACTTTTTGATGGAAACGTTTCTAAATATACTTTTTTTTTATGGTGACCTAACGTAGAAATTTCATTTGGTAAATATATTTTAAACCTATTTTGAAAATGAAATATTTTTAGCTATTATAAAATATTACTTCAGATAATGTAATTAAAAATAAAAATAAATCTTATATTAAAAAAAAAGAACGATTGTGTTGAAAATTCATGTACTATATTATGAAGAAAATTTGAAAGAAATATTTTCAAGAGAAAGAAATATATTTAAAAAATATGTGACATTAAAAATGTTATAGAAAATTCAGTATGAATATCATTAAATTTATTCTATATAAGAATTTTTTTCACCAACATACTTTATTTTATGAATATATATTTTCATCCTTTAATCATGGTAAAAGATAAGTTAAAAAGATATGGATGAAATAAAAAAAATAGATATTTGTTTGTATGTCTATCTTTTACAGAGTAAAAGAAAAAAAAAGTCAGCCAGTTAACTTTTTTAATATTGAATATAAGTACTAATATAAGACTACTTAAAATTCAACAGGTTTTTTTACAAAATATATATCTGCAAAAAATTACATTTATTCATTTAAAAGGAACATCGTAATATCCTCTACCTATATATTCCACAACTTTCAAACACTTCCTGTATCAATGCTCACACTTATCTCTATGTAGCATGCATAAGTGTGTTTGTGCAGATGTGTTGCTAAATTGAGTTATTCCTACTATATCAAAAATAGACAGCCATTAAATATTGGAAACCTATAAAATGAAATATATACTTTCATATTTGTTTTATCTTTGTGTAATGCTTATTAATGACATACTATCATTACTTTACTATAGATTGTTATTCATATATCTATTATCTGGCTAAATCTATTTTTAACTGAAGGCAATCAGCTTTTAGTAGAAAACACGTGAGAAGAAGTCCATCTGGATGTAAAGTTATATAAATTATTTCTATTGTCTTTTGAACTGTGTTTAATTGCTCACATATAGAACATGAAATTTGACTTCTGTCGGAGACCAACTGAGTCATAGTTAGTTGAGATGATTAGGCGTTGGACAAGCATATACATTTAGTGACCAAATACTGCTTTAAGATTCTTCACTGCACCATTTTTGTTTATTTAGAAGTGAACAGGTACCATGAGTTATGCAAAAACTTACAACTGGAAATAATGGAAAAACAAAATGACTGACTAGTATTTCTTTTTAGTTTTCAGTTCCAAGTTCAAATACTCTGATAAGTATAGCTTAATGTGAAATATGTTCCCTTCGGTTTATTTTCTTTAGAAAGTCATCCATCTGAACTGAAGCCAGGCAGTCCAAATAAAACCAGTATCAAGTAGTTCACCAAGGCACAGAAAGAACACGCTTCTATTTACCAAAAACAGCAAAGAGGAATATATACAAAAGCAAACAGAAAAGATTGAGTATTCTGTTGAAAGCAAACAACCCTTGATGGCATGGAAGACAGTAAACAAATTTTCCAGCAAAAAAGAATTGTAGAAATTGAAACTAAAAGTCACAAGTGAGGAGGAAAGGCTAAAATTGGGGAGAGATCACTTCAAAAAGCTTCTTTGAAAGCTTCCTGAAATCAATACTAATCCAAACAAAAGATTATATACTATCAACTGGATATTTAGCTTAGACAATTCTCCAAAGACAGGTCTCTAAAGACATTTTCTAGAGGTAGTTATGAAGTCTGTGAAGAAGAGAAAGGTAGTGGGACTGAATGAAATTCCTCCTGAGGTATAGGAAACAAGAAAGTTTGATGACATCCTTCTGTGATACTGCATGCTGTTGATCATGAAAGCCATATTAACAAAGTCAAATGGAGGATATACTCTTAGCATAAACCACAGAAAGAAGTTGACTAGTTCACCTAATCTGGAAGCAAAATCTCAAAACCAGGTTTCACTGAATGTGATATAAACAAGCAACCTACAAAAAAGTAGCTTTATGGCCAATTAACTGCACTCTCTAACACAATCCAAGAGAGTTGAATCAGATATTGCTGGAAAACAGAGGAAGAAATTGTCAGTGGACATAAAAGCATAGGAATTTCAGTGTGGGGAAAGCCTCACAGAACATACACCAAACAGCTATGTGAGGATGCTGAATGCAGATTGGAGGACTTGCCAATGAGCAAGATGGAAAGGAGTAGAAGAGTCATGGGGACCAGTGCAACCAGCATACCAAGCTGTCAATCCTCTAGAAACACAGCATGAATACATAGACTTCAGGTGTTGCCATTACAATGCAATAGATTACAGAATTCATACTTAGACAACTATGAAATAAAAACTGAAGACATACATGTTGCTATGTTCTAAAATGATATAGAGGAAGGACTCAGTTTGAGTTGTTAATTTTGAATACTTCCCTTAATGTAAACAGACTTTTCTCAATGCAGACTATCACCAGACTACCAATTCTGGCGACTATTCTTATTTACTAAGACAACTTATGCTTTCAGTACTTTATATTCAATATGAAGTCTAGTTAATTCTTAGATTTATAAGGAATCAGAAAGCTATCCACTTGAAAGACAGAATCGATATTTAGTTGACATTGAGACTTAAGCAAAAGTTAATTGATGTAATAATTCCTGGCACAGTTAACAGATATCTGCATGGTGAAATTGAAATTCACAAGTTCTGATATATCTTGCTTCCTGTATAAAATTCCTCCTCGTCATCATCATCACCATCATTCCATTTTTCTCTAGATGTCTTCTGTAGCACTTTTGCCACTTGTTATGTTTCCTTGTTACACAGACACATACACACACTTACATACACACACATACATGCACACACATAAACACACCTAAATTTATGATAATCATGAT
Organism: Eledone cirrhosa; assembly: GCA_964016885.1. Lineage (NCBI taxonomy): Eukaryota > Metazoa > Mollusca > Cephalopoda > Octopoda > Eledonidae > Eledone > Eledone cirrhosa. The sequence continues at coordinate 20,081,133 of OZ024743.1, read as the reverse complement.
GATATATATCGAGTAAACCTTATGGTCAAGTTTAACCTATTTCAATGGATGAATGATTCAACTATTGAAACTGCTCTAGCTCGACCATATGGTTTGCATATATTAGTTAATATCTCCACTCTACTTTTTTCAATATCTGGAGTAAGTTACTAAGTTGAATAATGTTCTTACTAGTTATGTAACTAGTAACATCACCAGAGAAAACCTGATAAGGCCCCTCTTTTTTTATTTCCCAAACTTTCAACCCCCTCTCTCTCCTAAATTTACTCTTTCCTGATGAAGCAGAAGTTGGCCTTTCATAAATACCATCAATCAAACCCCCCATAAGCTTGGCCTTTTAAACAGATGCTGCCAAGAAGTTTCTCATGAACTGACCCATGACCTGGTTCAACGACATTTGATAATTTTCTGGCAAATCCTTGAGATGCCCATTTTTGGCATTTAGTTGTAACTGGGGATGAAGAATGTATCTATTTTCTTAATCCTATTAAGAGAAATCAGTGGTTTCATTCCAGTTAGGCCTCAGAACCTGTTGTGAAACAAGGGTTGTTTGAACAGAATATCATGTGTGTTTGGTGGAATTTCGAAGGGGTGTTACATTGTGATCTTGTCCCAGATGGACATTTGAATGCTGACTTCTATGCTCAACAACTGCAGTGAGTATATGGGGCTTTGAAAGCCCACTACCCAGCATTAATCAATCAAAGATGCTCACTCTTACAACATGATAATATCCCAGCACACACTGCCAATGTAACCAAGTGTAAACTTGAGGAACTTGAGAGGCTGGAAGGGCTGACTCACACTGTCTACAGTTTGGAATTTACACCATCAGATTACCATCTTTTCCATGTCATGGTTAATTTCCTGTGTGGACATAGGTTCAACAATATGGATGATGTTAAAAATGGGTGCAGGCAGTTTTTACCTTTAAACCAGCCAAATGGTAAAAGTTTAGAATAGAGCTTCTCGCACAACAATGGCAACAGACAATAGAATACAATGGAATATATTTTGATGAATAAATACTTTTCATATCTAATTTGTTTAAACTATTAACTAAACGTTGAAATACAAAAACAATTTTGACTCAGCCTAGTAAATATATATATATGGAACATTACTTAACTATATGTGTCAACTTTGTCTTTCCCCTACTTAAGATTCATATAAGTTACTACCAGTAATCTATACTACATTGGGCTTAAAATAAATGACATAATCTACATTACATCAGACTCAAAATAAAATAAATACTATGCACTGCAATAAAGGAAAAGAAAACAGATCACAGAAAGTTGGAAAGTTTATTTGATATAACATGCCAAACTGAACTTAAGAACGGTTCACAATGACAGAACTCTAGCTCTTCAAAAATAAACATATTACACTGTATATATATATAAGGCGAAACCGATCGGTAAGAGCCATATGAATAGGTAAATATTTAAATTATATTTTTTAATTTATTTTAAAAAATTGGTTGAATTTTGCTTGTTCTGCTTATATTAATATTATAGTTCTGGTATGTCAAATTGATACCTTAGAACAACCTTAAATCATAGACAACCTATGTATTTCCAGGGGTACTTAGTACCCACGGGCTTACTAACTTCTTCTATCACCCTCCATTTGTTGAGAACAATCATGTTGATTCTATTTAGCTGCTATTTTTAGTAACGAGATAGACAACACGTCTATGTTTTTCCCGCTTTAACCTCGGGTAGTTCACGTACAGGTCATTTTTCGGCCTTTTGGATCTGTGCTAGCTGGCAGATAACAATATATATTTTATCGTTCCTGGGTCTTTAGCCCTAGGAAAGGAAAATGCTTCTCTGATGAGCCTTGATTTTCCATTAGAAATCCATTGGGTCTCTGGTGTTTTACAAGGCGAAACCGATCGGTAAGAGCCATATGAATAGGTAAATATTTAAATTATATTTTTTAATTTATTTTAAAAAATTGGTTGAATTTTGCTTGTTCTGCTTATATTAATATTATAGTTCTGGTATGTCAAATTGATACCATAGAACAACCTTAAATCATAGACAACCTATGTATTTCCAGGGGTACTTAGTACCCACGGGCTTACTAACTTCTTCTATCACCCTCCATTTGTTGAGAACAATCATGTTGATTCTATTTAGCTGCTATTTTTAGTAACGAGATAGACAACACGTCTATGTTTTTCCCGCTTTAACCTCGGGTAGTTCACGTACAGGTCATTTTTCGGCCTTTTGGATCTGTGCTAGCTGGCAGATAACAATATATTTTATCGTTCCTGGGTCTTTAGCCCTAGGAAAGGAAAATGCTTCTCTGATGAGCCTTGATTTTCCATTAGAAATCCATTGGGTCTCTGGTGTTTTACAAGGCGAAACCGATCGGTAAGAGCCATATGAATAGGTAAATATTTAAATTATATTTTTTAATTTATTTTAAAAAATTGGTTGAATTTTGCTTGTTCTGCTTATATTAATATTATAGTTCTGGTATGTCAAATTGATACCATAGAACAACCTTAAATCATAGACAACCTATGTATTTCCAGGGGTACTTAGTACCCACGGGCTTACTAACTTCTTCTATATATATATATATATATATATATATATAGTTCATACATTACATTTTACATGTATATACAACTATACATATACATGTACATTTATATACAAATATATACACAAACATATACAGCAGAAAATAACTATAACCAGACACGAGAAAAATAAAATCCAGACTAAAATTTCTTCACAATACAAGCTGTAGTCACACAGCAAAATCACAGTCGTTTCACATCACCATTCAATAAACACACCTAACACTAACTTTATACACTAAGAAACAAATAAAGATGCATACACCATCATTTTATTTTTGGATTAGCATTCTAGGGTTATATCAACATAATAATATTTTCTAATTTAAGCACAAGACCAGCAATTTAAGGAGAAAGGAACAATCAATTACATCGACCCCCAATACTTGATTAGTACTTTATTTTATTGACTGTGGAAGGGTGAGGTACAAAGTTGATTTCAGTGGGATTTGAATGTAATGCTGGAAAGCATTTTCTATGACACTAACAATTCTGCCAAACTAGAACACTTCTTAACATACAGTGGCATTAGAGTTAAAAGCAGTTATGCATGTAGATGTGGACTCTACCACGAAGAAAGAAATCCATCTAAGAGGGTAATTACTTTGAACAAATAGTGGCTCTGTAAACCATAGAGAAAGCTACCCATCTAAAAGAGCAGCTTCTGATATGGGGTAGAGTGGTCTATTAAGTCCTTACAGAAAAATCGCCAGTGCTAGTGGCATGATAAAATTCATCCTGTCTATACTGCTAAGTTGTTGTAATAAGATAGGTCTCTAGCCAGAACATTTCTGTCTCCCCAAATTTATGACTAACACAATTCAGAATTTCTAAAAAAATATCAGCTCTCCTTTTTGTTTTGTCACAAACAATTACTGCTAAAATTTTGTCTTCTTTTTCTAATTAAGAATGAAATTTCAATTATTATATTCTCAAATATTGATCGATCCTAATATAAGCTGACTCCCTATATTATGCCTGAGAAATAGACAAAAATCCAAATACGAGGTAGGTAATAAGCACATTATGTTTAAATGATACAGTTTTCAAATTCTCACGAGTGGACAATAATATTTATGAAGTTTAAATATTTTGATATTTAAAATATTTAAGTGTCATTTAGAGTATAGCTTTTGTTTTACAACTCCATTAAGTAATGATATTTACCAATTTCTGACTGTTTTGAAGGCCATATTCATTCAAAACAAATCAAAATCAATAGGAAATACAAATTTCACTTCGAAAATGAAACTGGTGTAATATTCACCTCCAAAGTGAAAATACTTTTCTGCACCTCCTTTACGAAGAATTTTGAATTTAGTGAAAATTGGCAAAATATTGATCAATTTTACCATTGATTTTCCTGTCCATATTTCTTGGCTCATCATCATCATTTTTCCGTTTGTTTTTTCCATGCTCACCTGAGTTAGACAGGTCCTTTTCTGCACAGAATCTCTTCACTCATCATGTTCCTGTGTCATCTGCTCAGTGAGTCTCAGTGATTTGAGATCAACTCTTACCTCCTCCACCCAAGTTTTCGTTTGTTTACCACTACTGCATCTTCCTCCTACTGAAATTTTCTGGCACTTCTTCACCCAGTGATCATCATCCATGTGCATCACAAGTCTGTACCAATGCAGTCTTCTCTGTTGCATACCACTTTGGATTCTTATTAAACCTAATTTCTCTTTCAGTTCATTCAAGCTCTGCCTTTCTCTCACATTTAGATTGCATATCAAACAAAGTATGTTTATTTCATTTCTCTCCAGCCTACACATGTCCTCTGCAGTCACTGAACATGTTTTACTACCATACAGCATCGCACTTCACACACCACCCTCAATCACCCGTCCTTTTGAAAGTTAGGGAGAAACATTTTGTTGTTAAAAGTGGGTGTAACTAATAAAGTTCTTCCATCCTATGCTTATTCCAGCTATCATGCTCTCAGAACAGCCTCCTCTGTTGTTAATTGGGACCCCTAGAAAGCAGAAGCTATCAACCACTTTTATGGGTCCTTCATGTAATTGGAAATTATTTATATCACTGACACTCTTCTCGTCGATTACCCCTGTAGATATTTTACATACAAAGTCTTCCCTTCTTGTTAATCTGCCTGTTATCCCACTACATCCCTTGTGTACTTTACATTTATATTTTGTACATTATAGAGAGTTTATGCCTACTCCTTTTCTACATATTGAGCAGGGCTACTTTCCTGAAGGAATCAGGGTCCTATTTTCTTTCCTACTTACTAGTACTTTAGTTTTGGCTAAGTACACTTTCAGCTCTTTTGATTCCAAATTCTGTTTCCATAATTGAAACTTATACTCTAATTCTTCTATGAATTCAGCTATAAGGACCAGATCATCTGCATAGAGAAATTCTCATGGACAGCCAGTCTTAAACACATTTGTTATGACTTGGAGAATTATGATGAACCGAACCCTGATAAGCTCCTCCTGCATCTTGAATTTCTCCCTTTACTTGACAGCTCCTCCACATATAGTATGCACTGTTCTTACTAGCTAAAGGCTTTCAAATGTTTATTCATAAATATATTGTGTATTAGTCAATATATAAACTTTACATGCATGTATGTATACAGCTATGTTGGAGCAAACATCCTAATTTTATATCTTGTTTAGGCCGAGCCACCCTTCTTACCTTCTATCTCTCACCCTTTCGGTGGAAGACATAAGCTGTGTTTCAGCATGGAGAAGGGTAGGTTCTGCTAGGTTTAAAATGCCCAAAATATGACTTGTACAGCTTTGATAAGTTATTAATTTACCCTTAATTTCCTGAGTGACTATCAAATAACAGAGCAGCGAACTTATCAAAGGTTTTCCCCAGATCAATGAATCCTAAATACAAAGGCTTACTTATAATATTTATCTTGCATTTATCTCATGAGGAAAAAGGCATCAGTAGTGCCTCTTTCTGGCACAAAGCCAAATTGAATCTTTCTAGATTTATTTTTGTCTTCAATCAGTTACACTATGAATCTTTCAGTAACTTTCATGACCTGGTCCATCAACTTGATGCTTCTATATTTACTTCTCTCTGGCACATCTCCTTTATCTTTATAGCAGATGAGGATGATACTACTGCACCAGTCATTGAGTATGACACTATTCTATACTTATTGAATTATTATGTGTGTTATTAGTGCATACCTTACCATATCTCATATTTTTAGTCTCTTGCAAACTAAACCTAATAGACCATCTGCCTTTTCTACCTTCATATCTTAACCCATTAGTATTTACATTACTCTATATTTACTATTGTATTTTTGCAGTAAAGGTTTTATCTCACATAATATCATGTCTATGAGATTTTGATATTATTTATTGAGAACAATACCGTAACATAAGTATGAATGGCTGGTTATGGCAGAATTGAACAGAAAGAGGTGAGAGAATTCTGGCCAGATACAGCCGGTTTAAATGCTAATGTGTTAAATACTTTACCATACTGTTTTAAACCATGATGGCTGGTTCCTCAGTGGAGTCTACTTTGAGGAAACCCCTCTCCCATTCATTTTCCTCATTCACTTCCTATATATATATTTCTCTAATTCTAAATAAAAATATAAAACCATCACCAACAAGATTAGCAAACAATCATAAATAATTATCATTACTGATTTCAGATTCCATTTATCATATTATTCTTCATAATGTTTAAGTGTTAAATATAACAGTTTTTGCCAATCAATACATCTCATAATATATATGCAAATATATATAAGTGTATTTATGTAGCAGTATATATATAGTATTGATTGCATATCTACTTTTATATCTGTCTGTCTCCTATAATTCTTCTTCCTCCCTCCCACTCTCTCTACACACATTTGTATAGTCTTTCATACTTTTATTGGCTTCAGTTTTTATACTGTGGCCATGCTGGAGCATCACCTTATCGATTTAGTCAATTATATCAATAATACCACTTATGTTTTTAAGTCTGGTACTTAATTTATCAATCTCTTTTGTCAAAACACTAAGAAGCTATAGGAAAAAAACACAGACGCCAATGTAGCCATAGATATGGTACATCCATATATATGCACATATATATATATATATATATATATATATATATATATATATATATATATATATATATATATATATATATGTATATATATATATATATATATATATATATATATATATATATATACAAAATATAAAACAATCAAATCTTAGTTTAATACATTTAATTGCTGACAATTATTTCTTCCATTCGAATGTCTGGGATCATCAGAGCATACACAATGTTTAAACAGGTAATTATATATATATATGTATATATATATGTGTATGTGTGTATTCTGTTAAGGTAACAATTCATATTTAATATGTATGATGATCATGTATCTCAATAAATAAGCTCAATTGACCTTGGTTCATATGTATGATATGATAGGCTTCTGCAGTTTCCATCCATTGCAAGTCATTGGTTAACCCAAAGCCATAGTAGAAGACACTTTCCCAAGATGCTACCCAATAAGACTATACCCCAAACCATGTGGGTGTGAAGCAAACTTAACTACACAATCTGCACTTCGATCAACACATACACAACCACTTACTATAATCATCATAATGTTAATTTATATATATGTGTATATGAATGTATATATATGCATATATGTGTGTATATATGCATATATATATATATATATATTAGGGTAAACATTGATGCAATTCAATTCAAGCAATCAACGTACTTTTTCCACATAGGAGTGACGGAGTAAATATCGAATAAAGAAAAGCGAAGTAGTTTCAGATGTTCAAATCCTTTAATAATAATGCTGTGATATATATTTCAGTGACGACACTGGCCACACTGTTCTGTGTGCGAGTGTCGTGTCATCATCAGACAGCTTGTTACATAATAAGGTTATGTTTCCGAGGCAATCCAAATTGGATCGACGAGGGAACGGATGAATTGCGTGTTTTGGGGTTTTTCATCCGCTCCCTTGTGAGTACCAATTCACCCCCACTGGCTTGCGCAACCGCATGTCTGAAGGAAGTTGACCATTTGCCACCGCAGACTTCAACGAAATTTGCTTAGTCAGTTCACCCCGTCATCCAAAACAATGGCCCACCAATGCCTGTACCATATTTTACTGCTACCCATCACGGCTGTGGCAGTCAGCCGAGAGCCAGAGGGGATGGGAGAGTGTTAGTTGTTACAGGTCATAATACTACCCCTCACTAAGCATTGAAGGCACGACTGACCATCACCTTATAAGGGAAAATAAACTTATTCTAGGTATCATGGTTTTACGTTGGAAGTTAAGAGTGAGGGTTGGAAATAAAAATTAAAATCCTAAATCAAATATCAGAAATTATAAATTAAACAATTAAGAAATTAACAATTAGAAATTAAAGAATTAAAAAAAGGAATTAAAAAAAAGAATTAAAAAAATTCTTTTCAGGTGATAATTCGGATTAATGTGAGTAAATAATATGGAGAGAGATGTTTAAGTAATATTTTCTGAGAGGGATTCTAGTGTCACAGTTACTCTATCTACATATTGAACGACAGTGTCATACATTATAACTACAGGGCTCCAGGCATTAGTGGATCTGGTACACAGTGCTAATTTCCATCACATGGAACAAAATCAAAGAAAAACAAAGAAAAACAGACATAAAGTACACAAAAGAAAAGAACAGAACCAATAGTGAATAAATGCAAAAACACAGAGTACATATATGCAAAATGATCCATATGATTGTCCATCTGTCCATGTATAGATTGAATTGAGGGGGCCTCTGTTCAAATGCGATTTGGTGCAGGAAAATAGGGGTTTATCCTATTATTTGTTTCCGCGTATTTATCCTGCCGAAAGTTACTATTATGCCCGTCCAGTGTAAAGGGTTTTCCTCCCCATGGTAGAGGGAATTTCCGGGGTAGCTTATGGTTGGTTCCTCTCTTCTCCACCATATCGGTTACATCGTAAAGCGCTCAACTAATTGGAGCTAAATTATTAGGGTAAACATTGATGCAATTCAATTCAAGCACTCAACGTACTTTTTCCAATTTGGATTGCCTCGGAAACATAACCTTATTATGTAACAAGCTGTCTGATGATGACACGACACTCGCACACAGAACAGTGTGGCCAGTGTCGTCACTGAAATATATATCACAGCATTATTATTAAAGGATTTGAACATCTGAAACTACTTCGCTTTTCTCTCTCTTTCTCTCTCTCTCTCTCTCTCTCTCTCTCTATATATATATATATATATATATATATATATATATATGGTGTTAGGAAGGGCATCCAACCGTAGAAAACCTGCCAGATAGTCCTATACGAGTGCGACACAGTCACCTGACCAATCTTACCTCAAATAGGACAATTCCCATCTAACCCATGATAGCGTGGAAGATAAACGTTAAACGATGATGATGATACATATATATATATATATATATATGTATATATATATAAAGTGCAGAGCACTAAAAGTCGATGGAAGCCATGGAGTGGGGAGACCCATAAAGACCTGGGATGAGGTGATAAAAGCTGACTATGCCCAATTGCACCTCTCAAAGGCGATGACACAGGACCGTGATCTCTGGTGTCATGCAATAATACAGAAGACACGACTCCCCACAGGTACAAGCCGAAGCTGAAGCATATAGACAATATCCCTCCATCCCCTCCCACTGCAAAGTGGTTGTGAAGGTGCCATGACAAAAAAGCACCCAGACAACACTGTAAAGTGGCCGTGTAGGCACCACTGTAAAGTGGCTGTGTAGGCACCACCATAAATGAGGTTGGTGTTAGGAAGGGCATCCAGCTGTAGAAATCAACCCAAAATCAGTTCCCTTATGAGCAAGACTAGGTCACCCGATCTGGCATGGCACACAACAGCACAGCTCATCTAACTCATGCTAGCGTGGAAGAATGGACGTAAAACGGTGAGGATGATGATATATATTTATGTGTGTGTGTGTGTATAGATATATCATAAGAAATGCATTAGCAGCCAAAGTATATGATGAAATTCTATTTGTATAAATACAGAGGGTGTAACCAAGATTGCAACAGTGGGTTTATACACATATCTAAGATGTAGGCTTGTAGACATACCAGGAAATATGAACTTCCCTGTAAATTGGATCCTTATAAGAAGACATATATATCATCCAATCAACCACAAGAAAATATATATTTGTTGGGTATATATACTCATTTGCTCTTAGTATCATTCTGAAATGAACATACTCATCAAATACATGTTTCCTTGAGGTTGATTGGATGATTTATATGTCTTCTGATATGGATCCAATAAGAACTGAAAATCGATTGAAGATGTTTATTCCTTTTTTCAATTTACAGGGAAATTCGAATTTTCTAACATGTATTCATGCCTACATATTAGATATGTGTATACATTTTTACATGTTGGTGCAGTCTCAGTTACACACTCTGTATTTATACAGATATAACTTCACACCCACACACATATTTATATTTATATATATGTGTGTGTGTATGTATATATAAATATACAGAGAGTTAGAGAAGGAGAAAGAAAGACAGTGTGGGAGATATTTATAAGCAGACTGTGTAAATAGAAACATACATACAAATATAACCCTTGGAATGCATGGTTTTACATATATGCACATATACATCTAATTTTGTTGTCTGTAATTGTAAGATTCCCATTTATGTATATTTGCCTGAGGTGTATATTTAGAAACTAACTGGCACCAAACTACACAAATTACTTCCCTATTATATATAATAATAAATAATTATCTACAATAATCTTACTGATGTAACCCCTAGCTGGATATCTGGCTGCAGAGTTCTCTGTTTTGGTGACTTGCAGGCTGGCTTATTGGCTGGCTGACTGGTTGACTGGCTGCATGCTTTTTAGGCTTGCTATCACTTCCTCCAAAGGAAGAAATTATTAACCATAGGTATGAATAACATAGGTTTATATTTTTATTGGTTTATATTTTTATTACATAAATTGTGTATGAATGCAATTCGTAAGTGCTCTCATAATCATGGTTTTTGCTTATATTGGAGAAAATTATTTCCCAGTGAAGTTAGTTATTCTATTTAATTAGACATAATCATATTCAAAACACATTCCAAATAACTAAACATTGCCAAGTTTAATGAGACTATAACTACTTCGTTGTATGTATATATTCTTTATTTTTTGTTGTTTCTTTCATTCACAGATTTTACAGATTTCAACAGATGTACAATTCTCTTCGAATTCACAACCTAACTATATTCTATTCAATCCTGCACTTATTTAATCTTTCCTTTCACTTGTGTTTTCCTGATAATGAAAGTAGACTATATGTTTGTTTTCACTTCAATAACACATCCTTTCACATGACATAAACATCCTGTAATGGGAGGGAATGTATAAGGTACAAGCAGTAATGCTGGTTGTAGTGGTGGGTGTTGATAATCCTGGAGAAAGCTTATGCTATCGAAAAAATGTGTTAAATGGTGCTGTAAACATTAGTTCCTGTATTATATGAACAAAATTTAGTAAATGCCAAATCTTATAGCTTCTGTAATATTTACTAAAGGAAGGCCAATCAGGTGCAATAGAGTCTAATTTCTTTCCTGAACTGGGATTAGGTTTTGAGTGCTAAATGTTGTTATTGCGTCTAAAGCATAGATTTACAGCCTGTTAGGGCATAGAGTTATGGCCCTTTGCAATCTGAGTTCAAATTCTACTGAGGTTAGCTTTACCTTTCATCCTTACAGGGTTGATAAAACAAAGTACCAGTAATGCACTGGGGTCGATTTAATCAACTTTCCCTTTCCCCCAAATTGTTAGCCATGTGTGCCTAAATCAGAAAGCATTATTGAATCATATGTAGGTGAGGATGGTTAAGACGATGGGTAAGACGATGGGTAAGACAATTAGATTAGTTCCAGTAGGGAACTGGCATTTGAAAAGTAAAGTTGACTTCAGCATGATTTGAAATTTGAGGGTAAAGAACCAATACAAACGCCACACTGCATCATATCTGTTGCTCTAATGGTTCTCTCAATTAACAACTGCTATATTTTATTATTTATATTTTTCTTGCCAATTTTCTTGCAAGCATTTTATGATAAGCCCAGATAACTGAGACACAGTAAATTGAACTGATATGAGATCATCACATAGCCACACCTCCATTCTCCCCACCATCACCCCCATTACTCTCAACTACTTTACGCCATAACAATCTTCAATGTCGTTAGATTATTGCTGTAAAGTAATCTTCCATCACATTTTCTTCACTAAAACTTAATACTTCTACAGTGCTATTGAACTTACAAAAGCAATACCACTATTTCTTCATAGCCATCAACACTCATCCTTCCATTATCACTGCAAACACCATTACCCACAATCACCACATCTTTGCCATCAATCACTAATAATGTTATCAAAGTAACCAACTTTGTAAACTTGTCAGTTGCTGTCATTTTCTTATCTTTTCAATTGTAAAGCTTATGTAATCTCTAAGTGCTCACCCTAAAATGTTTTCCCTCATCCTGTCAACTGTCATGAACATCTTTTCTTAAATTTCCTCTTAAATTTCCTCTTAAAAATTACTTGTAAAAGTATTTAAATAGAAATGTGGGGAGAACTAGCATCAAAATTAAACATTCATTCACTTACTTGCTTGCTGTTGCCTAGAAGTGAGTGGCTAAGTTGTTTTAAAGCACTGTAACAAGCTAAGTTAATATCATGTATAAGGGATTCTAAATTGACATCAAACTGAAATATTCCATAAAGCTTATAGAATTGGTCTCTAAGATGCAACTTCTGATTTTTCTACAAAAATTACCATTAAACTTAAAATCGATAATCCTTTCATATCTTTTTATCTTTTCATTGTTTCATCTCCCATTTGAACATATACTTGATATATTCTGCCATCAGAGAAAATAAATCAGTGCATTTTATCTCACGAGACCAACCTGCAGTTAAACCAGAGACCCCAATTGGTAAAGCTATAGACATTTTTATGATTCTGACCAGTCATTACTGCCTTTTAATTCATTATATTTTAAGCACTTTTTACTGTTCTTAGTTCTCTGCAAATTCCTTATTTCATTCACCTTCCTTTTATCCTCCTTCTTATCCTGTATTCCTGTATTTCTGTGTTCAGCTGACCTTGCCCATACTCCTTCCTTCCTATTGCAACTGACTTGGGCCCACTTACAAGCTTTGCAACAACCTACCACTCTCCTACCCAGCTCTCTTTATCACACATCTCAGTCATAACTCACATTACCTGTCACTTGTGATTTTTTCAACTTTGTTATGACTGAGATGTGTAATAAAGGGGACTAGGTAGGAGGGAGGTAGGGTGTTGCAAAGCTTGTATGTAGGCCCAAGTCAGACATTGCTGATCCACATGATAAATGTGTTCAGTCTGCTCTGTAAAATTGTTGGTGATAGGAAGGGCATTCATCCATAGAAAACCTGTCAGACAAAGAATCTAAAAGACTCTTCAACGATGTCAAAAACATGGCAACTTATCTAGTGTGGGTGCCAAGATAAAATGCATTCAGTAGAGCACAAGATCTTATGTCAGACCCACAGCCCACCTGGAGGTCAGATGCTTTCTTTAAGTACTGATCGGTCTATGACAACATGTCAAACACTTGCTAGCATGGAAAAAGGGATGTTAAATGATGATGATAATGAGTAGGAGGAGGAGGATGTGGAAAAATTTCCCCAAAGTATCCCCTCAAAAACAACATGTAGTTATATTTAATGTGGCGAACTGAAAATAGTTTTTAGACAATTGAAAATATAACCTTAATGAAAAAAACAAGCATTAATGACAATTATTGTCAAAAGAAACAAGACAGAGAACAACCAACATTTCAATCGGCCAAAAACTGAATGGAAATATCCAAATGAGGTGGGGTGGGGGTGTCTGATTTTGTTATGGTCATAATTCCAATTGCTCAAAAGTTATCTTTGGTTCACCCCTTTATGAATGGTAGTCTGCACTTTTGAGATATGTTCCGAATGTAATTACTACATTACTAATCAGAGAATTATTTCCACACTAAAACTAGACATTGTCTAAGCCATACACAAGTTAATATAGCTTTGTATTAGAGTGTTTACATGAAGGAGGATAATTTACAAGGACCAAATTCCTCCTTGCATTTAAATTTCAGTCAATTTATATCTAGCTCATCATTCCTGCACTAGTCATATAAGTAAAATAGTATTATTTAACCCTTTATTCAATATTTACCCTTTATTCAATATTTAACCCTTTATTCAATATTTACTATTTTCATGGTATAGACTTTATCTCACATAATTATCTCATATAATATCGAATCTATGAGATTTTGATATTATTTATTTTGAGGACAATACCTTAACATTAGCATGAGCAGCCAGTTATTGCCGGTTTGAACAGAAAGAGGTGAGAGAATTCTCGCTGGATATGCCCGGTTTAAATGCTAGTGTTAAACAAAGAGAATTGATCTTTTAAAATAATAATCAAATTTAATTTCTTGGTTCTATTTTGGTATTAGCTGCTCTTTTACCTCACTCTTACAAACATAAATTATCCCTCACCATTTTTAAAAGTATAATTTTCATGTAAATGATAAGTTTTAGGAATATTGTGTTTGTTCTTTAACCCAAGGTGTGCTCTGTTTAGGCAAACCTATGATCAAAGGCATTCCAGCCATGACAATCCCGTCTGTATGTTTGATTTATAGTGTATCACAGACTAGGTTAGCAAATAAGTCTTTCTTTTTTAAAGATATTAGCATGTTATTTGGGGGAGATTTGGTTGTTATTTCTAACATCGAACTTCAAATTTGACTCTGTCCAGTAATATCACAAACATTTGTAGAAAATTGCTACCATACATAGTTATAATGTTGATGGCAATGATGATGATGAAGATAACATCAATGATGATGATTATGACGACAATGATAGTGATGTGGAGGAGGATGTTTATAATGATGATAAAGAAAGCAGTGACAATTACAATTGAAATGATGATAATGAAAAAGATGATGATGTTGGCGGTGGGTGACGATAATTATAAACTTGATGATGAACATAGTATTTGTGATAACTACAATAGTAATGATGATGATTGATGATGATGATGATGATGACGATGATGGTGGTGATGATGATGATGATGATGGTGATGATGATGATGGTGATGGTGATGATGATGATGGTGATGGTGATGATGATGATGATGATGATGATGATGATGACGATGATGATGATGATGATTGATGATGATGATGATGATGACGATGATGGTGGTGATGATGATGATGATGATGATGATGATGATGATGATGGTGATGATGATGATGGTGATGGTGATGATGATGATGGTGATGGTGATGATGATGATGATGATGATGATGGTGATGGTGATGGTGATGATGATGGTGGTGATGGTGATGATGATGATGACGATGATGATGATGATGATGACGATGACTATGATGATGATGATGATGAAGAAGAAGAAGAAGAAGAAGAAGAAGAAGCTGATGATGATGGATATAAAGTTGGTGGTGACGGCAATATAAAATGGCTGCATAAGGTATAGTAGGGTATATAAAGATGAAGATGTGGAGAGGGTACCTGAGAGTGATGATAATAATAATGATGTTCATGATTATTATAATGGAATGAGGTTGATATTGATGATGATGATGATGATATTGACAAAGATGATGAAAATATTGTTGTTGAGGAAAACAACAGAAGATTAAACTGGAATCTTGAGAGAAAGAAGACTACACCCATAAAAAAATAAATCATATATATTATTCCTGTCTACTTTCCCATCTAAATTCTCAATCATACTGTACTTCATGTGCTTCTGGAAATAATTTGGGTAATTTTTTATGCCCCTGCAGATTGTAGTCCATTATTAATTGTTTTCATTGTATTTTCCTAAGAGTTCATTGCTATCAATTTTACTATTTGTATCTCATCACAATAGGTTTGGCTTTTTTATCAACTGTTCTTATTTATTTATTTATTTATTTATTTATTTATTTTATTATTTGTTTGTTTGTTTGTTTGTTTATTCTTCCCAACCATCTAGAATTTTGGAGAGATTGATACCAATGTATTATCTAAAAGCTGTGATTTTTGTTTTTATTTTAGCTTTCTTGATATCAGTCAGGTGCAAATTCTGAAAAAAATAACTGTAAGGAAATATCAGAGCTGTCTGGATGCTGTTAGAATAAATATGAATGGATGCTGTTAGAATAAATATGAATGATATCGTATATAATGGAATTTTACTGATTATTTCTAGCACTATATTTATTTTATTTTCTTTCGGGTATTTGTAAGAACATTCTCTGTCAAGTCATTTTGTATTCTTTTGACTATCAAATATGCAGCATTTGAAATGTGAGGTAGGAAATATAAAAACTGTGAATATAACAATGACAGAGAAAAATTTAGAAACAGAAAGAAATAGATAGATAGATAGATAGATAGATAGATAGAGAGAGAGAGAGAGAGAGAGAGAGAGAGAGAGAGAGAGAGAGAGATAGAGAGAGAGAGAGAGAGAGTGGTAGAGAAAGAAAGAAAGAAAGAAAGAAAGAAAGAAAGAGAGAAAAGATGTAGAGAAAGAAACAAAGATTTAGAGGAAATATTTCAGCAAGGGAAAAAAAAATGTCAAAAAGATGTTTTTTAAAATGTTTTTATAGTATTTATGAGAATTGCAATAATCTTTTTAGAATGAGAAAAAATCATAATCTTATATAAGACATATGAATTTTTATGGCCAGGGATTATCTTTAATCTACATAGTATTGAGTTTATATAAAGAAAATAGACCCTTGAAGCAATGCTGCTTTATTGCAGGTGACTTTTCCCACAAGAGAAATTGAATGCAACTCAGCAAACCAACAAAACACCTTTTAATGTGTTAATTCCACAAGTCTAATGTTGATTATAATGCTAAACTAAACCATTTAGGGTACCTATTTAAGGTTATGCTGTAACAATTAGGTTGTCTCTAAGTACTCACTCAACTTTCTAGAATTCGTAACCAAATATTCCTTAAATTCCCATACTATTCAAAAATAGAGTTTTTATTATACAAAAAGATGGTATTGTGATTACCTGAATGTCTTTGATGATATGTCTGATTTGCCTGAGTTGAGATGTGGCTAAATCACCATAATAGTTTTGGCTATGTAGACTCAGCTGTCATGTACATTATGTCGATGGAGATAATCTAATGGAAGTAATAAGATACATACTTTTGATCCCTCAACTCATTATTAGAAATATCAAGAAACTCAGTCCCTTGTGAAAAATATGTCATTCAAGAATAATGAATAATAGAAATAAATAAAGCACTTAAATAAAGCAATACAGCAGATAAAAATATATCCTGACACATAGAAGAAAGGGCTGCACCATACAGAAATGAAACCAAAATATGCCGTTTATGCATAACTGGCAAATTTCAAATATTAATAACTACATATTTTTGAATACTCTGGAAGTAGAATTAATTTCCAAATGTAAGGAACAAGATAAATATTTACTGAACCCATTTCAAATACAGACAGGCTAAATTCTTACACACATCCCTGAATCAATCATACATTACTTTACAATATAAACAAAGTTTTATATTTTACAACCTTCCGACATTTCTCTATATTGATATGTATATATAATAAATGTAATCTGAGTTTTTCGAATATTAGTAATAATATTCGATTCGTTTGCAATTATGCAAGCAAGCCTCATTTTTAAAGCCATGTCAGTAGAATGAACCCCTCATTTTTGCTCTTGTGTTGGCAGTCAGCTGATAGACAAATCTGGTTGATCAGTGGATCTGCTAATTTGCAGATCTGACTGATCAGCCAGTTTGCTAATATGCAAATCAGGCCGATCAGTCACTGTATATTATAGAAAATATATATTTTCACTACCTCTGACAGTTAGCAGGTGAGCAGTGAGCTGTACTGATGAAGGGTAATACCCAGGAACATTAGTGTCTGCAGTTCTGTTTACATGCGAACATAAGAGCAAGAATTAGGGGCTCATTCTACTGACATGTTTTAAAAGCGAGGCTTGTTTGCATAATTGCAAACGGATCGAATATTATTATTACTATTCAAAAAACTCAGATTTCATTTATTGTATTCAGCCATGTAGAGCGAAATATAAAAAAATTTTTTTTTAAAAAATGTATATATATATATATATTTAGGTTTGAAGGTTCACCACTGGATAGAGCTGGTCAATTTCGTATGGTCAATCTTGATGTAATAATATGGAGAGTACTCAACGTAAAGCAGCTCAACCGTCTTCATTTGTGTAGTTGGTGGTGCGAGTACAGAGTTAAATATTATAACAAAATAACAGGAGGCTGGACTTGTGTAAATCCTTGAAATGACCGGGTTCCGTAAGAATCCGGTGATATCATCAGGTATTCGAAATATAATAAATGAATGTAACAGATAAAATCCATAGAGCGGAAAATCATAGACCCAAGGGCGACCGACCATCTAGCATCTTCCATTTTAACCGGTCACCCTCAAGTGCTGCCCATTCGGCCTACTTAAGGCTATCTGGATGAGGGGGCTAAAGCTTATAGTGTGCTACTAACCTCCCAGTCAAAGAGAAGAAAAACAGAAAGGAAGAAGAAGAAAAGTCAGCGTTAATGTCATGCTACAAGAAAAAAGACAGAAAGAAAGAGGAAGAAAAGTCGGCATTAATGTCATGCTACAGTCAGGCCAGGAATTGCGGCGAAAAATGTTATTCTAAAGGACCCGTATCCTAACAGAGGTATATATTATAACAGAGGTATATATAGTGGTGATCTACATGGTATAATGTGTGACAGAAGATTGAACGTTAAATTTTTGTTTAGATTTATAGGATGAAGTTAAAAAAATTAAAGATTAACATTATAAAATAAAAAAATTAGAAAATTGAAAATTAAACAGTTTAAAAAATGTTTTAAGGTTTTGTGTTGCAAGGTTTAGTTAAAGAAAGAGTATTTTATGAAGAAACTTTAATTGTATTATAGAGATCTTCTATAAGTTATCCGAGTGGGATGTAGAGTAAAGATTATGTCCTTGTTTAGCAGTCAAACAGCATGTGGCGACTGCAGACTCCGGCCAGCCCATCCTAACCACATGTCAGCCATTCTGAGTGAGATCGCCTAGTGAAAGATATGGAAATCAATTTTTCCAAGCACTCTAGGAATGGATTCCAGGCTTCAGGTGTGCTAGTGGGAAGTCAGCCATCGTCGTTAGGCCATCGTTATACCAAACGAGTACTATTAATTTACACAGGAGGGGGATTTGTTTAAGTAGAGGGAGGCATGATACAGCTAATAGTTATGATTAGGCCTAGAATTTAAAGGTACTATATGGTGGTCAAAAAATGGCTGCGCGGCAGGCCCCGGGGCAAATCAAGCCATTCTGGGTAATTTCATTTACCGAAAGAAGGGGAAATTTATTTTTCCAAGCACTCAAGGTAGGCCTATGCACCAGGAGCCTTGCAGCCAGGAAAACCAGCACAACAGTCCGACAGAAAATTGGAACGTTAAATTAATAGTACTCGTTTGGTATAACGATGGCCTAACGACGATGGCTGACTTGCCACTAGCACACCTGAAGCCTGGAATACATTCCTAGAGTGCTTGGAAAAATTGATTTCCATATCTTTCACTAGGCGATCTCACTCAGAATGGCTGACATGTGGTTAGGAAGGGCTGGCCAGAGTCTGCAGTCGCCACATGCTGTTTGACTGCTAAACAAGGACATAATCTTTACTCTATATCCCACTCGGATAACTTATAGAAGATCTCTATAATACAATTAAAGTTTCTTCATAAAATACTCTTTCTTTAACTAAACCTCGCAACACAAAACCTTAAAACATTTTTTAAACTGTTAAATTTTCAATTTTCTAATTTTTTTATTTTATAATGTTAATCTTTAATTTTTTTAACTTCATCCTATAAATCTAAACAAAAATTTAACGTTCCAATCTTCTGTTCACACATTATACCATGTAGATCCCCACTATATATACCTCTGTTATAATATATACCTCTGTTAGGATACGGGTCCTTTAGAATAACATTTTTCGCTGCAATTCCTGGCCTGACTGTAGCATGACATTAATGCCGACTTTTCTTCCTCTTTCTTTCTGTCTTTTTTCTTGTAGCATGACATTAACGCTGACTTTTCTTCTTCTTCCTTTCTGTTTTTCTTCTCTTTGACTGGGAGGTTAGTAGCACACTATAAGCTTTAGCCCCCTCATCCAGATAGCCTTAAGTAGGCCGAATGGGCAGCACTTGAGGGTGACTGGTTAAAGTGAAAGATGCTAGATGGTCGGTCGCCCTTGGGTCTATGATTTTCCGCTCTATGGATTTTATCTGTTACATTCATTTATTATATTTCGAATACCTGATGATATCACCGGATTCATACAGAACCCGGTCATTGAAATGATCATAGTATAATAAACCTTTCAAGGATTTACACAAGTCCAGCCTCCTGTTATTTTATTATAATTATATATATATATATATATATATATATATATATATATATATATATATATATGTATATATACAGAGAGAGTAGACATAGGCTCTGTAAGCTGCAGAGAGGGCAGCCTATCTCGAAGAGTAGTCACTCTGAATATCTGAATAACTAAGACTGCATGGAGTAAACATAGACTTTGCAAAACTTAGTGAAGGCAACCTGCTTAAGAGAAGAGTCTCTCCGAATTAAAACTGACACAGGGTCCAGTCAGATGACCTGTATAGTGCTGGTGGCATGATGAAATAGATTCAGCCAATGCAATAGAGTGGATAGTGATAGGATATAAAGCATGCTGTAATGTGCTTGGCATCATGAAGGACATCCAGCCAACAGGCCATAATAAAATGCATGTGGCAGAGTGCAAGAATGTAAGTGAGCTGTGGACTCCTGGCTCATTTGGTACTTGGTAGAGTGCAGAAACATATGTGAGATGCAAGCCCTTGGCCCACCTGAGCATGCAGTGGCTAACTCAGTCTGTGACAACCTGTCCAATTTTTGCTCTGAGTGGAATCATGATAAATAATGATGATGATGATGATGATGATGATGATGATGATGATGATTTTAAAAAATCAGTTGTAAAGGTTGTAAAAATCTTCAGCTATTTATCCATTGGTTTTGGCTCACAAGTTTATCTCCAAAAACATTCATATATCGCTCGCGCATGTGTCAGGTGTCTGCAAAATGTTTGGATTCTGTTTTTCAGACTTACACCATATAATTTTCTATTGTAGCTAAAATAGTGTAACAAAGTGGAATAATTAGCTTCATTTTTTTCTCTAGGCCATTAGATTCCACAGCCCAATTTCTGCCAGAAATAATATTATTCATTCTATTGCTTGGAGAGTAAATCAGTGGTTATTTTGGTAACTAGTTCATTATTACAACACAACTAAAATCTAAATCACCAGCACTAATTTCTAGTCAATTTTGACCTTTTCACTATATATATATATATATAACAAAAAATATGTGTGTGTATAAAAGCATATACAATATGTTTCATCATCATCATCATCAACGTTTAACGTCCGTGTTCCACGCTTGCATGGGTTTGGACGGGGGTTTTCCCACTTGAGGCAAGAGTGATTGTCTTGCTCGCATAGGACTGTCTGGCAGGTTTTCTACAGTTGGATGCCCTTCCTAACACCAACCACATTTACAGTGTGGGTCTGGGAGGTTTTTACCGTGTTGCCTACATGGCCACATTACAGCGTGGACTGTGTGTTTTTTTGTTGTGACACCTACACGATCTCATTTGTTTCGGCCTGGATAGTGTGGCACCATCATAACTTTACATAGAAGAGGGCGGTGTGGATGGGGTGGGGGTGGTGGGACGGGGGCGTATTTTGTTAGGGATGCCTACTGACTGTAGTAGGTTTTACTTTGTATTTAGGTAAGGCGGGTCTTCTCTATTACTGAGTACCGCCAAAGGTCTCGGTCCAGTGACATTGTCTTGGTGAGGTGTAAGTGTGTGAGGTCGGAGTTTATCAGCTCGTCCCAGGTTTTTCTGGGTCTGCCTATTCCGTGGCTACCGTCTATCTTTATTGCCCTGCACTTTGTTATACAGCTATCGTCCTTCATGCGCATCACGTGACCATACCAACGTAGCCTTCTCTCTAGTAAACAACATCTGATCCCTCTTATTTCTAATTTTTTCCTTAGTTCGTTTATGCTTTGTCGTTCACGTATATTACTATTACACATCCAGCGGAGCATGCAAGCTTCGTTTCTCTCTAGTCTGCGTATATCCTCTGCACACAATGCCCAGGTCTCACTGCCATGCAACATTGCTGTTCGTATGCAGGCATCGTACAACCTGCCTTTCATTTTTAGGGAGAACCCTTTAGCGGCTAATAGTGGTATAAGCTCTCTGAACTTTTTCCACCCAGTTCTGACTCTAGCTACTGTACTTTCAGAGCACCCTCCCCCACTGCTGATTTTGTCACCCAGGTAACGGAAGCTGTCCACTATTTCTATAGAACCCTCTGCGCAGTTGAAAGAGCTAGTATTTTGTGGGCACTTGCTGCTACTTATTGCCCCAGAACACCGGCCACATGTAAAATCTATGTTCTTAGTTAGCTTACCTGTGATCCCACTACATCTTTTATGAACCCAAACTTTGCATTTGGGACACAAAATGGAATTTCTACCTACACCTTTCCTACACTCTGGGCATGGCCACTTCCCGGAGGGGACCGCCGCCTTATTTTCTTTCTTACAAACTAGAACTTTAGTCTTAGCCAGGTTAATTTTAAGGCCTTTTGATTCTAGGCCGTGCTTCCATGTTTGGAATTTCTTCTCTAGCTCGGCCATTGATTCAGCTATAGCGTTAGATCATCTGCGTATAGGAGTTCCCATAGGCAGCCGGTCTTGAACTCCACTGTTATAGCCTGGAGGGCAATAATAAATAGTAGGGGGCTAAGAACAGAGCCCTGATGAACACCAACTTTTACACTAAACTCTTCACTATATTCGTTGTTAATTCTAACCTTGCTGACTGTTTCTTTATACATGGCTTGTATAGCTCTCACAAGCCATTCATCAACACCTAGTTTTCTAAGAGCCCACCAGATAATGGAACGGGGGACTCTGTCGAAGGCTTTCTCCAAGTCGACGAAAGCTAAGTATAGGCGTTTACTTTTAGCTAGGTACTTCTCCTGTAGTTGTCGTACAATGAAAAGAGCGTCTGTGGTACTTTTACCTGACACAAACCCGAACTGCATTTCATCTAGATCAATTCGCTCTCTGATTAGTTGCGCTATTACTTTTTCCGTGACCTTCATGACCTGGTCGATTAATTTAATGCCTCTATAGTTACTCCTATCTAGGGCATCTCCTTTACCCTTATAACAGTTAACGATAATGCTGCTACGCCAGTCCTTCGGAACAACCCCATTCTGTATGACTTGGTTGACTATCCGGGTGACCATGGTGTGTCCCACCGTACCAGATGCCTTCAGCATCTCGGCAACTATTTCCGAAGGCCCAGCCGCCTTGCCTGTCTTCATATCTTTGATTGCCTTACTTATTATACTACCCTCGACTAACACTGCTGGTCCCTCTATTGGGTCGATGTGGGGGAGACTGTCTTTCTCCAATTTATTCTCCTCATTTAGTAGCCTTTCATAGTGACACTTCCAAGCTACCTTCTTATCGGCGTCGGTGATGGCAAGTATGCCGTCATCGTTAAGTACACACTTCTCCCCGACAATATCACTGTTTTCCTTGACACATTGCCTAGCAATCCTGAACACCTCACGTTTTTGGTCCTCACGTTGTAGAACATGCTTGAACTTTCTTTCCTCTGCTTCCCTTCTTGCGAAGTACACTTGTCTCCTAGCTTCCCTCCTGGCCACTTGATAGTCTTCTCTGCTTCCCCCATCCCGCCATACTTTCCAAGCCTGCTTTTTGGCCTTAATTGACCCCTCCACCTTACTGTTCCACCACCATGTTTATGTATAGTAAATGCACAAGAGACTTGCTATGAATGTTTAAGTCATGATCAGTTTTCTTAATTGTAGGTAAGAATGTCAGTCAGCTGTTTCTGGATTGTTATCTGTCATCAGTGAGATTTACTCACTCAACATGGAGAATAATGAGCTAAAGCTTATAAGGCTGGAGATACTCATCTGTTAATCAGTACTAGCTTATCATATGTGCATTATATAATCTCACTGAGGTTACCTTTGCCTTTCATTGTTACAGGGTCGATAAAATAAAGCACCAGTAATGCACTGGGGTAATTGCTGGCCTTGTGCCAAAAGTAGAAACAATTTCATACAAACAAGCATCTCATGCAAAAAACCATATGAGCTCTAGAGTATTCTTGCCTCAATGCTAAGTGAGTAAATGTCACAGATAAAAATGCAGCAAAAGCTCTCTGACATTCTCAATGGAAACTGAGATAACTATGACTTGATAACAACCAAAACATTCACAGAGACACTCTTGTATCTTTACTACATGTAACCATAATCTATATCCTTTCATATACACCTCAACCTTATATATACATATGTATATACAGACCTCACATGCATGTACTCATCAACACACATAACACTCATACACATAGGTGCCTCAAGGATGGTCACAGCCCATGGGCTGGGAAAGGTGAAAGAGTATACACATACACATACACACACACACTCACACATCCGCACACACACACACATATATATATATACACACACACACACACATTTATATATGCATATATATCTATATATTATTTCTTTAAGAGTTCATTGTATGTTGAGTACACTCTGCTCCACCTCAAATATATCTATCTATCTTTCTATCTCTACCACGCTCTCTCTCTCTCTCTCTCTCTCTCTCTCTCTCTCTCTCTCTCTCTCTCTCTCTCTCTCTCTCTCTCTCTCTCTCTCTCCCTCTCTCTCTCTCTCTCCCTCTCTCTCTTTATCTATCTATATATCACACTATCTCCCTAGCTATTCATTTATATGACTCTCACTATCCATCTATATCTCTCTATTTATCTAATGTTTTCTTTTTTTCTTTCTTTACAGGGTCATCTGACAAAACCATCTTGCCTGTTGGCCCTGTAAACCCACAGGGGAAACTCCACAGCAACAGGACTCTGACTTGACCTTAATATAATAATTAATCTCTACCACAGTATTCAGTAGTCATTCTTGCGACTGTCAATACTATGTATTGACATATATATATACACAGCACATGCACACAAACACATATATGCATACATACTCGCATGCATGCATACATACATAATACATACATACATTCATACATGCTTGCTTGCATGCATACATACCCTTTTTGGTGGAGCAGAGTAGGCTTAAAACATAATGAATTAAGCAATAAAAAAACCTCTATAGACAAGAAGCAATAAAATTTTGATAGATAAATATTCTTTACAGGAATGTAATTTCAAGCAACCTTTTCAAACACAGAATAAATGCAAGCTTGATAGCAAGTTATTAACATGTATTTTGCAGGCATATTAAGTTGATTATGTGTATTATTTATTGGGTGTATCAATTTAACCTAATTGCATAATCAACTGATATTTAAGGAAAAAATATCAAATGAATAAACATAAAGAAAAAATAATAGGAAAAGATAAAAACGGAAATTAATATAGATACTACACCGACCAAGCTAGTTCTTCTCTTTGAATAAAGAAAAAGGATTAATAAGGGTTATCTTATTTTTTGAGTTAAAGGGGGTAAATGAAAAATAATTTATGCATACACAGAAAAATATCAAGTAAGTTTATATATATTTTTGTTAATGAAGAAAGTATCTAAATTACAGAGTAAGTAGTACATTCATCCACAGAATAAAATGTCTCCTCTAATGTTACTCTAAATGTCACACTAAATAAATCTAAACAATATGATGTCTAAAAAAACAAAGCTGGAAAATCAAAACAAGTCGTTTATATTTAACTGCAATATGGAGCAAAGTTTGAATGTTTATATATAGATAAATATACATCATCATCAACGTCAGCATCACCACTGTCATCATAATCATCATCCACATCATCATCATCAACGTCAGCATCACCACTGTCATCATAATCATCATCAACGTCAGCATCACCATGTCATCATAATCATCATCATCATCAACATCAGCATCACCACTGTCATCATCATCATCATCATCATCAACGTCAGCATCACCACTGTCATCATAATCATCATCCTCATCATCATCATCAACGTCAGCATCACCACTGTCATCATCATCATCATCAACATCAGCATCACCACTGTCATCATCATCATCATCATCATCAACGTCAGCATCAACACTGTCATCATCATCATCATCCACATCATCATCAACGTCAGCATCACCACTGTCATCATCATCATCATCATCATCAACGTCAGCATCACCATGTCATCATAATCATCATCCTCATCATCATCAACGTCAGCATCACCACTGTCATCATCATCATCATCATCATCAACGTCAGCATCACCATGTCATCATAATCATCATCCTCATCATCATCAACGTCAGCATCACCACTGTCATCATCATCATCATCAACATCAGCATTAACGTCAGCATCACCACTGTCATCATAATCATCATCATCATCATCATCAACGTCAGCATCACCATGTCATCATAATCATCATCCTCATCATCATCAACGTCAGCATCACCACTGTCATCATAATCATCATCCTCATCATCATCAACGTCAGCATCACCACTGTCATCATCATCATCATCAACATCAGCATTAACGTCAGCATCACCACTGTCATCATAATCATCATCATCATCATCATCAACGTCAGCATCACCATGTCATCATAATCATCATCCTCATCATCATCAACGTCAGCATCACCACTGTCATCATAATCATCATCCTCATCATCATCAACGTCAGCATCACCACTGTCATCATCATCATCATCATCATCAACGTCAGCATCACCATGTCATCATAATCATCATCCTCATCATCATCAACATCAGCATCACCACTGTCATCATAATCATCATCATCATCATCAACATCAGCATCACCACTGTCATCATAATCATCATCCTCATCATCATCAACGTCAGCATCACCACTGTCATCATAATCATCATCATCATCATCAACATCAGCATCACCACTGTCATCATAATCATCATCCTCATCATCATCAACGTCAGCATCACCACTGTCATCATAATCATCATCCTCATCATCATCAACGTCAGCATCACCACTGTCATCATCATCATCATCAACATCAGCATTAACGTCAGCATCACCACTGTCATCATAATCATCATCATCATCAACATCAGCATCACCACTGTCATCATAATCATCATCATCATCATCAACATCAGCATCACCACTGTCATCATAATCATCATCCTCATCATCATCAACGTCAGCATCACCACTGTCATCATAATCATCATCATCATCATCAACATCAGCATCACCACTGTCATCATAATCATCATCCTCATCATCATCAACGTCAGCATCACCACTGTCATCATAATCATCATCATCATCATCATCAACGTCAGCATCACCATGTCATCATAATCATCATCCTCATCATCATCAACGTCAGCATCACCACTGTCATCATCATCATCATCATCATCAACGTCAGCATCACCATGTCATCATAATCATCATCCTCATCATCATCAACGTCAGCATCACCACTGTCATCATAATCATCATCCACATCATCATCATCAACATCAGCATCACCACTGTCATCATCATCATCATCATCATCAACATCAGCATCACCACTGTCATCATAATCATCATCCTCATCATCATCAACGTCAGCATCACCACTGTCATCATCATCATCATCATCATCAACGTCAGCATCACCATGTCATCATAATCATCATCCTCATCATCATCAACGTCAGCATCACCACTGTCATCATAATCATCATCCACATCATCATCATCAACGTCAGCATCACCACTGTCATCATAATCATCATCCTCATCATCATCAACATCAGCATCACCACTGTCATCATAATCATCATCCACATCATCATCATCAACATCAGCATCACCACTGTCATCATCATCATCATCATCATCAACATCAGCATCACCACTGTCATCATAATCATCATCCTCATCATCATCAACGTCAGCATCACCACTGTCATCATAATCATCATCATCATCAACGTCAGCATCACCACTGTCATCATCATCCTCATCATCATCAACGTCAGCATCACCACTGTCATCATAATCATCATCCACATCATCATCATCAACGTCAGCATCACCACTGTCATCATAATCATCATCCTCATCATCATCAACATCAGCATCACCACTGTCATCATCATCCTCATCATCATCAACGTCAGCATCACCACTGTCATCATCATCCTCATCATCATCAACGTCAGCATCACCACTGTCATCATAATCATCATCCACATCATCATCATCAACGTCAGCATCACCACTGTCATCATCATCCTCATCATCATCAACGTCAGCATCACCACTGTCATCATAATCATCATCCACATCATCATCATCAACGTCAGCATCACCACTGTCATCATCATCCTCATCATCATCAACGTCAGCATCACCACTGTCATCATAATCATCATCCACATCATCATCATCAACGTCAGCATCACCACTGTCATCATCATCCTCATCATCATCAACGTCAGCATCACCACTGTCATCATCATCCTCATCATCATCAACGTCAGCATCACCACTGTCATCATAATCATCATCCTCATCATCATCAACGTCAGCATCACCACTGTCATCATCATCCACATCATCATCAACGTCAGCATCACCATGTCATCATAATCATCATCCTCATCATCATCAACGTCAGCATCACCACTGTCATCATCATCCACATCATCATCAACGTCAGCATCACCACTGTCATCATAATCATCATCCTCATCATCATCAACATCAGCATCACCACTGTCATCATAATCATCATCATCATCAACGTCAGCATCACCACTGTCATCATAATCATCATCCTCATCATCATCAACGTCAGCATCACCACTGTCATCATAATCATCATCCACATCATCATCAACGTCAGCATCACCACTGTCATCATCATCCTCATCATCATCAACGTCAGCATCACCACTGTCATCATAATCATCATCCTCATCATCATCAACGTCAGCATCACCACTGTCATCATAATCATCATCCTCATCATCATCAACGTCAGCATCACCACTGTCATCATAATCATCATCCTCATCATCATCAACGTCAGCATCACCACTGTCATCATAATCATCATCCACATCATCATCAACGTCAGCATCACCACTGTCATCATCATCCTCATCATCATCAACGTCAGCATCACCACTGTCATCATAATCATCATCCACATCATCATCAACGTCAGCATCACCACTGTCATCATCATCCTCATCATCATCAACGTCAGCATCACCACTGTCATCATCATCCACATCATCATCAACGTCAGCATCACCACTGTCATCATCATCCTCATCATCATCAACGTCAGCATCACCACTGTCATCATCATCCTCATCATCATCAACGTCAGCATCACCACTGTCATCATAATCATCATCCTCATCATCATCAACATCAGCATCACCACTGTCATCATAATCATCATCCTCATCATCATCAACGTCAGCATCACCACTGTCATCATAATCATCATCATCATCAACGTCAGCATCACCACTGTCATCATCATCATCATCCTCATCATCATCAACATCAGCATCACCACTGTCATCATAATCATCATCATCATCATCATCAACATCAGCATCACCACTGTCATCATCATCATCATCCACATAACCACTAACATCATTGCGTCACCCATCATCATCATTGTCATGATCATCAATTCATGTATATCTAATTGGAGTGTATATAAAAGCATATTCTGGCTCTCCCTACTGGAATGAATTGAACATGTCTGATGGGCTATTGTCAGCCATTTCCATCCACATCATCTGGCAAACTAAGCAATGGAGACAATCTGTCATCTTTAATGTAGAGTGTGTCATCATTCAGTGTGAGCTGAGGGCATTTTCTTATTCCAATGGAACTAGATAAGTTGATTAAATGTATTGTATATAAATAAATATATATTTCATATATATATATAAGCATAAATGAATTGAGAGAGAGACTGAGCATAAGAGGAATCAAATGCTGCGTGCAGGAGAGGCGGTTACGCTGGTATGGACATGTGATGCGTATGAAGGATGACAGCTGCATAAAAAGGTGCAGAGCACTAGAAGTTGATGGAAACCGCGGAGTGGGGAGACCCAAGATGACTTGGGATGAGGTGATAAAAGCCGACCTTACCCAACTACACCTCTCAAAGTCAATGACACACGACCGTGACTTCTGGCGTCACGCAGTAATACAGGGTACCCGACCTCCCATGGGTACATGCTGAAGCATATAAACAATATGCCCCCCCCCCCCCCCACCGCAAGGTGGTCGTGGAGGTGCCACGGCAAAAAAGCACCCAGCCCACACTGTAAAGTGGACGTGTAGGCGCCACGAAAAAGCACCCAGCACTCACTGTAAATGAGGTTGGTGTTAGGAAGGGCATCCAGCTGTAGAAATCAAGCCAGATCAGTTCCTGTATGAGCAAGGCATGGTCAGCCGACCAGACACTGCCCACAACAGGACAACCCGTCTAACCCATGCTAGCGTGGAAGAACGGACGTAAAACGGTGATGATGATATATATGTACTAGATTTTTGTGCAATTCGAGGAGGAGTTAACTAACATATATATATATATGTATGTATATGTATAGTGGTAGAACATTACCTAGTGGTAAAGGTGTTAGACTTATATTGTGCAATTCGAGGAGGAGTTAACTAACATATATGTATATATGTATATATATGTATGAGAATTAAAATACTAGAGTGTGTTGGAGTTAAACACCCTCTTCATATAGAAATGACAGTAAAGATATAGCTCAATGTAATTAAACAGAGCCGAAGAATTATGAAAATAAACCAAAGAAGCCTTCAATACATCAATATGTATGTATATGTATAGTGGTAGAACATTACCTAGTGGTAAAGGTGTTGGACTTATGATAAAAAATGTCATGGGTTTGATTCCTGAGTTGTGTGTTGTGTTTTTGAACAAAACACTTCATTTCACATTGCTCCAGTATACTCAGCTGAAAATGAGTTCCAGCAATAACTGTAGGTTTAACCCTGCGATGGACTGGCATCCTGTCCAGTGGGGAGGGTGGGGTGGGGGGGTTATTGTACTCTCAGTTGCTTCATGCCATGAAACCAGGATAAGCACTGGCCAAATGAGCCTGCTGACTTAAGACAGACTTTAGACATTTTAGATGTATATGTATATATATGTATATATACATATACATATATAAATACACACACATACATATGTATGTAGATATATATATACATATATATATATATATGCACAAAGTCCACCCTGTATGCTGATCTGGCACCGCAACAACCAAAACACCCAGTCCATCGTGTCAGGTGTTTAGGATGGTGGTGCAAGAAAAAGCATTCAGTCTACACTGTAAAGTGGTTGTGTATGAGACATGACAAAAAGTACCCAGTTCATCTTGTAAGGTGGTAATTTTGGTGCCATGATCAGAATCACATTGTCCACACTGTAACACTGTTGGTGGTAGGGAGGTCATCCAGTTGTAGAAACTGAGCCAAAATAGAGATTCATATAAGAAAGATGTGGTCTCTGGACCTGACAAACCACATAACGTGACAAACCATCTAACCCATGCAAGCATGCAAGATGGACATTAAGCAACGATGGTTATGATTATGATATATATTGTGTATGAAATAAGGATGTTTCACTTTAAAATGTTATTATTGCATATCAACATGACAGAGATGGAAATGTTTTGATTTGAATTCACACATCTGATGAGCAAATCGATACAGGAGCCATGTCTATCACATCGATAAAGACCTAGACTCAATCATCTGAGAAACATATATAATAGTCAATATGCAATAGAAACATTTTAGAATGAAAGACAATATATCCCTTCTGCTAATTACAAATATTCAACACACATACTATGAGCAGTACAAATTTCCTTGTGAATCACCCTGTTCTAATAATGGTTTCTTATATAGGCACAAGGCCAGCAATTTTGGGGAAGGGGACAGTCAATTAAATTGACCCCAGTGTGGGACTGGTACTTTATTTTATCGACCCCGTAAGGATGAAAGGCAAAGTTAACCTCAGCGAGATTTGAGCTCATATCATAAAGGGCCGTAACTCTATGCTGCAAAGTATGGCATTCGAGCCTCTACTGATATTGCCAATCCACCGCCCTCACCCTGTTCTAATAATAGTATCAAATGCTTATAATGCCGCCACCGAAAGTAATCAAAAAGTTACAGAATAACCCTTATTATATATATATATATATTTACAAACGAAACGAAATTTAATTTATATTTACAAACGAAACGAAATTTAATTTCGTTTCGTTATTTGTTTTTATCGTCTCCGCTGAACCGGTGCGTACTCACACTCTATGCAAATTAGTCTGCCCACTACTAATTTTCATAGAAAAAGCATATAACGATATGTGCTTTTACAATTCTCCAGAAGGGCCGGTAGATAGGTAAATATTGCTGATGAGTTGTAACAACAACGAAACTAGTTCAATATTCCTTGTCTGGCTTTCTGGAGAATAGAGGGAAGGTGTTCCCCCGAAAACCAGTATGACTCTAAAAACCGGTTTGTCTGTGTGTTTACATACAGAATAGCTGGGTTGCTCACAGTAAAGCAACCAGTGAAAGACTTGTTACATATACATATGTATACGTGTGTGTATTCATATACACACTAGTATTTCAGTATGCATATGTAGATGTACATTTTTAACTTAATTGTTTAAGCGTCAGTCATACAAAAGTGAGTTACAAACGAAACGAAATTTAATTTCGTTTCGTTATTTGTTTTTATATATATATATATATATATATATATATATATATATATATATATATAAATAATAGCAGATGTTTTGGTATTAGTTAAACTATATTTTAAATGCATCTCTGATTCTTTTCATCAAGATATCGAAGTGCATTAGTGATGAATAACTTTTTATCTTAAATTTGCTAGTCCTTAATTGTTGAGTGGGGTGCGTCCACACCAAGCTGTGCTCTCTTGTTCCCCTGTTCCAGTGTCAAAACAACAGAAATCCAAGTTCTGTTGTGCCGGTAAAACTTATATACATAGTCCTTCCTCTACCACAAGAAACTATTTTAGACTTAAAGGAAGCTGATGATTTTCCACAGTTCTATTTCTTGTCAGTTTGCTTTCTCCATCTTTTTTATCATCATCATTATCATCATCATCATCATCATTTTACGTCCGCTTTTCCCTGCTTGCAAGGGTGGGACTTGTAATTCTCCATCAATCTCGTTTCTGCTTTTCTCCTCTCATTTCCCCTCTTTCTGTATGCTTCTCATTTCTCATCTCACGCTTTAGACTCTTTTTCTTCTTTTCTCTCCCAATCTCCATTCGATATGAGTTTATATCTTAACTTGACTTTTTACTATACATATAGTATCCAGCTGCTTACGGCTACCCTTCACGCTGAGAATACTACAATTTTATGAAAATTCATATATATATATATAGTTCAGACCTAGCTGTTAAAACGGCCAGAGCTCAGTCATCAGGGTCCTGACTCTTTTCCTATATATTATATATATATATAGAGAGAGAAAGTGAGATTGGAAACAGCACGGAAAATATATTTAAAGGATCTGTTTTTCTTCTTTTCTTCTTTGATCAAACAAAGTGACATTATTGAAAAAATGAGAGGAATATTTAAAAAAAAAAAAGGAGTTTTATAATGTATATAAAATATAACCGGTTTCATTGTATCAGTGTAATCCATCTTATCAAATGTTGAATATTACAATTAAAAAGAATAAAAAATTTGAAATTTGAAATTATGTGCTGAAGAAGGTCTGTTCATCTTTCTTGTTGAGAAGAAGATTGGGTCTAAAAATGGAACCTTATATATATATAGAGAGAGAGGTAGTTGTAGCGGTGGTAATGGTAGTTGTGTCTATGCACAGAACAAAATTATTTCTAGGGAGAGGAATTTTTCTGTATATATATGTGTGAATCTCAATTGTGTTAAAGGACTGGTCAAGAGTTCAGAAGAGAAATGTAAGCTAGAGACAATTGCTAGAGGGAAGAGAGGTATATAAGATTGTCAGAGGTATAGGATTCTAAAAGAAATTCTACTTGAGGAATATGGTTTTAGAGTGTATGAGTGTGTATATGTGGGTGTGTATATATATATATATGTGTGTGTGTGTGTGCGTGTCTTATTGCAAGTGTGATGGGATCAAAACTTAGTCAGAGAAATATAGTTGGGGGAAAGAAAGAAAAAAAAAAGGGGTTTATATATATTGTATATATATATATATACATATATATATATACATATATATATTATATATATGTTTGTTTTTGTAGTGTGGTGTGCATGTGTATGTTTTAGTTTATTTGTTTGTTACAGGTATGTTTCATCATCATCATCATCACCGTTTTACGTCCGTTCTTCCATGCTAGCATGGGTTAGACGGGTTGTCCTGTTGTGGGCAGTGTCTGGTCGGCTGACCATGCCTTGCTCATACAGGAACTGATTTTGCCTTGATTTCTACAGCTGGATGCCCTTCTTAACACCAACCTCATTTACAGTGAGTGCTGGGTGCTTTTTCTGTGGCGCCTACACATCCACTTTACAGTGAGTGCTGGGTGCTTTTTTGCCGTGGCACCTCCACGACCACCTTGCAGTGGGAGGGTGTGGGGCATATTGTCTATATGCTTCAGCTTGTACCCATAGGAGGTCGGGTACTCTGTATTACTGCGTGACGCCAGAAGTCGCGGTCATGTGTCATCGCCTTTGAGAGGTGTAATTGGGTAAGGTCTGTTTTTATCACCTCATCCCAGGTCTTCTTGGATCTCCCCAGTCCGCAGTTTCCATTGATTTCTAGTGCTCTGCACCTTTTTATGCAGCTGTCATCCTTCATACACATCACATGTCCATACCAACGCAACCGCCTCTCCTGCACACAGCATTTGATTCCTCTTATGCTCAGTCTCTCTCTCAATTCATTTATGCTTTGTCATTCACGTATATTACTATTATACATCCATCGGAACATGCAGGCTTCGTTTCTCTCTAATCTACGTAAGTCTTCCACCTTCAGCGCCCAGGTCTCACTACCATGTAACATTGCTGTTCGGATACACGCATCATACAGTATGGCTTTCATTTTGAGGGAGAAGCCTTTTGCAGCTAGCAGTGGCAGTAGTTCCCTGAACTTCTTCCATCCTGTTCTTACCCTAGTTATTGTACTTTCTGAACACCCACCTCCGCTACTAATTCGGTCACCTAGGTAGCAGAAGCTGTCTACTGTTTCTACAGAGCCCTCCCAGAGATTGGTGGTACTTGTTTCCTGTGGCTGTTTGCTGCTTGCTGTCCCAGCACAGCTGCTGCATGTGAAGCCTATATTCTTAATTAAGCTTCCTGAGATCCCACTACATCTCTTGTGTACCCATTGTTTGCATTTGGGGCAGAGAATGGAGTTCCTACCTACACCTTTCCTACATACTGAGCAAGGCCGTTTCCCTGAAGGGATCTGGGTTCTGTTTTCTTGTCTACTTACAAGGACCTTAGTCTTTGTCATGTTGACTTTGAGACCATTTCTTTCTAGTCCCTGCTTCCAAGTTTGGAATTTCTTCTCTAGTTCTACCATAGATTCAGCTATAAGTGCGAGGTCATCAGCATACAGGAGTTCCCATGGGCATCCGGTCTTAAACTCCTCCGTTATTGCCTGCAGGACTATGATAAACAGGAGAGGGCTAAGAACAGAGCCCTGGTGGACACCAACCTGTACGTTAAATTCCTCGCTATACTCATTGCTAATCCTAACTTTGCTGACTGCTCCCCTATACATGGCTTGTACAGCTTTCACAAGCCATTCATCTACTCCTAGTTTTCTAAGAGCCCACCAGATTATAGCACATGGAACTCTGTCAAAGGCTTTCTCGAGATCGACGAATGCCAGGTAGAGTGGCTTACTTTTAGCTAGGTACTTTTCCTGTAACTGCCTCACAAGGAAGAGGGCATCCTGTAACTGCCTCACAAGGAAATTGCATCTCATCTAGTTTCACCCGGTCCCTAATCAACTGTGCTATAACTCTTTCTGTTACTCTCATGACCTGGTCCATCAGCTTTATACCTCTATAGTTTCCTCTATCTAGTGCATCACCTTTACCTTTGTAGCAGTTGACAATGATGCTACTACACCAATCTTTTGGTATGACACCTAGTATTACCTGGTTAACAATACGTGTGGTTATAGAGTGACCTACAGACCCAGATTCCTTCAGCATCTTGGCAGCTATACCTGATGGACCGGTTGCCTTCCCCATCTTCATATCTTTGATTGCCTTACTTACTACGCTGCTGCTGACTTGTACTGCTGGTCCCTCTATAGGGTCTACTTGGGGTTGGGTCTCTTCTTCCCATGCATTCTCCTCATTTAGTAATCTATCATAATGGCTCTTCCATGCATCTTTCTTCTCAGCACTTGTGAGGGCAAGCTCACCTTTATCATTCCAGATACACTTCTCTCCAATGACATCACAATTCCCTCTGACACACTGCCTCGCAATCTTGAACACCTCCTGTTTCTGGTCCTCACGTTGCAAAACATGCTTGGATTTTCTATCCTCTGCTTCCCTCCTAGCTAAGTATACTTGTTGCCTAGCTTCCCTCTTGGTCTCTATGTAACGTACCCTGCTCCCCCCGTTCTTCCATTATTTCCATGCCTGTCTCTTGGCCTTAATTGCCTCATCTACCTTATTGTTACACCACCAAGTCACTCTCCTCCTGCTTGTGGTCTTACTCCAACCACAGACCTCATCCGTCGCCTCTAGTAAGTTATTTTTTAGGAACTCCCAGTGCTCTTCTACATTGAATGTCTCTATCTGTTATTCTTTACTGTCATAGGCGTTAAGTAAAATATCTTTAAATCTGTTACTGGCTGAGGGGTCTTTCAGCTTCCAGATCATTCTTCTCCGGGTTGGCCTCTGTTTCCAGGTTCGTCTAGTCGTGACCGTAAGATCACTGACAACTAAGCTATGTTGGGAGGTACATTCCTCACTAGGGAAGGCTTTTGTGTTTGTGGTGTGTAATTAAAAAAATCAGAGTATAGTATTAGTGATGGCTTTCAACCTGAGGTTCAGCATTCTGAGATTAGCTCTCATCATTTCTGCCTATTTTTTTCTAATCCTTTTCTTATGTTGTTTTATTCCTAAACATAATGTGTCTGGACCATCACAAATTTCTTTTGCACGCTACATTTGATTGCTCTTATGCCCAGTTTTTCCTTCAACACATCTGTGCTTTGGTTTTTATGCACATTAACATTATACATAATTTCTTTCTAACTGTTGTACATGCTCTGTTTTCAATGCACATGTAGAACTACTACACAACATCATACTTCATACAAATATTTCTAGGAAACATTTGTGCATCCATCTGGGGTCTGCTGTCACTTTAGTTGTATGGGCATGGAACGATTTGACATTAGTCATTCTATTTACTTGATGTCACACAAATACTGTCTCCAGGAATCCCTTCTAGCCCAGTGTGTTGAAGTGGCAATGTGTTAGGATGCTGATAGTAAAGTGTTTGAAACTTTATGGCCATTTAATTGCATGTTGTTTTCATAAGCCTGTCTGTATATGGCATGTTATCTTTTTTCAGCTTTTGAGGCTACATTTGCATTTTGCAAAAAGAATATTGAAGTTCATTGAAAATCTGAAATTTCGATAATTTTGTTGTTTGAATTTATTTAAAATTCTTCCAACTAAAAATGATATTAACATTTCATGGATGCAAATGGTAAAAAATTGTTTAATCTTGCCTTGATTCGATGATTATTTTTAAAATATCAGTTAATTCCCTACACTTCAATGCATCTAGGTTACATTAAGGCATTAGGATCCCCAGTAGCAATTTACCACACAAAGCGTGGCTGGTACAAAAGAGATTATATTCTTTAATATTCTCTCTTTTCCTCGTAATTTTTTTCTCTCATTTATGAAGCACGCAATTTTTTTCTTATTACTTGTTTCTTTTATCTTCTTGTTTCTATGTTATGGTGCAAATTGTTTGTCACCATAGTAATTGAAATGCAGACCAGGTGGACAGACAGGCATTTGTGTTTTTGAATTAGAATCTGTTTTGGCTGCTGGACAATTATTGAAAGCCAAAGGTTAAAAGAAAATATTTATACATGTGTAACAGAAATGTTGTAAAGGTTTTAGACATGTGTCAAAATAAAGAAGTTAAAACGAATTGATGTCTCAGGAAACTATGGTGAATACAAAAATTTAAATTAAAATTCCCCTATTTTATTACACCCACACATGCACACCTATACATGGACTATTTCATATCTACACAACACCCACATATGCGCGTTATTTCATACCTATATATGCCTACAATTGTTATCATATTATATTAAGAGTGGTAGATTGGCAGTATCGGTAGACCATCAGGCATCATGCTTAGCAGCATAGAGTTATGGCTCTTTATGTTCTGAGTTCAAAACCCACCCAGGTTAGCTTTGCCTTTCATCCTTACAGTGTCGATGAAATAAAGCACCAGTAATGAACTGGGGGTAATTGCTGGCCTTGTGCAAAAAGTAAAAACAATTATATTATATTATTATTTGTATTAACACACACGCACAGACAAACATATATAATCATTTTATATCTGCTTTCCATGTAATAGATGAGCCATCACAACTTATTATTGTGAGTTACTGACCTTCTTAGATGGACTGGGAATCAGACTTCCCTTCTATGTTTTATCCTTAGCATGGTTTCTATAGCTATATATCCTAATGCCAACTACTTTACAAACACCTCTGTACCTAATTTTGTCCCGGTTCATTTGTACACTGGTTTACAGATTATACTAGGTGCATTTTATTATGGCATCAGAACTAGAGATGCTGCCTTCCCCCAGCAAGACTAAAGAATCTTCTGTACTATTCATGTCTTTGTTTGTTCAAGATAACAAGGTATATAAACAAGAGAATGATGACCAGCAATATATATTTGTATATGTTTGTGTATATGTGCTACACAATTACTGTTGATGTGTATTTGTCAGGTACTGGGGTCGATTTCATTGACTTTCCCCTCTCACCAAAATTGCTGGCCTTGTGCCTTAATCAGAAATCATTATTATTGCTCTTGTTTGATTCAGACATCTTTGAATCAGCTCCTAAAAGTTTGTTGCTTTTCAACTGTTTTACAAACTTTTCTGTTAGGAAATTTTAGATATTTCTGTGTCTAAATTGGCCAGTTTCCAAGGAGACTAGTTATTTTCCCCTTATCCTTGACCTCTAAAGGGCTACAGTTGCATTTAATTTGGGGTCCTCCCCCACCCCCTAATTTTTGTTAATAAAATATGATGGATATTGAGGTTTTTTCTTCTAGGAAGAGCTTCAATATTACCACCACCATCACTACACACCTCACCAACATGGCAACTGTCAACAATGACAGCAGCAGAAGTAATGATAACACCAATAACAGTGACAACATCAATGACAGCAGCAACAACAACAACAACAGCAGGAGATGAATTTAATTCTTTATCATTGCCAATATCTACCATTGAGAATGCTGCTGCCTCTACTGCCACAACAGTGAAAACTAGAACCACCTTCACTGCTCCTACCACCACTACTGGCAACACCTCCACAACAACAACAAAAATACAACACAAACAAACAACAAAAACAATGATGACAACAATGACAAAAGCAAAAGCAGCAACTAGAACAAAACCAATGGAAAATTAATAGCATTAACAACACAAAAACAAAAACTTTTTTCAGACAACACAAGTGAAAAAAAACGCAGCCACTAACACTACAAAAAAAAAGCAACTGAATGGTTCAAGTCAAAGAAATAATAAAATTTGAAGGTGGGAAGTCAGCAATAATGTGCCAGCCAAAACAGTAGAAGAAAGGTCCAGAAAAACAGTCTTCAACAGAACTGTATCCCAATGAAGCCAACTTGCCAAACCTACCACAGTTATTCATGTGGAGAAGGCTCTAAAGGACATAATGCCAAATGTGGCCCATATAGAAGAAGCAAAACAGTTTTGCTAGCATTGAGGTCTTCACCATAAGTGAGGACATCATGCAAAGCCATTCAATGGTTCCCCCCGTTGGAGTGAAAAGTTTGTCTTTTATCTGATGTACCTTTCAAGGAGAACTGTCAGGCCGAGAATGCTGGGTGGATATTGGCCTCCATTATCCTTAGAGACCTGGACACACTCCTTGAGGCGAAAAGGAATAAAAGACAAAATTAGTCAAGGATAGACCTGGAGATTCTGCTTCTGGAGAAGCCAGAAGAAACAGACAATATCCAGAATCAAATATAGCTGCTCAACAGAGTAGACCTCGGGGAGGAAGGTGTGAAAGCCTCGCAAACCTGCATTTTTGCATGGAGGACTGGACATGCAGTGGCTAATGATGTGCAAAAATGCGCTGATGCTATGTCATCTCCAATTCTTCCTCAATGGTGAACAGGTGTGGTCACCGTTTGCTAGACATGTTTCTCCTTAGCTTATCTCCTTCGCGGAGCTGCAATCCTGGGTCAAATGAAAACCGTGAGAGATTGCTTGAAGACTGGAACGTCTTGAAGTGCTCACAGCCATCTGCCAATCAGACAGTATGGTCAGTGGTCCAGGGCCCATGGAAAAATCCCAGAAATCCTTGGCCTAACAGTGTTACCAGGAAGCATTACCAGTTTGACTCTCTATAGTCATGGAAGTGCCATCAGCCGAGCCTCTCTGAGGCTCAATAGAATAAGGTACCAGTACTACACTGAGGTTTATTTAATTGACTTTCTGCTTCATGAAAATTGTAGGCCTTATGCCTAAATCAGATATTATCTTCTCTTGAATACTGGCAGATCTGTAACCGAAATTAAGCTTGGGAAATAGATCATAAAAAATGACTAGGGGTTCAAAAGCTTCCTTCAAATTTAAGTCTCTAAGACTTTCCTCAAAACTTCTATGTGTATGTTTTTATTTCTATTCTGAGCTTCCCAAGCCAACCCCTAACTTTCTTAACACAGTTCTAAGTGCTCCAACTACTACAGGCACTATTTCTACCTTTATTATTATTATTAATAGGGCGGTGGATTGGCAGTATCGGTAGAGAGTCAGACGCCATGCTTTCCAGTATAGTTATGTCCCTTTACGGTCTGAGTTCAAATCCTGCCGAGGTTAACTTTGCCTTTCATCCTTATGGGGTCGATAAAATAAAGTACCAGTAATGTACTGGGTATTTGCTGGCCTTGTGCCAAAAGTAGAAACAATTATTATTATTAATACCATGATTATCATTATTAATATTATTCTCATTTTCATAAATGCCACTATCTTCCTGCTGGGCCTCACCAACAAAATTCACCTTTTATCATTTAACAAGCACCATATATCTAAATTATTTGATGCCACCCACATACTAACCTCACACCTGTCCCAGTTCTTGTGGTCAAATCCATGAACTTTTCAAAAACTTTTTAACCTTTATCCATTACTCCTACTCTGCTCTCTATATCTCCTTCATTTCTCAATATTTCTCTTATTGTTTTATTCACTTCTGCCTCAGAGCATTTTCTTTCTATTAATTTTCATTTTTGTCTTTTCATCAGTAGTATTTTTTTCTACTGTTTTAAACATCACTACAGTGAAAGTTACAA
Organism: Eledone cirrhosa; assembly: GCA_964016885.1. Taxonomy (NCBI): domain Eukaryota; kingdom Metazoa; phylum Mollusca; class Cephalopoda; order Octopoda; family Eledonidae; genus Eledone; species Eledone cirrhosa. The sequence goes on along the minus strand of OZ024743.1, from coordinate 20,039,489 downwards.
TGACTTTCACATTATCTCATCTCTATTTTCCTCTATACCTCACCAGTGTATCTATTGTCAGTATTATTACTACTGATGGTCACTAACGAAACTTAGTGTTGAGGAATGGTTTGTGAGGACAGTGCAGGCTTTGTACACAGGTGCTGTCAGTAAAGTGAGGGTAGGAATGGAGTTTAGTGAGGAATTCCAGATACAAATAGGAGTACATCAGGGTTTGGTCCTCAGCCCACTCTTGTTCATTATAGTCCTCCAAGCCATAACAGAGGAGTTTAAGACTGACTGCCCCTGGGAACTTCTCTATGCTGACGATTTGGTTCTTATAGTAGAATCAGTAGAAGAGCTAGAGAATAAATTCTGGCTATGAAAACAGCAGTTGGAATTAAGAGGACTGAGAGTGAACCTAGCTAAGACAAAAGTGTTGATGAGTAGAAAAAAGGACAAAACTCTGATTCTGTCAGGGAAATGGCCATGTTCGATATGCAGAAAAGGAACTGGCATAAATTCTATAAAATGCACACAATGCAGATCCTGGGTACACAAGAGATGTAGTGGGATAGCAGGTAAACTAACAGGTAGGGAGAAATATGTATGCAGTAGATGTACAGGGAAATTAGACAGTAGAAGTCGCATTGATAGACACATTTTTCAAATGCAGGTGGGTTCTATAGAAGTGGTTGATAGCTTCCGGTACCTAGGTGATCAGATTAGCATGGGATGGGGGGGTGTTCCGAGGCCATAGTATCTAGAATAAGGACGGGTTGGAAGACATTTAAGGAGCTGCTTCCTCTGCTGATGAAGAAGGATTTCTCCCTGCGTACAAAAGGCCGGTTATATGATGCCTGTGTGAGGTGCGCGATGCTGCATGGTTGTCAGACATGGGCAGCAACTGCAGAGGATATGCGATGGCTGGAGAGAAATGAGGCAAGCATGCTCCATTGGATGTGCAGTGTCAATGTGCGTGAACGACCCAGCATGAATGTGTTGAGAGAGAAACTGTGTCTGAGAGGGATAGAATGTATTGTATGGGAGAGGAGACTAAGGTGGTATAGACATGTGATGCGCATGGACGATGACCGATGGGTGAAGAAGTACCAGGAAATGCCAGTTGAAGGAAGACGTGGTAGAGGTAGACCACGAAAAACATGGGCGGAGGTGGTGAGAGCAGACCTCAGATTGCTGAATCTCACGGTGGAGATGACAAAGGACCGTGACAAGTGGAGAGATGCTGTGCTGAATAGGACCCGTCCCACCCTTGCTAGCAGGGAAAAGCAGACGTAAAATGATGATGATCATGATGATGTTGAAGTTGTAGGGCAGTGGATTGGCAGAGTTGTTAGATTGTTATCAGTATTTATTCTAGGTCTTAACATTCTAAATTTAATCGTACTGAGATCAAATTTGCCAATCACCCTTCCAGGTCTTTAAATAAACTACCAATCAAGCTCTGGGGTTGATTTAAATTGACCCCTTCCCCAAAATTTCTGGCCTTGACAAAATTAGAAACTGTTATTATTTTAGGTGAATTGGAAGTATCGGTAGAGGGTTGGACGCCATGCTTTCTAGCATAGTTACGTCCCTTTACGGTTTGAGTTCAAATCCCGCTGTGGTTAACTTTGCCTTTCATCCTTACGGGGTCGATAAAATAAAGTACCAGTAATGTACTGGGTAATTGCTGGCCTTGTGCCTAAAGTAGAAACAATTATTTTATTTGTATTTATTTTTCTTAAATTCTAATGTAAAAATGTTTTCCTTCTTCCAGCCACTTCTATGCACCACTTCCTCTCTCAATCTTTTCCATATTTCATCTGCCTGTCATCCACCTTGTGGATTATCGCTGTCAACCACTGGCTGTCAACCACTTTTGCCCATTGCTGTCTTTGACAGTATTATCTGTTTTAAAAGCTGTTCTAGGGATGCATTTTCTCATTTTTCTATGAATTTAAAAATTAATTTCTTCATTTACCTATTTTGTTTATTATTAATTTACTTTATTATTATGACCATTATAATGATGGCGAATTGGCAGTATCGGTAGAGCCCCACACATCATGCTTTGCAGCAAATAGTTCTTTATGTTCTGAGTTCAGATCCCACCAAGGTTAGCTTTGCTTTTTGTCCTTATCAGGTTGATAAAATAATGTACAAATAAGGCACTGAGGTCGATTTAATAAACTTTCTCCTTCCTTTAAAATTGTTGGCCTTATGTCTTTAATAGAAATCATTATTATTATTATTAGTTTTTAATGGACTGGCTGAAACAGTTGAGTGTGGGACACCATGCTTTGCAGCATAGAGTTGCGGCTCTTTGTGTTCTGAGTTTAAATCCTGCCGAGGATAGCTTTGCTTTTTATCCTTAAGGGGTCGATAAAATAAAGCACCGGTAATGGACTTGGGTTGATTTAACTGATTTTCTCTTCCCCCAAAATTGCTGGCCTTGTGCCTAAACCATTATTATTATTATAAATATTATTGCCACTATAATTTCAATATCCCTCTCCCCCCTGTTTTTTTCAGTATACATAGATTCTAAAGGTTCATACCTATTAGTTTTTCTTGGCACGATGACAGTTAAAACACCTGACACTATTGTAAGACAATGAAAACGAAGTATATCTACTCTCTTTGTAACGTAGAATTTTTCATATTGCTAAAAACGTCAATCATCTGAGTGATTATATATATATATGTATATATATATATATATATATATATATATATATATATATATATATATATATAGGAACGAGTAGGACCCTGACGGCTGAGCTCAAGCCGTTTCGACGGCTAATTCTGCATCCAGAATTAGCCGTCGAAACGGCTTGAGCTCAGCCGTCGGGGTCCTATTCGTTCCTATTACCCACTCTACTACCCTAAGTATTGAGTACTTTGGTGCGTTATGGTCCATCTGGTTCCTTACCACATTTCCTTCGTTATATATATATATATATATATATATATAGTAATAATAATAAATTTGAAAACTAAAATCCAAAGAGAGCTTGATAAGGATAAATATATATCAAATAGATTAGAACCGTAGAGAAAATCATCATTATCATCATCATCATTTTACATCCGCTTTTCCCTGCTTGCAAGGGTGGGATGGGTCTTATTCAGCACAGCATCTCTCCACTCGTCACGGTCCCTCGTCATCTCTACCATGAGCTTCAATGATCTGAGGTCTGTTCTCACCACCTCCGCCCATGTTTTTCGTGGTCTACCCCTACCACGTCTTCCTTCAACTGGCATTTCCTAGTACTTCTTCACCCATCGGTCATCCTCCATGCGCATCACATGTCCATACCACCTCAGTCTCCTCTCCCGTACACTACATTCTATCCCTCTCAGACACAGTTTCTCTCTCAACACATTTATGCTGGGTCGTTCACGCACATTTACACTGCACATCCAACGGAGCATGCTTGTTCATTTCTCTCCAGCCGTCGCATATCCTCTGCAGTTGCTGCCCATGTCTCACTACCATGCAGCATCGCGCTCCTCACACATGCATCATACAACCAGCCTTTCGTACGCAGGGAGAAACCCTTCTTCGTCAACAGAGGAAACAGCTCCCTAAACTTCTTCCAACCCGTCCTTATTCTAGATACTATGGCCTCGGAACACCCTCCTCCCATGCTAATCTGATCTCCTAGGTACCGGAAGCTATCCACCACTTCTATAGCGCCCTCTTGCATTTGAAAAGTGTGTCTATCAGTGCGACTTCTACTGTCTAATTTCCCTGTACATCTACTGCATACATATTTCTCCCTACCTGTTAGTTTGCCTGCTATCCCGCTACATCTCTTGTGTACCCATGAGCTGCATTGTGTGCATTTTATAGAATTTATGCCAGTTTCTTTTCTGCATATCGAACATGGCCATTTCCTTGACGGAATCAGGGTTTTGTCCTCTTTTCTACTCATCAACACTTTTGTCTTAGCTAGATTCACTCTCAGTCCTCTTGCTTCCAACTGCTGTTTCCATAGCCAGAATTTATTCTCTAGCTCCTCTACTGATTCTGCTATAAGAACCAGATCGACAGCATAGAGAAGTTCAGGACAGCCAGTCTTAAACTCCTCTGTTATGGCTTGGAGGACTATAATGAACAAGAGCGGGCTGAGGACTGAACCCTGATGTACTCCTACTTTTATCTGGAATTCCTCACTAAACTCCATTCCTACCCTGACTTTACTGAGAGTACCTCTGTACAAAGTTTGCACTGTCCTCACAAGCCATTCCTCAACACCTAGCTTCCTTAGGGACCACCAGATGACAGATCGGGGTACCCTATCAAAGGCCTTCTCTAGGTCAACAAAGGCTAAGTATAGTGGCTTATTCTTCTCTAAGAACCTCTCTTGCAATTGTCTCACCAAGAAGAGGGCATCTGTTGTACTCTTCCCAGGCACAAAACCAAACTGCATCTCATCTAGTTTGACCCTTTCTCTAATTAGTTGTGCTAAAATCCTTTCTGCCACTTTCATAACCTGATCTATCAGTTTCATACCCCTATAATTGCTCCTCTCCAAAGCATCCCCTTTACCTTTGTAGCAATTTATGAGAAAACTGCTGCACCAGTCTTTGGGTATAACACCACCATATATAGCCTGATTGATGATGCGTGCAACCAGTTTAGTGCCTACGTCCCCTGATGCCTTCAGCATCTCAGCAACTATTCCTGATGGTCCGGCAGCCTTACCATTTTTCATTTCCCTAATCGCCTCTTGGACCCTATATTCGTCAATTTCAATAGCTGGTCCCACTGTCGGATCCACCAAGAGTAATTTCTCTCTCTCCCATTCGTTCTCCACATTCATCAGTCTCTCATAATGACATTTCCAGGCCTCCTTTTTCTGATCATTCGTGACACTAAGTACACCGGCATCATCCCGGATACATTTATCTCCAACAACATCCTGATTTGCATTGACACACTGCCTTGCAATGTGGAACACCGCACGCCTCTGATCTTCCCGTCGCAGAACATTGGCAAACCTCCTACTCTCTGCCTCCCTGCGTGCTAAGTACACCTGACGTCTAGCTTCTCTCTTAGTGGCTGTATATTCTTCACTACTCCCACCCTTTTTCCAAGCCTTCCATGCTAGTCTTTTGTCTCTAATAGCCTTACCTACTGTGCTGTTCCACCACCAGGTCACTCTCTGTCTGGTTGGAGCTCTGCTCCAGCCACAGATTTCATCAGTAGCCTGCAGCAAGTTGTCACGTAAGAAATTCCAGTTATTATCTATGTCATACATCTCTAAATCGTCTTCTTTTTCGTTATACACATCTTGAAGGGCTTTCCTAAATTTGTATTTTAGTGAAAGGTCTTTTAGCTTCCAGACCTTTCTTCTCCACACCTTCCTATATGTCTCATTCCATCTCTTGCTTACTGAGATATCACTAACAACTAACCTATGCTGTGGGGTACATTCTTCCTCAGGGTATGCTTTGGTATTAGACACTATCTGCCTGTCCCGCTGCCTAACTAGCAGGAAGTCAATCTGGCTTATGTGCTCACCAGATTTGTAGGTTATTAGGTGATTGGCAGGTTTCTGGAAGTTTGTGTTGCAAATAGTCAATGTACCCGCATCACAAAATTCAAGAAGTCTCACTCCTTCTTCATTTCTTGAACCGCTGCTTTCACCCTTTACACCCTTTACGGGATCTTCAGAAGATCCTGTTAAGGGTGAAAGCAGCGATTCTTTGCTTAAACTTTAATATGTTATTTTAATAAATATATATATATAGATATGCAGAAAAGGAACTGGCATAAATTCTATAAAATGCACACAATGCAGATCCTGGTACACAAGAGATGCAGTGGGATAGCAGGCAAACTAACAGGTAGGGAGAAATATGTATGCAGTAGATGTACAGGGAAATTTGACAGTAGAAGTCGCATTGATAGACACATTTTTCAAATGCAGGTGGGTTCTATAGAAGTGGTGGATAGCTTCCAGTACCTAGGAGATCAGATTAGCATGATTTGGGGGTGTTCCGAGGCCATAGTATCTAGAATAAGGACGGGTTGGAAGAAGTTTAGGGAGCTGTTTCCTCTGCTGACGAAGAAGGATTTCTCCCTGCGTACAAAAGGCTGGTTATATGATGCCTGTGTGAGGTGCGCGATGCTGCATGGTAGTCAAACATGGGCAGCAACTGCAGAGGATATGCCTCGGCTGGAGAGAAATGAGGCAAGCATGCTCCGTTGGATGTGCAGTGTCAATGTGCGTGAACGACCCAGCATGAATGTGTTGAGAGAGAAACTGTGTCTGAGAGGGATAGAATATAGTGTACGTGAGAGGAGACTGAGGTGGTATAGACATGTGATGCGCATGGAGGATGACTGATGGGTGAAGAAGTACCAGGAAATGCCAGTTGAAGGAAGACGTGGTAGAGGTAGACCACGAAAAACATGGGCGGAAGTGGTGAGAACAGACCTCAGATCACTGAAGCTCACGGTGGAGATGACGAAGGACCGTGACAAGTGGAGAGATGCTGTGCTGAATAAGACCTGTCCCACCCTTGCAAGCAGGGAAGAGCGGACATAAAATGATGATGATGATGATGATGATATATATATGTATATGGGTATTTCTGATGATTTCAAATGAATGAAAGAGTTTTAACTCTGTAGAAGTCACATCTATGTGAAATATAAATAAAGAGATGCATACATATATATATATATATATATAGTATTAAGGATACTATTTATGGTTATGTATATACTAAAACCTTTTATAGTTATATATATTTTAAACCCTAAATAGTGAAAGACAGTAATTTATTACTACCTTATTACCATATATATATATGTATGTATTTATATGTATATGAAAGTAAATGAAAAACAACTCAGCAAAACAATACAGTACAATTACTATATATATATGAGTTTAATGTTTGATATAGTAGGAAAAGTGTCTTAACGTTTTGGACATTACACTTTCATCAAAAGATAGTATGGCAAAGAACAAAAGAAATAGAAAGATGGAGCAGAGAAGAGAAAGAAAGGAAATACCAATTTTTTGAGAAAAAACACGTATTCAATTAGCCATATATATACATATATATATATATATATATATATATATATATATATATATATATATATATATATATATAGTAATAATAATAAATGTGAAGACTAAAATCCAAAGAAGGCTCGATAAGGATAAATATATATAAAATATATAAGAACCCTAGAGCAAATATATATATATATCTGTATGTATGTGGCTAATATATATATATATATACATAAACATATGGAAAATGGGGCATTAAATAGTGACGGTGTTATCGATATAGGTGAAATGTTATTGGTTACTGAGTGCCCTTCCTAACACTAAACCACTTCATTGCATATACTGGGTGCATTTTATTGTGGCACTGCCACAACCATATAAAAAGCTGGAAAGGGTGCATCTTTTTGTATGTGTGTGTATATATATATATATATATATATATATATATATTGACCATACGGAATGACCAATTCTATCCAGTGGTGAACCAACAAACCTAAATATATATATATATAATTCGCATGCGAATTTGAAAATACCACAAGAGAGACCCTTTGGATAGCGTAGACGCCGGACCATACCCGCAAATATATACCCTGATCTGTCTTGAATATGCATGGCTGACGGAATATGGATAACACGACCACCATCTAAGCTAGAACCGACCCCTACAACAAACAAAGAGGGGACAGCCCTTAGCATTTGACCAGTCGCGTGTGTGCTTGGAGTTCGTGAGAGGAGGAGATATTAGTGAGAGACGCAATATACCACCCCAGTCAAATCCATACTGGACTTTTTTTTACCAATATATCATGAACACCAGTACATCCTATGCAGCGAGACCTTGGATTTAGAATCGGCAGGCTGATCTATCGCAAACGCGTGCAATCCTCGAAACTAAAAGATCGAACGGACCACACCCAGCGACCACTAGCTATTTGATCCACAGGTACATTTCCCAGAGAGTCCACACATCTGATAGTGAATCCCAGTTGATTCGTGAACTCTGAACTTTTAAACAAGACCAACTGTGCCTGGAGCTATGCAGATGACTACATGCGCACAATGGATATCGCACCCACAAGGTCACCTGTATTGTTCATCTTGCTGTATGTGTGTAAAGTATCCGTGCGTGGGATATCCCTGAGTAAATTTACTTGACTACTAATTGTTTATTTATTGTTTGTTAATTAGGCAGGAATATACCATTATGTCTTTGTTAATCCTATGTGTTGCTGTATGTGTGTAAAGTATCCGAGCGTGGGATATCCCTGAGCAAATTTTGCTTGACTGTTAATTGTTTATTGATTGTTTGTTAATTAGGCAGGAATATATTATTATGTCTTTGTTAATCCTATATCAATAATTTTATAATAATTTCTTGATAGTACATTATTAGATTACTGAAGCTACCTTATACCTTCTTAAAAATACATTTTATAATTATTCCGTAATTTTTAACTTTTAATTTGTAATTTTCCTCAATTCGTTTATATATATCTTTAAAGGCTCTCTAAAATTTTAATTCTTGGAAGGTTCTCCCGGAAGAGGTTCTTATTAAAAATATTAAAGGGGCCTTTTCTGAGGGATTTTTTGAAGGCTTTTTGAATTAACCTTTAATTGATTAGTTTCTTTCAACTATTTATTTCTTAATTCTTAAAATTAAATTTAATGTTCAACCCCTTAATCGTTAATTTTTAATCATGGATATATAAGATTGCTTAATCTTAAATTCATTATATTTTTTAATTTCGGGGTTTGGAACTCTTAAAATTCAAATCCTAAATTAAATCTTAATATTTATAATATGTACTCCCTAAATCATTAACTTTATTAACCTGTTAAATCTTATTGAAAGCTATTTTCCCTAATTTTTAATTTTTAATTTTTAATTTCTGAGTTTAGAACTTTAGTAGGGATTATCAAAACTTCGTAAATTTTGTGAAATTTTTTAACGTGATCTCTTAGAAAAAATTTTTTTCTTTTGAAGGAATTTTTTAGGAAACTTTATATTTTTCTAGGAAACTTTATATTTTTCTAGGAAACTTTATATTTTTATTTTTTTATTTTTTAAATTTTTTTAGTCTCTTCTGGTTTGTTAGGTTTATTGGGGCTTATAAGCTTTATGCACTTATTGAGGGTTTTTTGAAGGTGCTTCTACGAGATCCCAAGTCTTTTACTTTTAATGCGTAAATTATAAAATCTCTAATTTAACCTTCAATCCCTGACTCTTAGGCCCTTTTCAAATTCTCTTAACTCCCTATAACCCATCCATTTTACAACTCCGACGACTAATATAAAAGAGCCCCCTTAGAATATAGACCCCAAATATACAAGCGGAGCTGTTGATCTATACCACAATTTCAAACTGCTAATCTTGAGTGAAACGTTGATGTAAATAATGAACTTACAATCACCTGTTATATGCCTTGAAAAGTCCCACCATATGGTCGGACGAAACGGCTGTCGGCATTAAACTTTTTATAATGTCATAATAGTTCCTTTGTTCTTTTTCATTAATATATATATATATATGGTTATATATATTGATAACAATAAAAACATCAGGGTGTGATTGTTGCAGAAAATCAGCCTTGCTAGGAACAGCAAGGATTCAAAGAGGGTGCTAGAAAGTTGAAGAGTTGGCACGAATACTGATCTGAAGATATTGAGTTTGGCTTTTATGCCTGCCTCCGTTCTTCTGCTTAGTGAATGCTGAAGCTGGTGCATTACTGCATAAACTCCTGCAATTGTTGCACTTAATTCTGCCTCCTGCCTTCCATCACTCGTGAACATGGCCCCGAGATACTGGAACTTCTGTACCTGCTTCAGTGGAACTCCTTTCACATGTAGAGTGTGCTGCACAGGCTACGTTGAGAGGATAAGTGTCTCAGTTTTTGCAGCACTCAGCATCAAACCTATCCAGTGCAAATAGGAGATCACCTTCTGTCTCGACAGAAGGTGATCTCCTATTTGTAGCACCTATTAAGTAACACCATGTCATCTGCAAATTCCAGTCGACTGATTTTACATCTGCCAATCATGACATCTCTTTCAACCTGGCTGCACATCTCAATCTTGTTGATGTAAATAATGAACAGAAGAGGTGAGAGTACACAACAAACTTCAGTATTAGCTAAAGAAACACTTTTTTTATGGTTATATCACATTCTTAGTGTCTGCAGCTAAATTTCTATGAACAGACTACATCCTCTCTTTAGAATTTAGATGACATATTTTAAATTCTAAGTCATAGTATCGAATGTTTACAAGAATAATAATGTGAAACCTGCAAAGAATTTGAATTGAATCAAACTTATTTCTTTTATTGGGAACTTCCTATTCATATCTATTCAAACATAGCTGATTGGAACAACCAATCTATTCATCATCTTCATCTTTTAGTGTCTATTTTTCCTGCTAGCAAGGGTTGGATGGGTCAGTGCAGAGCAAGACAGTAATCAGTCATTTCTAATGACCTCTTGGACTAGCTGGTGGCCTGCTTATTTCTTACATATATCCCTGCAGTCTATCGAATGCACGGGGTTCATTATATCATGGTACAAATGCTAGGGAGGTTGTCATGTCTTCAACAAAACTGAAGATTTCTCCCAACCCTGTGGTTTTCAGGTTTTCAATGGCTAGATGCCCTTCATATCAGTGTAACAGGTGCATTTAAATTGTAGATCACCAACACTAGGGATGTTGTCATGCCCTTGACACAACAGAAGAGTCCTCCACCCTTTTTGGTACGGTTTTAATGGTGGATGCCCTTCCTATTATAATATTTAATTGCATCACTTATCATCATCATTATCATACTCATCTTCAACAGTAGTTATTTCAATTGCAACTTGAGAAATCAAGCAAGCTTTTACATGGTCACTAGATCTACTAATATTTGTTTCTACTTTTGGCACAAAGCCAGCAATTTAAAGGGGTAATCAATTAAACCAACTTCAGGGCTTTACTGGTCCTTTATTTTATTGACCCTCTAAGGATGAAAGGCAAAGCTAACCATGACAGGATTTGAACTCAGAATATAAAGGACCATTACGAAATACTGCAACACTCCCAATCCACCGCCCTATTAGATCTATTAACAATTGTTTCTGGTTTAAGCCCACAGCTAACAATTTCAGGAGAGGGGAAAGGCTATTAAATCAACCCCAGTTTGTTACTGATACTTTATTTTACTGACCCTGGAAGGTTGAAAGGTAAAGTTAACCAGAACTATGCGGCAAAGCATGTTGTCTGATGCTCTATCAATACTGCCAATCCACCACCTTAATAATAATAGCAACAAAATCTCTCTCAAATCACACTATATATATCCATATTAAAAAATTGGGAGGATACATTTTATAACGTTGTCATAGATACATTATGCTGAAAGTAGAAAAGGTAGCATTATAATAGCTAGGATGAACGTGAGGACTAGTCTGCTTGATCAACGTCAATTTAGAGCTAAACAACAATAACACCTACAACTAACCATTAAGTGAGCATGTCTAGATTTCCCAATTTTCTAGATCTCACAGTATTAAATCCACACATCTCATCTACATCATCATAGATACAATTTGTCACTGATGAGAACTTGATTCCTAATAGCACACTGTCAGAAATATTTAATGTTTCTCAATCCCCTTGATATAAAACATTATCAAACTGACTTGTAGGGAAATAAAATCCTGCCTATGCTATCTCAAGCTTAAACATAATATAATATAACATAATATAATATATGATTCACTATCACCACTTCATATTTCTTCTACACCTTCCAGGTGTATTTATTTCCAAAATTTTCAAAAATAATTAAATAATAAATATTTATATAAAATTGAAAATGATGTAATAATATATTCATATATATTCATATACATATTCATATACATATATATATATATTCATATACTTATTCATATACATAAACATCTTCATATACATATATATATTCATATATATATATATATATATAAATATATATATATATATATATATATATATATATATATATATAGAGAGAGAGAGAGAGAGAGAGGGGGATTTGGGGAAGGAGAAGAAGAAGTAGCAGGGATAGAGAGAAGGTATTAACAGCAGATGAATTATGTGATGTTCCCCAAAGGTATCCTGAAGACAATAAATCAAGATAGAATAAAATTTGGTGCAGCCTATCATAACTAAATCAAGATTTATTATAGTTAAATTTCTCTGTCATGATGCCTAAAGCAACTAAGGTAAACTTTAAATTGAATGATACCTATTCATACACATATATACATACACACATGCATACATACATACATCCATACTCACATAATCATCATAACCATCATCATCATCCTCCCCCTCCTCCTCATCCTCATCATCATCATCATCAGCATCACCACCCTTTCCCTCCTCCCATCATTTTGTGTGAATCTGTTTATATATTGCAGGTCCATCAACAATCAAGTGTAAAATTATCGAACAAGGCACTGATTAAAAGGATCAGATTTTTCAGTTGATAGCAAAGTAAAGTGGCTTTTTAGAAAGAAAACCATTACAATGATAATATCACAGTGTGTATCTAGTTTTGAATAAGTGCATTGTATCCTGTATCCCTGCATGCAGTAAGAAGTGGTGAAAGGGTTAGTATTAATCAGGGTAATGAGTCTGCTAAACATTGCTTCAAAACTTCCGATCTAACACATGCCAGCATGGAAAAGTCAAAGTAAAGACGATGATAATAATGATGAAAAAATAGTAATGGTAATAATAAATAATTGTAGAAGCTATTAAGTTATTTGAAGATTTAAACAATGTTTTAACAGCTAATAAGGTAACATTTATGTAGTTACTTGATCTGATCAGTTTAGCTGCTAATTCTCCTTTAACAAATTTTCAAACAACTTTCAAATGAAAAACCCATATTTAAAATATATGTGATATAATGCAATATATTTAAATTATAAGACTTGAAGTGAAAATGTAAACAAATGTAAATATAGTTTGTTATTATTATGTTAGTATATTACTTTTAAGTTATATCTTTTAACATACACTGTGTGGTTCATGTGTATAATTAGTAAAAATTAATTACATCATTGAAATAATTTGTTTTTATTTGTATCGAACATGGCTGCAGGCTAAGCTTTATATTGTAAAACAATGAGTTCAAACAAGGAGAAACAATTAGCATGCACTGTGATTGGCTGATTTTACTGGCCATTAAATAATGTTACATCTCCTTTTTTGTATATGTAACATAGTAAGAACCCGCTTTGTTTTGGCACATGAATGAGCTGTGTGCTTCATGGTGACAAAAAGACAATAACAGTCTACTGAAATTAGAAAAGATAAATCTCAGAATTGAGAAGTATCTAAGCAGATGGTCTGCCATGGAACTTTGCAAATGTTCCAAGAACTGTCTATTGTGAGATGCTTGACAGGCATGACATCTTTCAATTAATGCTGTTACTTCATGTGTGATCCTAGGCCAGAATACACTCTCTTGCCTAGAGTAGAGTCTTTGTGATTCTAAGATAGGCTTTGTGTAATAGCTGAAGAACTTCAGGCCTCATTCACTTAGGAATTACCACTCTGTTGTTCTCACAGACAATGCAATCAACTACTCTTATTTCAATAAGTGAAATATTCACGAACACTTTTGGCACAGTCATTGGTAGAATCAGGTTATCCTTCTCTTATGTATTACTAATATCAACAATTTAGGGTCTTGGAATCTAGCTTATTGCACTTTTTCAAGTCTGATTGAGGAAACAGAAAGTGAACATTGTGAATGCTAACATCCACTTTCTTTATAGTTTGACCATCATGTTTTGCATGTTTGCTTAAACAGTTAAGTGCATCAAAGAGATGCCTTTCTTTGCCTCTCCTACATACAATATCCAAATTTTATACCAGAGTTTACCATATTTTCAAGTTCACTTTTAAATTTGCCTTTGATAGCAACCGGAACTCAGCATGGGCTGCTTTGTAGGGCTTAACACTCTTATCTACTGTAATTCTCACTGGTCTTATATCAAATTTGCCTCCTACACCATGAAAAAGGTGCTTGTACTTTGAATGAGACAGGATAGCATTCTTAGTCACTCACTTTATTGATTCAACCAAATTCATATCTAAGCTAGAAACTTTCAACAAATTTGGTAAAAGTTATGACCAGCTTGAAGTGTTAGATATATCAACTGTTATCAGACCTAACATTTCTAAGTCAGGCAGGCCAAATATTGGACAATACTTGTCTAAAACCACATGAAATATACTGTTTGCTCATGCCTTCTATAGTGGCGTTCAGTTTACATGCACCATACTGCTGTGAATAGCTGTGATTAGCCAATTTTACTGGACATTCAAATAATGTTAAAATCACTATTGAAAGCACATTATGAAAATCAGACTGCTTCTATTTGATAGAAATAGCAGATTTTTTATAAGCTATTTTTGATGTGTAAAGATACTCATCTTCTGATGAGCAGCCATTTGTTTAAATTTATTTATATTTTTACTAAGGTTTATAATTATAAAAAAAAATATAATTATATTAAAAAGAAACATTAAAAAGATCAACCAGAATCTATATACTAAAGATGAAACAAATTCTTCTTTTCATTTTACTTCAATCATGTACCAGCCTGAATAAATATTGACAATACCAGGTTGACTTGCAGATACACAAAGATGCAAGAAATATGGCATGTTATCACTTAAAATTAGAATTGAGGTAGTTTAATTCAATGTCTTGTCTAAATATATGTGAACTAACTGAAGTCACACAAAATAGGAAATCTTTGAAAGAACTAAATCTGATGTTAGTGCACAATATGCTGCAGATGGTGACAGGGAATGATGACAAACACTTTTGATACACAACTGTGCAAAACATATAAGCATATAACACACACACACACACACACACATGCACATATCCTTATAAAAAGGAAGTTTGTTTGTTTGAACGTTGACCACTAATAACACTAAATAATATTGATAATGATTAAGGTTTTTCATGTTTTTTCAACTCATCTGACAACCCCCATCAAGCTCACTGTCGACTTATTTTCTGAAAATGAAATGAGGAGGCAAGTTGGGGGAGAATTTACTGCTATTTCTAGCACATTGATACTGTCTGCTCAACCCTCATGCTGTCTATAAAGAGAAAGTGAAAAACTACTTCAGCTCTCACACAATCCACCTCATCCTCTCTCAAATAAACTAACTAAAACTTTTCCACATTTTTCATTTGTTGTCGGCTGGTCTGACATCTGACTCACTCTCTCTCTTTCCCCCTCTTCATCACTACCTCTTTTCTATCTACCTGCATGTGTCTCTCATTCAGTCTGTATCAACTCTAATAATGCCAGAAGTATGATTGATTTTAAAGAAAGAAAATTTATAATAAAGTACTATTGGAAGCACAAAAACATCATGGAAGTGCAAAGAATATTTAGAAGACATTTTCTTAAAGTTCTTCCGACACAACGCCCCATGCTCACATCAGAGATAAGTTTGAAGTAGATGAAACTGTGCATGGCGTCCATAAACAATGTTCAAGAAGACCACTGTCATAAACCACACTCGCATAGGAAGAACAGTTGTTAGAAACCCTTCTCTGATCTGCACAGAAATCTGTATGGCAAATGGCTATTATGACAGGAATCTCCAAATCAAGCACTCATTGCATTTTGAAAATGTTATATTTCAACATTAATCCGCGCACTAAACGAAGATGATCCTGACCATAGAGTTCAATTTTGTGAGTTGGGAAATTCTATATAGATGCAGCATTTTCATTCAATATATGAAAGAGAGAGAGGGTGAGAGAGAGAGGATGAGAGAAAGAAAGGTGAGAGAATGAGAGAGCAACATAATAGAACCATAAAATCTCACATAAATAAACAACAAAATGATGACAAATAAAATAAATAGAAACAAAAATTAGAAGCAATCTATTTAGAAAATGCAGGAAATGCTTGAGATTCATTTAAATGTTCAGTAAAATAATCCAATTGTAGTAACTAGAATTATCATACAGAATATATAATTAAATGTTTTGATTTGTTGCAAGTAACACAAGTAAGTTTAAAGAATTTGTTAGTAATTCAAGTGGAATTGAGAATAATAATTAGGGAAGAATCTTGGCAAATATAACTTCTTTGAATAGATTCCTAACTGAAAATTGGAGGAGATTTGTCTGAGATCTAAATTTTTTACAGATTTCAAATGAAGATAATCAATCAAGAATGACTGAAAGGCTTTTAAATTTTTACATTAAATGATTCTGCTTCAATAAAATATTTATATGAGAGTGTATGCGTATGTAATTTAGCATGTGTAATTTGTGTGTGTGCATTAAGAAAATAAAGTATTAAAGAAAGGAATCAAGATTAATGATAGTAAAAATGTATTAAAAAACAAACAAAAGACTTTAAAATTTAAAATTGGATTTTATTTAATTTTTTTGGATATGTAATCAATGATAACAAAAATATTAGGAAATATTATAAACTATTTTAGAATATTAGCAATTGCTTTATGAATAAGAATTGATGGTAGTGGTGGAAATGATCACGATAGGTATGATGAGAATGAAAGTGTTAGGTGGCGTAGTGATGACAATTATTTGGACAATAATACTGTCAACTTTTTCTTCCATCTATTCAAAGTCGATAAAAAAAGTACCAGTCTAATACTGGAGTCAATTTTTCCTCTATGTCTTTTTCACACCTCCATTCTGTCACTTGCTATCCTTCTTTAGAAGAATTCTGCTGTATTCAGACCTGGAAAGGAGATGGGCTCTGCCAGGCTTAAAAATACCCTGTATTGACATACAGCATTTCTACAACTCCTTCAGGAGTTATGGGACCATACATATCTGAGAATACATTGACTAATGTACCTTTCCTTTTTTTAAATGGAAGTTTATTTATCTGCAGAAAATTGTGTTGCTATTTACTGCAGGTTGAACAATTACATAGCATATCCTATATAGGCTCATAAACCATACACATAGCTTTTCAGAATGGTACAATAATTCGGTCTTTTCATGGATATATAAATGTCTTTATCACATATTCATATGCATATATACATAAACACACAAGTCACCCCCACCCCTCCACCCACGATATACATACATGCAAACATAAAACAATACATATCTTCTTCTTCTTCTTCTTCTTCTTCTTCTTCTTCTTCTTCTTCTTCTTCTTCTTCTAATTCCCTATACAACTTAACTTTTTCTTACTTTCTCTCTGTATCACATTATAAATAATGTAGTTTTGTAGTTTACCCATTCTTATCTCTCTCACCACAATTCCTCTGGCATAAATTCTCTTATTCGATTCAATAAAATATTGAATTTCTTCTTATTCTGTATCCCTGGCTAGAGAACACATGTATCCAAACATTGTTTCTTATTCTTAAATATAGATACCACCAATTGAACTAAATACTTTTGAGCAGAGCTAAACATATAGTCATCAGTAATAAATCACTTTTATTTTCATGTAATGTATAATAATAATAATAATATTATTCTCGATGTCTAACGCTGTCTTGAGTCATTTACAGGAGAGTGATTTCTAGTCTCTAACTAACCTCGTCGTTTAATATAATATAATGTAGATATATACAGGGTGTCCCTAAAAATGCATACACACTTTTATTAGAATGGTGTTGAAGTGTGTATACATTATTTTGGGACACCATGTATATATATATACATGGTATATATATATAACTTCTTCCATCCCGTTCTTACCCTAGTTATTGTACTTTCTGAACACCCACCTCCACTGTTAATTCGGTCACCTAGGTAGCAGAAGCTGTCTACTGTTTCTACAGAGCCCTGGTGGTACTTGTTTCCTGTGGCCGTTTGCTGCTTGCTGTCCCAGCACAGCTGCTACATATGAAGCCTACATTCTTAATTAAGCTTCCTGAGATCCCGCTACATCTTTTGTGTACCCATTGTTTACATTTGGGGCAGAGAATGGAGTTCCTACCTACACCTTTCCTACATACTAAGCAAGGCCATTTCTCTGAGGGGATCTTGGTTCTGTTTTCTAGTCTACTTACAAGGACCTTAGTCTTTGTCAAGTTGACTTTGAGACCCTTTCTTTCTAGTCCCTGCTTCCAAGTTTGGAATTTCTTCTCTAGTTCTACCATAAATTCAACTATAAGTGCGAGGTCATCAGCATACAGGAGTTCCCATGGGCATCCGGTCTTAAATTCCTCCGTTATTGCCTGCAGGACTATGATGAACATAAGAGGGCTAAGAACAGAGCCCTGGTGGATACCAACCTGTACGCTAAATTCCTCGCATTACTCATTGCTAATCCCAACTTTGCTGACTGCTCCCCTATACATGGCTTGTACAGCTTTCACAAGCCATTCATTTACTCCTAGTTTTCTAAGAGCCCACCAGATTATAGCACGTGGAACTCTGTCAAAGGCTTTCTCGAGATCGACAAATGCCAGGTAGATATATATATATATATGTATTGGTAAACGGAATAGAAAATGCTGACAAATTGTTCACAGTGAAAAATAGTTTAATTAGGAATAAGTGAGAATTAGTAATTGTATTGGTTAGTATTCAGTTTTGGTTTCAAGTTTTACCGGTTGCGCATTTCTAATGCTTTTCAAAAATAATTTTGAGATAGAGCGTCCGTGATGTTTGCTCTGATCTGATTAGTTTTGGGAATTCTACCTGTTTTTATGTTAAAAAAGTAGCTCCAACGGTATTAAAATAGGTTTTGCGCCAATTCGTGTTGCAAAAATTCTTGTGGTCAAAACAATTTTGATTGGTCGGTAGAGGTCATGTGAATGTAAAAAATTGATTTTGCGCCAAATGTAGGTTTGTGTCGGCTGACTGAGAAATGACTCTTTCACAACAAATATGTGTGTGTAGTAGTAGTAAAGTGTTCGTTGTTGTGATAATGGTTAGCAGGGATGTGTGTGCGAACCGCAGCCTGTTGACAGTTCAAATGCCTATTAAGACAAGTGTGTGTGTGTGTGTGTGTGTGTGTAGCAGAGTAATTTGTGGTAGAGGGATGGTCAGTAAGAATGTGTCTGTAAGTGAGTGGGGGATATTTTAACATGTTAAAAGATATTTTTCAGCTCTTGTCTTATACGGAGAAGTGTGTGTGTGTGTAGCAGAGTAATTCGTGGTAGAGGGATGGTCAGTAGGAATGTGTCTGTAAGTGAGTGGGGGATATTTTAACATGTTAAAAGATATTTTTCAGCTCTTGGCTTATACGGAGAAGTGTGTGTGTGTGTGTGTATATGTCTCTTTGTATGTTAATGTACGCGTGTGTATGTGTGTGTGTATATATGTGTGTGTGTGTGTGTGAGAATGTGTGTGTGTGTGTGTGTGGGTGGACCAGTATTTTTTTCCCTGGTAAAATGGTGTACATTATTCGATATTTTCAGTAAAATCGATTCTCTCAATAGAACATCAAAAACCTTAATAATAAAAGGTGTGAAATGATATTCACTATATATATATATATATATATATTCACTATATATATATATATATATATATATATATATATATATTTTTGTGTTGCATCATAGAACATGTGTGTTTACGTATGTCATTGTGTTTATATGTGGGTAGAGATGTGTGCTGATGTAGGTATGTATGTTGACGTGTGTATGTTGTAGGTTCGTCTTAGGGAGAAGTGTTTAGACGGGGTCCGTATTTGTTAATAAAGTAAGATTCCTTGCTGATGCGCTGGGTGTGGGTGGCATTATCTTTAAATTTGTAGAGGGGAAAGATTCTGAAGTTGGGATGATTTTGGGCGGCACAGGTATCAATGTGTTCACTCAGTGGTATTTTCCTGTATTTCCGTATTTTAATTTGGGATCTATGGACAGTCATGCGTTGGCGGAGGCTGTTTTTGGTCTGGCCTATGTATTGTTCTCGACAGCCTGAGCAAGTTAATACATATATTAGATTTTCCGATGCACATGTGAAATTGTATTTTACTATAAAACGTTGTCCTTCTTTGAAATAGAATTCCGAACCCTCTATTAGGTTGATGCAAATGCCACAGTTGGGTCTATCGCATTTTTTACTGTGGGTTTCGTTGTTGTGGTTGGCAGTACTTTGGCATGTGTTAGGATGTTTTTCATTGACTTAGATTGTCTTTTGCTCTTTATGATATCGTGTGTTCGTAGGATTTGGTTCATTCTATGGTCCTTTTTCAACACAGGGATGTTCTGGAGAATGGTGTCAAAGGCCTCATTGTTGAGGGGTTGTGTGTGGAGATGTATGGAAGAGCTTTTAGTTTCGGTTGATTTACTTTAGGGTGTCTAAGGTCCTGGGTACTGAGTTTTAGGGTACGTTGGATTCCATTGTCAATTAGTGATGCAGGGTAGTCCCTGCCCATGAGTGTGTCCTTTAGTTCTTGTAGCCGTAACTAGCAGGTGTTTTTATTGGAGACTATAGTACAGATTCTCTTGGCTAAGTTATAGGGAATATTAATTTTAACGTGTCTATGGTGGCAAGAGTTGAAAGGAAGATATTGCTTGGAGTCTGTGGGCTTGTAGTATATGTCTGTTTCTATTTTTTTGTTATGGATCTTAATGAGGTTGTCGAGGAAGTGGAGTTGTTATATATATGTATATATATATATAGATATATAGATATATACATATATATATATATATATATATATATATATATATATATATATATATATATATATATGTATGTATGTATTATGTTTATATGTCTGTTGTGTGTCTATGTAGTTTAAAAAAAGTGTTACTATATGCAAAAAGTAATAAATATTGTCTGAATAAAGTACACAATACATACACGCAGTCTAATATTTATAACAATTTGAATAGTAATCACTTTGTTATTTAGATTATTCAAAGTCACACTCAATTAAATTATAATATACACGCGTGCACACACACACACACACACACACACACACACACACACGCATGCCCGCGTGCACACACATGTATGTATATATTCTTTGTTATGGCTATGTCATGAGTTTTGTTACTCTGGGGTTTCACCTGTGGACTCCAGAGTAACAAGATTTATCATTTAGCCTTAATAAAGAATACTTAAACTCTACTTCGGTATTGAGTACTCATTCTCATGTCCGTCAACAGCACGTGAACTTATATATATATATATGATGATGATGATGATGATATATATATTTATATATATATCATCATCATCATCGTAATTTTATATCTATCATTTCATGCTTGCATGGGTTTGACGGATCCTTTTCAATGTACCATCTCTTCACTTATTGTCTTTATCTCTGTATTTTTTTGCAAGTTCTTTATATTTTTTTATGCTTGAGAGCTTTTGTCTATGTATTTAACTTTTTGAATTTCCAACCAAACACATTCCTTAGCAATAGATGGCTATTTGTCATGTGTTGCTGTCAGTCTGTTGCTACATCAGTCTAGTAGTAAATTGTAACATGATACATGAGGTAAAAGTGAAAGCCTACTGGTGTTTCGGAAGGTCTATCCCACTAATGAAGTGATAAGGTATGGGTTGCACAGTTTATGCAAGCTACAACCTCTGTGAAGGACAGGTGCAGCCATTGGCGGACTGGCCAGGTTTCCAGGTTGCACAATGGCAAGTGGGCCCCAGGGGGCCCACGGTAGCATTGCAAAAGCCCACGGTACCATTGCAGGGCCCACTGTAGTATTTTAGGGGTCAATGCTTTGCTTTCAAAAAATACCTGAAATATAAGAGAAAGAATAAAATAAAAAAAATAAAATAAATAAAACAATTAAGCAAAGCATTTGGTCAACCAATTCCCCAGGGAATTAGTAGAAACCAAAATATACGATAGTGCAAATAGCTGGAATCAGTGATTGTACATTCTACTAAATCTAAAGCTTAGTGTATTCATGCATGCATGCAAACATACATATGTAGACACACACACACAAGCATATATATATATATATATATATATATATTTATATATATTTATATACTTACACACGAACTACTGACCAAATAATATTTGGGTTAAAGACATCCATCAAATCAATTAGTGGTGAAGGTGGTGTGTATATATATATACACACACACACCCACACACATACACACACATCTATATATATATATATATATTGAGTGTGAAAGATCAAAGGTCATTATTTAAGGTCAATGGATCTTGCAAAATACATAATATTTTTTATTGGAGAAGGTAAGATAGTTTTCTGCAAAAATTTGATTGCAGTTTTGTTTCCACTTATGTATTTTTTGAAAATGTTATTTATTCATTATATAAAATTCAATGATTGCATTCTATATGTAGGTGGGCCCCCTTCATCTCCTGGCAACGAATATTTTTAGATGCAGTCCGCCACTGTATATATATATATATATATATGTCCCACCCTTGCAAGCAGGGAAAAGCGGACGTAAAATGATGATGATATCATCATCATCATCGTTTAATGTCTATCTTCCATGCTAGCATGGGTTTAGACGGGAATTGTCCCACTTGAGGCAAGATTGGTTGTCTTGCTCGTATAGGACTGTCTAGCAGGTTTTCTATGGCTGGATGCCCTTCCTAACAAAAACCATATTTACAGTGTGGACTATGAGGCTTTTACCGTGTTACCTACATGGCCACATTACAGCGTGGACTGTGTTTTATTTTGTCGTGACACCTACACAACTTCATTTATTTAGGACTGGATGTTGTGGTACCAACATACCTTTACAGAGAAAGGGGTGGTGTAGATGGGGATGGGGTTGGGGTAGTGGGATGGGGGGTGTATTTTTGTTAAGAGGTGCCTACTGACTGCAGGTTTCGCTTTGTACTTAGGCAAGGCGGGTCTTCTGTAGTACTGTGTAGTGCCAAAGATCTCGGTCCAGTGACATTGTCTTTGAGAGGTGTAGGTGTGTAAGGTCGGAGTTTATCAAATCATCCCAGGTTTTTCTGGGTCTACCTACTCCGTAGATTCAATCAATTTTGATCGCCCTGCACTTTTTAATACAGCTGTCATCTTTCATGCGCATCACGTGACCATACCAACGTAGTCTTCTCTCGAGTAAACAGCATCTGATCCCTCTTCCAAATTTCTCACTTAGTTCATTTATGCTTTGCCGTTCACGTATATTACTATTACACATCCAACAGAGCATGCAAGCTTCATTCCTCTCCAGTCTGTGCAGATCCTCTGCACACAATGCCCATGTCTCTCTGACATGTAACATTGCTATTCATATACAGGCATCATATAGTCTGCCTATCATTTTTAGAGAGAAACCTTTAGCGGCCAATAGTGGTATAAGCTCTCTGAACTTTTTCCATCCCGTTCTGACCTGGCTACTGTACTTTCAGAGCACCCTCCACCACTACTGATTTTGTCACCCAGGTAACAGAAGGTGTCCACTATTTCTATAGAACCATCTGGGCAATGGAAGGAGCTAGTATACTGTAGGCACTTGCTACTTCTTATTGCACCTGAGCACTGGCCACATATAAAATCTATGTTCTTAGTTAGCTTACCTGTGATCCCACTACATCTTTTATGCACCCATACTTTGCATTTAGGACATAAAATGGAGTTTTTGCCTACTCCTTTCCTACACACTGAGCATGGCCATTTCCCAGAGGGGACCAGTGCCCTATTTTCCTTCCTAAATACTAGTACCTTAGTCTTAGACAAGTTAATTTTAAGGCCTTTTGATTCTAGGCCATACTTCCATGTTTGGAATTTCTTCTCTAGTTCAGCCATTGATTCAGCTATGAGCGTTAGATCATCTGCATATAGAAGTTCCCATGGGCAGCCGGTCTTGAACTCCTCTGTTATAGCCTGAAGGGCAATAATAAATAGGAGGGGGCTAAGGACAGAGCTCCGATGAACACCAACTTTTACGCTAAATTCTTCACTATATTCGTTGTTAATTCTAAACTTGCTGACTGTTTCTCTATACATGGCTTGTATAGCTCTCACAAGCCATTCATCAACACCTAGTTTTCTAAGAGCCCACCAGGTAATGGAGCGGGGAACTCTGTCAAAGGCTTTCTCCAAGTCAACAAAAGCTACGTATAGGGGTTTACTTTTAGCTAGGTACTTCTCCTGTAGTTGTCGTACAAGGAAAAGAGCATCTGTGGTACTTTTACCTGACATAAACCCAAACTGCATTTCATCTAGATCAATTCGCTCTCTATATATAGGAATAAGGTAAGCCAAAATCATAGTAGATTCAAATATCACAGAGAGAAAGAGAGAGAGAGAGAGAGAAAGAGAGAGAGAGAGAGAAAGAGAGAGAGAGAGAGAAAGAGAGAGAGAGAGAGAAAGAGAGAGAAAGAGAGAGAAAGAGAGAGAGTGAGAGGGGGGGGGGGGGGGGGGGGGGGGGGGGGGGGGGGGGGGGGGGGGGGGGGGGGGGGGGGGGGTCAGAAATGAGGTGGAACAGAAATGAAAAATGGATTACAGGTTAAAATGTAGTCTAGATAGATGAGAAACAAAATGAGGATGTAGATTATAGAACACCCATATGATTTAGAAGTCGACCTTAAGTAGGAGCAATAACATTAAGAAAGACATGAACGAAACCACAACACTTTGTTGTGAACATTTTGAAAGTAGTTTTATAAGTATGAATTTTCACAAGATTTTCATAGTTCTCTCTGTGGCCTAGGGGTAGGTACTAGAGATGTTGAAGATCCTGGCCATGGGTTCAATCCTGGTCAAGAGGTACATGTAAACTTTTTCAATTTTTATTTTACAACCAATAGAAAAAAACTGAAAAGGTTTACTGGGACCTGGATCAAACTTCAGACCAGGATCACCACCGTCTATGATTCCTCCAACTAGGCCACCATGACAGCTACAAAGGTATAATGAAAATTGATTATTATAAACCTACTTCCGAAATCAAAGTTAAAAAGATGTGGTGTCATTCATGGCTTTCCTAGAGCTATTAGTAATATTTAGGGTTCACTTCTGGTCGTTATTGAAAGTCTCCAGATTTCGCAAAATATATATGTTTTATTGGAGAAGGTTAGATATTTTCCCACAAAAATTTGACTGCACTGTTTTGTTTCCACTTATGTATTTTTCGAAAAAGTTATTTATTCATTATAAAGATTAAATTATAGCATTCTATATGTAGGTGGGCTCCACTGGGTGCAGTTGCATCTGTCTGATCACTCCATACTTGCAGGAGCTAAGATTTTATTCTGGGAATTATTGGTAATAAATTTACCATGATCTATGTGCATTTGTCCCCATTACAAATAACATATTGCGTGCACTCTGAGATATGGTTTTATGCATTCCCACATTAAAATCTAATCTCTCATTGTGTGAGCAGTTGGCCACCTGGGGAGCTGGGGTTATATGAATTACTATTCTAATAGCTTTGTTAATATATTATATATATATATGGAACTTGAGCCGTTAAGGTCTGATTCCTGGGTATGTCACTATTTATAAAACAAACTTTGTATTTTATCTGATGAGAGCATACCAAAATTTTGGTACCCTTGAAATATATATAATAGAATAAATATGGTTTCATAAATATAGTTTCCATTTATTAATATCATTGATATTATACTCCAGAAAACTTGTCGAGTGCTTCAAATCTGTTATAAATATATTTGTTGAATTACCAACAAATTAAATATCTCTTTATATATATATATATATATATATATATATAGTAAGAAACACAGTAAACCGTGTGTCTAAAATTACAAGGGTTGAAAAACCACATTTGTTTGAAATATTTAACCAAGAAGCAGACAGAATGATAAAATAAAAATATATTATTATACAAACCGCCTCAATAACCATTATATCTCTCGGACAGATTATCCCTAATCTGTTTCGCCCTGAGTGTGTTTGTAACAGATAATCCTGGGCATCATCATGTTTCTTACTATATATTATTAATCGGCTCAGTATTTTTATACTTGGAGCTTAATAGTTACAGGGTTCCAATTGGAGTTTTAACTCTAATTTTCATATATATTTCTGCTCCCTCACAAGTTGAGCTTATTAAGTTGTGTGTGTTGGACTGTTATTTCTATTCAATACGCGCTTAACACGTTTGACTAGCGGCGCACGAGGTGACAAATTCATCTTTCTGTGTGAACGTTGGTAAATAGTGTTTGTTGCATTTAATCAGATTCTCTCGCTGATGATGCCCAGCATTATCTGTTACAAACACACTTAGGGCGAAACAGATTAGGGATAATCTGTCTGAGAGATATAATGGTTATTGAGGCGGTTTGTATAATAATATATTTTTATTTTATCATTCTGTCTGCTTCTTGGTTAAATATTTCAAACAAATGTGGTTTTTCAACCCTTGTAATTTTAGACACACGGTTTACTGTGTTTCTTACTATATATTATTAATCGGCTCAGTATTTTTATACTTGGAGCTTATATATATATATATATATATATATATATATATATATATATATATATATATATATATATATATATATATATATATATATATATATATATATATATATATATGTATATATATATATATATATATATATGTATATATATATATATATATATATATATATATATATGTATATATATATATATATATATATATATATATGAATATAGACATAGAATATTCGAAAATATTCTGTATGTTTATAATAAACATTTTGAAGACCTAATCGCTATAGAATAGAATACGTCACGTATTACAATTAGATTCTCGATAAAAGCAAGGGAAGTAAATCTACGCGTTTCATTCTTATTAGAAATCGTCAGGACTACATATCCAGTGCTTTTATCGAGAATGACACAGCTAGAGACTTATAGAATACAAGTATTCTATAAGTCTCTAGCTGTGTCATTCTCGATAAAAGCACTGGATATGTAGTCCTGACGATTTCTAATAAGAATGAAACGCGTAGATTTACTTCCCTTGCTTTTATCGAGAATCTAATTGTAATACGTGACGTATTCTATTCTATAGCGATTAGGTCTTCAAAATGTTTATTATAAACATACAGAATATTTTCGAATATTCTATGTCTATATTCACATATATATCGCTTTTTCAGAGCATTTATTCCAATTTCTAATTTCTGCCGGACCGGCAACCGCTCTTTCAAACCAGTTCCTGTACACAGCTAAGTATTCTATAAGTCTCTAGCTGTGTCATTCTCGATAAAAGCACTGGATATGTAGTCCTGACGATTTCTAATAAGAATGAAACGCGTAGATTTACTTCCCTTGCTTTTATCGAGAATCTAATTGTAATACGTGACGTATTCTATTCTATAGCGATTAGGTCTTCAAAATGTTTATTATAAACATACAGAATATTTTCGAATATTCTATGTCTATATTCACATATATATCGCTTTTTCAGAGCATTTATTCCAATTTCTAATTTCTGCCGGACCGGCAACCGCTCTTTCAAACCAGTTCCTGTACACAGCTAAGTATTCTATAAGTCTCTAGCTGTGTCATTCTCGATAAAAGCACTGGATATGTAGTCCTGACGATTTCTAATAAGAATGAAACGCGTAGATTTACTTCCCTTGCTTTTATCGAGAATCTAATTGTAATACGTGACGTATTCTATTCTATAGCGATTAGGTCTTCAAAATGTTTATTATAAACATACAGAATATTTTCGAATATTCTATGTCTATATTCACATATATATCGCCTTTTCAGAGCATTTATTCCAATTTCTAATTTCTGCCGGACCGGCAACCGCTCTTTCAAACCAGTTCCTGTACACAGCTAAGTATTCTATAAGTCTCTAGCTGTGTCATTCTCGATAAAAGCACTATATATGTAGTCCTGACGATTTCTAATAAGAATGAAACGCGTAGATTTACTTCCCTTGCTTTTATCGAGAATCTAATTGTAATACGTGACGTATTCTATTCTATAGCGATTAGGTCTTCAAAATGTTTATTATAAACATACAGAATATTTTCGAATATTCTATGTCTATATTCACATATATATCGCTTTTTCAGAGCATTTATTCCAATTTCTAATTTCTGCCGGACCGGCAACCGCTCTTTCAAACCAGTTCCTGTACACAGCTAAGTATTCTATAAGTCTCTAGCTGTGTCATTCTCGATAAAAGCACTGGATATGTAGTCCTGACGATTTCTAATAAGAATGAAACGCGTAGATTTACTTCCCTTGCTTTTATCGAGAATCTAATTGTAATACGTGACGTATTCTATTCTATAGCGATTAGGTCTTCAAAATGTTTATTATAAACATACAGAATATTTTCGAATATTCTATGTCTATATTCACATATATATCGCTTTTTCAGAGCATTTATTCCAATTTCTAATTTCTGCCGGACCGGCAACCGCTCTTTCAAACCAGTTCCTGTACACAGCTAAGTATTCTATAAGTCTCTAGCTGTGTCATTCTCGATAAAAGCACTGGATATGTAGTCCTGACGATTTCTAATAAGAATGAAACGCGTAGATTTACTTCCCTTGCTTTTATCGAGAATCTAATTGTAATACGTGACGTATTCTATTCTATAGCGATTAGGTCTTCAAAATGTTTATTATAAACATACAGAATATTTTCGAATATTCTATGTCTATATTCACATATATATCGCTTTTTCAGAGCATTTATTCCAATTTCTAATTTCTGCCGGACCGGCAACCGCTCTTTCAAACCAGTTCCTGTACACAGCTAAGTATTCTATAAGTCTCTAGCTGTGTCATTCTCGATAAAAGCACTGGATATGTAGTCCTGACGATTTCTAATAAGAATGAAACGCGTAGATTTACTTCCCTTGCTTTTATCGAGAATCTAATTGTAATACGTGACGTATTCTATTCTATAGCGATTAGGTCTTCAAAATGTTTATTATAAACATACAGAATATTTTCGAATATTCTATGTCTATATTCACATATATATCGCTTTTTCAGAGCATTTATTCCAATTTCTATATATATATATATATATATATATATATATGTATATATATATGTATATATATATATATATATATATATATATATATATATATATATGTATATATATATGTATATATATATATATATATATATATATATATATATATATATATGTATATATATATATATATATATATATATATATATATATATATATATGTATATATATATATATATATATATATATGTATATATATATATATATATATATATATATATGTATATATATATATATATATATGTATATATATATATATATATATGGCTTAGTGGTTAGAGCATTGGCCTTGCAATCGAAAGGTTGTGAGTTCAATTCTCAGACCGGGTGATGTGTTGTTTCCTTGAGCAAGAGACTTTATTTCACATTGCTCCAGTTTACTCAGCTGTAGAAATGAGATGATAGGGACTGGGGTCCCTATCATTCCACTGCAAAGTGGTCGTGGAGGTGCCACGGCAAAAAAGCACCCACCACTCACTGTAAATGAGGTTGGTGTTAGGAAGGGCATCCAGCTGTAGAAATCAAGCCAGAATCAGTTCCCGTCCCACCCTTGCAAGCAGGGAAAAGTGGACGTAAAATGATGATGATGATGATGATGATGATGATATACCCAGTTGGTTTGTAATTACTACAAGTGGCACTTGTTTCGGCACTCTATGCTTCGACACAAATTTGATAGTCAGTGTTAAAAGTGTATAGTAAAGTGTAGTATTCAGAGTGTTTATTTTAAGAAAGAGAGAGTAGAGTTTCTGTTTAACATATTTTATTGGTAACCTTATCCCTGGTATTACTTTATTTTATTGTATTCTAAAGTGTATATCTCTTATACCAAATGTTTTATTATATTTTTTCTATCTTTTTTTTATTAACCTACTTTGTTCTTTTAATTCAAATTAAAAAAGAAATGAATAAAGATATTCATCATTGAACTTTGTTTATTTTATGATCATCACCTAAGATATTATCTCGAGATGTCTGTTGTTTACTTCAAGAAGTTGTAACTTCTTTAAGGTATGACAATAGATTGTATGCAAAGAAACAATCTAAAGTTAAGTAAATAATGAATTTGTGTTTAACCCTTTTGTTACTGTATTTCTAATGAAATATGTCGTATTTTAAGTAATTAAAGAGAAATTTGTGAAGTATTTACTGAAATCATAATTTCATAAAATGATATTTGCAATATAAACAAATATTCTTAAATAAAATTATATTGGAGGGCTGTAATTTTAGTTGGGATATTTTAAAAAGGGATTTTGTTTCATGGAACACGAGGGTTAACATATAAAATTAAGGTTTCTAAATCAGGTTTTTTTTGTTATTGATTAACCCTTTAACATTTACATTACTCTATATATACTATTGTATTTTTGTGGTAAAGGCTTTACCTTACATCTTACATAATTACCTCACATAATATCGAATCTCTGAGATTTTCATATTATATATTTTGAGAACAATACCTTAAGATAAGTATGAGTGGCCGGTTACAGCCAGTTTGAACAGAAAGAGGTGAGAAAATTCTGGCCAG
Organism: Eledone cirrhosa; assembly: GCA_964016885.1. Classification (NCBI taxonomy): domain Eukaryota; kingdom Metazoa; phylum Mollusca; class Cephalopoda; order Octopoda; family Eledonidae; genus Eledone; species Eledone cirrhosa. The sequence goes on along the minus strand of OZ024743.1, from coordinate 20,008,946 downwards.
ATATGGCCGGTTTAAATGCTAAAGGGTTAATCTACTTAAAATTCTAAACAGCAACTTTAGTCTCCTTGATCTGTGTGAAAGTGTTTCTTTTTTGGTATTCTATTAACAAGTTACCATTTTGACGACCTTTTAGACATATTATTAAATAAAAATGATAAAAAATAAGGGAAACAAATGAATAAATGAAAGGTGGGGCAATGGTATAAATGAAAGCAAAGCATCTGAGTGGAAACTACAATTTGATTTTGAACTGAGAGGAGATAGGCAGTGTCCTTTACAATTTTCACTTTACAAATATTTATTCCTTGACTAATTCTTGTTGTAAGGATAGCTAAATGAGCAATGCATAGCTGCCCTTTGTGGGCACAAAAACCTTGAAAACATAAAACAGATACTAATTTATTGAGGTTCAACAATGGACAGCAAACTGTAGATATTGAAATAGTTGTTTGCTGCAAATTAAAAGCTGTGTGAACATTTTATAGTAATGGCAAAAAATTAAAGTTTACACTCAAAACTGCTACAAAATTAATTAGAAATAAAACCAGCATAATGAAAAACATGAAAGGACTTTTAAGCATATGGATGGAGGACATTCATCTACCCAACTCTTCATCACCACTATTTACCATATGAATAAAAGCTTTAAATTTATTTGATAACACAAAGAAAATCAAAAACAAAAATAAGCATTCTTATTTTGACAATAAAATCTTTGTGGCAAGTTGTGGTTGGTTTTAGTATTTTGAGGATTATTCAATATTTTATAACATACAAATAACAGGTGAGTCTGCAACTGCTGACAATGCTCCATATCACCAATTTAAAAGTAACTTTTATATTTCCAGACACAACCAGCTTTATTGAATATATGTGCCAGAGATATATAGCTGTATTCAAAGCCTACGTTTTACTAAAAAATATCTTTTTACTAAAAATAATTTTACTAAAAAAGTATCATCTTGGTTTCTATTATTCTTTCTGTAATGCATGAGTAGTAGACATATATTTCAATGTTTAAAGTTATAAGTATTTTGAGACATTAGTTGCAAGTTTGGCAATATTTTTGTCACTATAAATATAACATAGGAACAAAACTCTTTTTTTGTATCATTGAGCCAATAGTAAAATTGATATTGTTTTATGTCATTTCCCTCTAAGCCATACTCCTAAAGATTCTAACAATATTAACAGAGACCTGATAGTATATAAATACAGGTTTGTATAAATGCATGTATGCATGTCAGGTTTCTCTTCAGTGCTACTGGGAACATGTAACCCAGTACAACATATGCAAGGTCAGGTCGTTCGTGACTAAACCGGCAACCCTCCAAGCTTGCTTGGTAAGGAGGGTGATTTGGCTACCCTGCACGATAAAAGACAAAACCCATTAAAGGGCAGAGGAACTCAGGAGAGTCAATGGCCATCCAATAATTTTTTTTTTTTGAGTCAGAGACTCCTAGTCTTCATTAAGACATCTCTCTAGTTGAAGGGCATACTGATATAAAACCTATGAATTCATTTGCCTCCAATGATGTAGACCAGTTCTTCTTTTTGGGCAAATGCGTTTGATGTTCAGAGAGTGGCATTGGCTCCGTGCAAAGCCTTTCCTCACTTAAAAAAGCTTCAAGCACAGGAATCGCTTGATATGTGACATTTTTGCGATGCATGTTATTGCTGGCCATAGGCAAGTCCCTAGCAAAACTAAAAAGCCACGTCTGTGATGCTCATGCTTAAGTATCAAGAGATGGCATTACTTGAAATTGAGTTGCAGCCGTCATGTATGTATGTATGCATGTATGTATGTGTGTAAATATCATCTTGGTTAAGAGAGTGGGACTGGCTTTGTGCAGTGCCTTTGCTCACTATAAAAGCTTCACGGCACAGGCATTGCTTTATAACTGGAGATCTCTCTGCACTTGTCGTCACATGGTACCATGGGCCCAGCACTATGTGTCAATAATTGTCACAAGTGTAGTGTTTGTACCAGAGTTTTCAAGTTGCTGACTGGACTAAAATGTCACACTTGTTCAGCGCATCGGTAGGGGTTCTCCTACATGGATATAAAGTAGTGGCCGTACTCGAAAACGAATTGGCAGCCACCATATGTATGTCTGCATGTATGTATGTATGTGCGTATGTGTATGTTTATGTATGCAATCATCATCATTTAACATCGGTTTTCACACACATACATACATATATATATATATATGTATGTATGTATGTGAATTAAGCAACTGAAGAATATATGCATTTATATCTGTACAAAACGATAAAAGTTTTAACCAAAGCTGCAAGAAATATGTAAATAAATACACATCTATTTAAATATTTAAACTGAGTATAAGCAGAAGTGAATGCTACATGCAAGAGAGATGATTGCACTGGTATGGTACATGTGATGTGTAAGTAGAATAAGTTTATATTAAATGAAGTGCTGAATGCTTAAAATTGATAGAATATATGGAAGAAAAATAGCAGTGAAAACATGTGATGAGTTTGTGAGGAATGCCCTCAAGAACTGAAACTCATGAATGAATTGCCACATAACTATCGATTAGTTTGATACTATAATACAAAAGACCTGACCGTCAGCCCAAGCATGGCAATACTAAAGATAAATGTGGTGGGGAATTGAAGGCTACGTGTACTGGAGAGACCTCTTTATCCTGCAGTCGATCAGAGAGCCTCTCTGGTCGCAGTGTCACATTGGAAAATATTGTAATGCAATGAGTGAATAGATAAAGAAAACACAAACATTTGGCCCTGTCAATTATCTGACAACCACTCTGGTGTATAATATGCACCACCCAACACATCTCCCATGAAGACAAGCTGAATTATACATCCAATGGAGCCTGAAGCCTACACTGTAAAGTGGTCATGATGGCGACACAACAAAAAGCACCCAGCCCACACTGCAAGGTGGTCGTGTAAGTCTCATGGCAAAAAAACACCCAGTCCACACTGTAGAGTTGTCATGTATGGTAAAAATCACCGAGCCCACACTGTAAAGTGGTCGTGTAGATGTCACGGCAAAAAGCACCCAGTCCACACTGTAAAGTGTTCATGTAGATGTCACAACAAAAAGCACTCAGTACTCACTCTAAATAAGGTTGGTGCTAGAAAGGGCATCCAGCTGTAGAAATCAAGCCAAAATCGGTTCTGTATGAGCATGACATGGCCATGTGACCTAGCATTGCTCATAACAGGATAACACATCTAACTCATAACAGCGGTAAATGGTGATGATGATGATGATATATATATATATATAATCATTATTGTCATTTTAATATCTGCTTTCCCTGCTAGTAAAGGTTGAATGGGTCTACATAGGCCAAAGCATTACTGAAACAGAGCCACTGATCTCCCAGACAGGCCAGTGGTCTGTGTCTCACATTCCACTGAGTTCACTAGAGAGGTTGTCATTCCTTTGACACACCTGAGAGTTCTTGCAACTCTTTGTTTGGCAAGATTTCTATGGCCAGATGCTCTTCCTATCACCAACCACTTTATAGCGTGTACTGGGTGTGTTTATCGTGTAAATCACTAACACTAGGGAGTTTGTCATATCCTTGACATGAATAAACTGTTCTCTTGACCCTTTTCTGGCAAGCTTTCAATGGCTGGATGCCCTTGCTATCACCAACCACATTACAGTATGTATTGGTAGCATTTATTGTGTAGATTACCAAACACTACAGGGTCTTCACAAGTCTTACTTTTGGAAGCCTGCTACAGCTGGATATCCTTCCCATGTTTGTTTTTGGAAGACCAGCAGTCGCCCATGCATACTACCTCCCTCTCCATGTCACCGATGCTGTCCAAGGCTATGGCTGATACAACTTGGCACCTGTGATGTCACAACTCATTTCTACAGCTGAGTAAACTGGAACAACGTGAAATAAAGAGTCTTGCTCAAGGACACAATGCAAATCTCAGTCCAAGAATCAAACTCACAACCTCATGATTGTAAGCCCAATGCTCTAACTACTAAGCCATGTGCCTATATATATATATACACAAATATATCTATATATGTGTGGTAAAAAAAAACAGGAGGTTATATCTAGAGCTGGTAAAGCACTCAGTCCAAAGGATGAGTATGGTATAGAATTAGTTCCACAACAAATTAGCAAACCATAATTGAGAACATGCATTGTTCTTAAGTATGCTTTGATAATTTGTGTGAAACTCTCTCTCTCTCTATCTCTCTCTCACTCACTCTCTCTCTCTCTCTCTCTCTCTCTCTCTCTATATATATATATATATATATATATATATATATATAAATTAATACAATAATGAATAAACAAAGAAACAGTTCCTTATATTAAAAAATTCATCATTTTACGATCGTTTCTAGGATATATATGTATATATGTTAGTGTTGGTATGCATATCCTATAGATCTATGTAAAATTTTTACAAACTATCAGAGGGAATATACATACCTACACATATATATGCTGTCTTCAGAAATAATGATATTTGTTTATTGATAAAATCAACAAAGATTTAATACAATAGGTCTGTTTGGGAACAGGTTTTGAATTGACCAATAGAAAGATAGTGAAGGTCAAGATAGTAATATAGTAGTAAAAGAACCTTAATTTATGGGTAGAGGAAGGTAGATTTCAGTTTTGGATGGAAAGAATATTATGAATGAAAGATTTACGATCTGAGTTCAAATCCCGCCGAGGTTGACTTTGCCTTTCATCCTTACGGGGTCGATAAAATAAAGTACCAGTAATGCACTGGGTAATTGCTGGCCTTGTGTCAAAAGTAGAAACAATTATGAATGAAAGATTATTTTAGGGATGAGAATAGGTCATATGCTGACCTCAGAAATAATTATATTTGTTCATTGAATAAAACCATCAAAGATTTAATATAGTAGGTCTGTTTGGGAACAGGTTTTGAATTAACCAATAGAAATTTAATAATTGGCCAAATGGTAAAATAGTAGTAATTGAAATTTATTTTAGGGGTAGAAGAAGGCAGATTTCAGTTTTGAATGGAAGGAGTATGAAGAATGAAAAGGTTATTTTAGGGGTGAAAATAGGTCAGGTCAGTAAAAGGTAACACGAAAAGTTGCTGTTATAAAAGAATAATGCCAATGTAAATATCTAAGGAGACTAAAATTTTACGATAAAAGTGTTAGCGAAAAAAAATATATATGGAATTTACATCTATGAAAAGAATATAAATTAATTTAATTGCTGGGTATGTTTATATTGATAAAATTATATTAATGCATATAGATATGATAAATAAGAGTTAGATGTAATTGAAGAGTGCTGTTAAAGACGAGGGGAAATTAAAAAAAATATAAAAAGAATATATATATATATATATAATTATTTGGGGGGGGGGGGGGTTAAATTTATTAGTGAGAAATAATAAATATATAGAGATTTCAAGGAACATAGAATCATAACCTGAAATTAAAACATTATATATGTTTACTTAATGGTATCAATTTTAGGAAAAGATAGTCGTAAGAAGGAAAGTAAAATTATGTAGTTCATCAGTAGTAGAATATTAATTATAGGTTAACTAAATTAAAAATAGTTTTTATATTAATTTCTAAAATGTATATTAATTAGGTTTATAATATTTAAAGGTTTTTCTCAGTTTATGATTACACGATATTATTAATTCCTGTCGCTTATTTAATAGGATATCCATAGATTTCATTATTTCAAAAAGTTCTTGGGAACATAATCTACATTCATATCTATTATTTTGATAAGGGGTGGCCCTTTTGAGCACACTCCAGGTCAGGTCATAATCTATATTCCTCTTTCTATAATTATTAATTATTTCAGCTAGGGATGTTGTATTAGCTAATGCGGCATTTTTAAAACTATGTTTGTGGGTATTAAATCTTACCTTAAATTGGTTAGAGGTAGCTCCTATATATGAATAAATTGAGTCCTTAGTGTTAACTTTACATTTATATACTATGTTATTAACAGGGCAATTTCCTTTTAATGGGCAGTTTGCTTTGTTTCTACAGTTACAACTTTTCGTGATTCCTGTATCAGAGGAGATATTATGGTTAGTTTGATGTACTGGTGGTATACTCATGGTTCTTTTACATTTATATGCATTGTAGGCACTCATATTTTGTTTTATGTTTTTGGTTGTTGAGTAGGAGAATTTAACCGTTGATCTATTTAAAATTTGATGGTATTTGTGGTTTGGCGGGAAGTTCTCTAGGATATAAACATTTTTTTTTAGGTATATTATCCTTAATTTGTAAATTAAATGGAGCATTATACCAAGTAACTCGTCTATTACGGTTTCGATGTTGTTTATTGTTTTTATAGGATGTATCCTGATGTTTATTAAGAGAATTATTGTTAATGACTTCACCACACACATTTTTAGTTAGATTTATTGATTTAGGTGTTTTAGCTTGTTTATTAGGAGTTTTATTATTAACATTTATTAGAGTAGTAGGATGAGTAGTTTTTTGAGAGTTACTATATTGTATATTAGAAGAGTTAGAGAAATTTGGTTTTATGTTGGTATCTTGGGGTATAGTGTGAGTGGCATTTAGGTGTGTATGTTTCATTTGGTGTTTGTTGGTAATATTAGGTTGTATGTTTGTAGTGTTATTGGTACAAGGTATATATACTAATTTATTTTTGTGGCCACTTCTAGCTAAAGCTTCGTTATAGAAGGTCGCATTTTTATCAAATACATCCTGGTTAGACGAAAGGTTAGAAATTCTAAGTGAGATATTATATGCAAGGTTTTTAAGGATAGATTTATGGTGATTAGATTGTGAGTGTATGTAATGTAAATTTTGATTAGGTTTATGGTAAGGTTGGTAGATACCCGTAGATAAGTCTAATGTTATATCGAGGAAATTAACTACTTTACTTGTGTTTTCAAATGTAATATCTAGACTATAATAGTCTTTGAGGAAAGGTCTAATAAGCTTTTTATTTTTTTCTATCTCTGAAAGGCTAAGGTTATTGGAAAGAAGAAGACAGTCGTCACGATATAAACCACCTTTAAGGTAGGGGAAAGGAAGCATTTATGTTAAGAAGAAGAAAGAGGCCCACAAGATCAGTAATTTGGGCAGAATCGCTTGAGCCCATAGTAATATCGAATAGATTACTATATGTGTTTCTGGTCCAGTATTCATTTTGAAATTCCAATAGTCTAGCATGTGTAATAATATTAATGTCATCCAAAGTTAAGTTAGATCTATTTTTAGCAAATATCAAGGCTTTTTTCAGGAGTATAGGTGATATAGAGGAATAAGAATTATCTATATCAAATTGTAGAAATGAAGCAGAAGATTTATTTCTAATATTATTAAACCAGTTAATTACCTGGGATGTGTTTTCCCAGAGTGGTAAATTAACATGTTTTCTTAGTTGTGGGATGACCCTATCTAAAATTTTTTTACTAATGATTCCAATATCAGATTTGGAAGGGCATATAAGGATTAGAGTTAAAGTTAGATTTATGATCTTTCAGGTTGAAATGTGGTCTTTTAAGTCTATTCACTCTGTTGTGTGTTTTGTTGTTGATGTTGGTAAGTGACGCATTGTTTTTTTTTTTATAATTTTTCGTGAGTTCTTTATATATGAACTCATTGTAATTTTCAATATCCATGTGATACA